>CM040239.1:304475889-304838933 GCA_022545495.1 Chrysanthemum lavandulifolium | reverse complement strand
CCTTAGTCACGAGTTGTGCGCATATTCTTGAACCTTTAAAATTATACGTTTTATTCATTTTCATTCGTTTTATACGTTTTATTCATTTCATTCGTTTTATCGTTTTGTTTGTTTCTTACGTTTTGTCCGTTTTATACGTTTTGTCCCATTTTTACGTCTGTTTTATCGTTTTATGTTTTCATCCGTTTTATACGTTTTGTCCGTTTTATATGGTTTTGTACATTTTTATACATTTTATTCGTTTTCATCTGTTTTTATATGTTTTCATCCGTTTTATACGTTGCTAATTTTCTTCGTTTCGCCTATTTTCTTATATTTTCAAACATAAAAGGGACGAAAGAATGAAACATAGAAAACGGGCAAAACATAAGAAAAATGGACGAAACGTAAAAACAGACAACGGATGAAAGCGAATAAAAATATGAAACGAATAAAACGATATAAAATTGTACAAACCATATAAAACGGACAAAACGTATAAAAACGGATGAAAATATAAAAACGTATAAAAATGGACGTAAAAAATGGGACAAAAACGGACGAAAACGTATAAAAACGTATAAAACCGGACAAAAACGTATAAAAACGAATGAAAATGAATAAAAACGTTTAAAAGGTGTATAAAATCGTATAAAATGTATAATTTTAAAGGTTCAGTAACATGTGCCACAACTCGTGACTTAGGACAAAATTTTCATTAGTGACTTAGGACAAATTTTCGCAGAAGTTTAAAGACCTTAGATATATGAATGAAACATTAGTGACTTAAGACAAAATTTTGCAAAGTTTAGTGACCTAGATAACATGTGCCACAACTTTTTGTGTATACACGTCACCAAAATACCAGTAAAAAATGTTGTCTCACTATTGGTGTCCAAGATAACCTACACGTAAAGTATAATGAACTAGATATGATGTAAGATAAACATTAGTGACTTAGACAAATTTTTTGAAAGTTTAATAACTTTTGTATATTAACCCTTGTCTTAAAGGTCACATGAAAAACATTTGTTCACCATAAAATGGTCACGCAGATGCCGCCACCGCATCATGCGGCATGCTTCTAGATATACACAGTCGAACGACTTGTTGACTTGTTGACTTTTTCATTTTTACTAAGGAACCACTTTAGATTTGACGCTAGGTCCGTCACTGCTGACCGAGCATTTTATAAACCGTATTCGAGCTTGGCCTAGAATCGGGCTCGATCTTTGCTTAGCTCATCTTTGTTCGACTAAAATGTTGAGGGAAATGCCACCCTTGAATCCATGCATGTCCACCAGGTGTCACCACTTTTCACATTACACACACAAACCCTTCCTCAACAACAACAAAAAAAACCGTTACGATCAAAATCTACGTATCTATATGCAAATCATACAATAAACCAAATCATATTAAGAAATCAAATGAATCAAACAAGGAATAATCTATCTTCAATCGCAGACGATGTTCTCCAACGTTGTGCCATGTATGTCCTATATTATTTTTTCTTACTTTTTTGGTATTTAATGTTTTGATAATGATTAAACGTATATATTTAGGCGGTTAGATACGTCTGTGAGTGGATTAATAGAAGAATTTGAAGGAATATGGAAAGGTGGTGGTGAAAATAAAAAGGGAGAATATGGGAGGAAATTGGTGGAATATTGTTCCTCGAAAACGTTGTACGAAATGTGTAAAGATGTCGAACAAACGATTCGTGAAGGAACGTTTAGTCAGTTAACGTTTGATATGATGCTTGCTTGGGAGATGCCTACATCTGCTGATGAACAATCTCATAAGGTATTTACATGATTTGGTTAATTGTCTTATGTTGTTTTAGATATTAGAAATGCAGAAACCGAGCCTAGCTAGGTCTTTTTTGCGCGAAATCGAAAGCTATTGATAAGTGATTATTCACAACATATGAAAATATTGATAATAACCGGCAATGCTGATTGGTCCAAACGCCATGCCCCAAGGACAATATGGGGAAGATGACACCAAATGGCTTATGGCCTAGCGGTAACTAAATGACTAAACGCCAAAGAGTTGTTGGATTCAAGTCTAGGTTTGAGACGTGTGAGATATTTGGTGTTTGTTAGATGGTACAAGGTTGGAGGCTTTAAAGTATATTCCATATTTTAGGATCACCTCAAACATGTAAACGGATGAGGTTTTCCCTATAAAAGTTGCATGGGGGCTTCTCTATGACTCATTTACGCGGCCTAACCGAGGTATCCTCGTGACCGTTTCTGACCCTTTCCATGGTCACCCGAAATGTGTAGCTAGTGAGGTTTGAACCTTAAACCTCTTTTGAGAAGGATAGATGTCGTACCACTGGGCCATCTGGTGGTAGTTAATATAGGATAAAGTAAAAGAAACAAAAAAAAAAAAAAAAAAAAAAAAAACTACTAGTAAAGTAATCAATCCCGATTATGGCAACAATCGATAAAGTTAAATAGGTAATGAGAAGCGAGTTTTAACACACGAGAATGTGGTACCAAGCTACCAATGGTTTTTCTTATATGATAATACTTTGTGTATTATATATTTTCACTATCATGATACTGTATAACAAAGGGGCATCGAATTAGGCAATAAATAACTATTTAACAAATATATTCCCGAGTAAATTGCAAAAGATGTTTATGTGGTTTGGCCAAATTGTGGGTGCAGTCCTTAAAAATTTTAAAGTGCAGGTGCATACCGTTCGGGGAACTTTGTTGTGCAATTAGGGTTAATATACAAAAAATTCATTCTACTTTGCGTTTTTGTTCACCTGATATGGCTTTTTGACTCATTGTACTATTGAAACTTGCTAATGAGTCACCATGTATACAAGCAAAATTTGCTAAATGTGTCATTGAACTTTTATAAAACAAACATTTAAATCATTTTGGTAATTCTTCGAAAGTGTTTAAATCACGTGGCATGTCATTTAACACGTCACTTAGAACTCTTTTTTATTAGTTATTTTCTAACAAAAAGAAAAGTTTCTTAGAAAATAATCTCTAAAAAATAAGTTTGAAGTGACGTGTTAGATGACATGACATATATTTGTACACTTTTATAGGGGTAACTAGTTAATATGATGTTTATAAAGCTATAAATATAGTAAAGCAAATCAAGTGAACAAAAACACATTTTTTTTTTAATTTATTTATTTATTTTATTTTTTGCATATAAACCCGTGTAATTATTGTCCTAGCACGGACTGCGTTTGCACTTTCAAGTTTTTTGTGTCTCAAGCCATGGATCATAATTGCACACCAAAGTTTTGCATCTTTTTGCTAAGACAATGAATTTGAAATAATCACTTGAGTGGCTATGGCAGTGACAAGGGTGATGGTTGTACCCTTTTATTATACTCGTCCACTTGTTTTTACCCAATATAGTGATATACCCTTTCTTCTTACTAAATAAGCGAGTTATGTACTACCCCATTTGACCCATATTTACGAGGTGTTTGTTTAAGCTTATTAATGGGATTATGAGCTTATTTGACTCGACTTATATTTCATAAGCCCATTTTTTCTGGCTTAGTTTACATATTTGATTCATATAAAGCTCATAATTCAAAATATAAACCAGAAAAATTGAGCTTATGAGATGTAAGCTCATAGGCCCAAAATAAGCTTAAACAAACAGCCCCTTAGAAGTTTCTTGATCAATTACCCATTTGTAAAACTTAGGTGGGTCAGAAGACAAGTTTTCGTTTAGTGGCTTGTTTTTGTGACTTGAAGATTTTGGATTCACCATTTTAAGAGCGTCAATTAACCATCGTAAGAAAAAGTTACTCTCCCATTCTCCCGATGCTGTTACTTAATCACGTTGAGGTGAACTTCCACCATACTATCTCATTGTTGTGCAAGTGCAGTTCTGCCAGTTAGGGAAAAAGAAAACATACCTTGAAGTTTTGACTTCATATTTCTATGCTGCATATGTCCTTTGAAATTGGTTTACATCTTTGTTCGTAAGCAAAGTGGCTTTTCACTGTTGTTTTTTGCTTTAAACGGATAGGAATCTGTGGCCAAGGAGAAAGAAGAGAAGAAGAAAACGGCAACTGCAAATCAATCTAACCAACAAGACGAAATTCCTCTCTTCTATTCAGACATCATGCCGCTCCTTGTAAGCCACCTTTTTGCATTCATGTAGTCTTTAAAATTATAACCTTGACCATATAAACGTTGTAGTTGACTATATTTCTTATTCTGTGTTGGCAGGTTAACAATAAGCCGAGTGCTGGAGAACATGCATTTGTGTGGTTGGGATCATTAGTTCCATTGGTGGCTGATTTTATCAATGGGAGATTCACTTTCGAGACTCTCACAGCATCTACAGAAAACCGCCTGCATTTTCCTGCTTATGACAAATTCCTCCAAGAAATTGACAAGTAACTCATCTTTATCGATCTCATTCTGGCTTTTTCCTTCTACATATAATCTAAATCTGATTTTCAACATGGATGGTTGATGTTATCAGATGTGTTCAACATTTGCAAAAGCAAGCAACACCGAAGAACGTAGAGATGGCAGATGATGAGTTCATTTTGCACGTTGAGGGAACTGCAACCTCACAAAGAGTAATACGCCATATTGGGAAACAAAGTTGGCCTGGTTAGTGTAAATTTTATAACATCTTTTTCTTAGCTCTTTCTAGAGGTACCAGTTTTGACCCATTTTATAATCAGTCAGTTGATCTGGGTTGTTTACGGAAATATGTCAAATAGGTCAAAACACATAGAAATCTGTCCCATGTTTTTTAATGGATATAAACCAATTTAGGCAGGGATTTAGATTGTTATTGGGGTACTGTTGTTTTTGAAATGATAATAAACACTTATTATCATTTCTAATGGATATAAATGATTTTATACTACGGACATAAAGGTTTTAGCCAGTCAACCCAACCCAGCACGGCCCGTTTTCATCTTTGTCACCTCTAATTCTTGTTCATGAACAAAATATAATCTGATACTTTGCGCTATTCTCATATAGCTGAATTTTGTAGGTAGGCTTACATTAACCAATTATGCACTCTACTTTGAGGCCTCGGGGTCAATGTCATATGAAGATGCATTCAAGCTTGACTTATCAAAGGACATCAATCAGTCAATAAAACCCGTAGCCACAGGCCCTTTTGGTGCTCCACTTTTTGACAAAGCCATCGTTTACGAGTCTGCCGAGCTGTGAGATCAATTACCAGTTCATGTACTGAATATTTGGAGATTAACTATTTTCGGTAGAATCATTATCCTCAAATAGTTATTTTTCTTTTGAATCAAATTTTTTAGGGAAGACGGTTTTCAAATAGAGTTTCCAGAACTAACTAGCTCCACAAGACGCGACCATTGGCTTGCACTCGTGAAGGAGATTATGTTATTACACAAATTTTTAGCAAAGTTTAAGGTTGAGTCGCCTTTACAAGAATGGGAAATGCATGCAAGAACCATATTAGGGATAATAAGACTCCACGCAGCTCGTGAAATGTTAAGGATTTCACCACCGAATCCCAAAAGTTTTTTAATCTTTGATTTGTTTGACGAGTTGCCAACAGGAAATAATGTGTTAGAAGAGCTAGCTGAGAGCTTAAAGTCGGTGAAAAGTGGACACCCATGTAGTGCTAGCTCGATATTACGGAACTTGAGCGTTGCACAGGCTTGTGTCCCGATTGCCGAGTCGGAGTTGGGGTCTGAGCGATCTGAAAGTATGAGTAATCAACCTGAAAATCTTGAGTCGTTGGAGAATGCTCTTGAACAAGTTATAGAGGAAGCAAAAGAAATTAATACTGCTAAAGCGACTGCAGACGAACTTAAAGAAGATGGGATTGGCGACAATGCTCTTGTATTGATGGTAAAATTCTTGAAAATCGCATAGACCTAGAGGTGAAATAATGAAAGATGGGCAGGTTGGTTAACGGGTCAACTGGTCATATTTTAGTCCCAGTGCTTTTGGTCACCAATCTGCCAAAAGTTTTGGTCCACTCTTAGAAACTGTTGTAATATATGATGTCGTGAATAATGATTAGTTAGATTAGTACTTCTTTAGGATATTTTTGAACCGCAATTTTTATGATAAACTAGCAAGTAGCTAGATGATATAAACACCAACAAGGAAACACGCCTCGAAACCAATTTAAAAAGGAATCCAAACACAACCACATGAGACAATTGAAGTTCAAACAACACCTGTTAATACTCTATACCTAAACTTGACCTGAGATCTTTGAAATGGAAAAATATAGGTAGTTGTTTGCAATAATTATAGGCTTTAGGCGACTCTTAATGAGTTTAACTTTGACAAAATTGACTTTCTAATATTCGGTATTTGTTGTATAGGAGCTAGGGAAGCGATTTCAAAGTGCATTGCCATGGTTTCAAGAGATTATTGAGTGGAAAAGACCTGCGACCACCATTATGGTGATGAGCACTTCACTACTCGTTGTCTACAAGTAAGTAATTAATGAAGTGAAGTTGATATTTTGTTTTCTGGTGCAAAATGTATGTGCGGTTAATTGGTACTTTTTGTGCAGAGAGTGGGTTGGACAAGCCATAGCCGGATTATTACTTTGGATGGTTTCAAAAATGATTCATGCTAAAAAAGACGAAGTAGGAAAGCGAACCAAGTTTACTGTCGCTATTCCTCCTGATCAGACAACGATGGATAGCATAGTGGCTGCACAACATGGAATCAACACTATTTACAACATTATGCATTTGGTCAACATTTCGTTACTGAAAATATGGTCAATATGGCTCGCCAATGCCCCCAAGGTAATAAATTTATATTGAATCCTTGCTCCTCAAAATTTTTAGCCGAGTGTTTCTTATTAGTTCTGAGTTGTAGTTTATTAATAATATTCTTGAGGTAGATCTTAACAGAAGTTTCAATGGGCATATATATACCACAAGATATTGCAAAGTATTATTCACTTTTTAGTGATACTAGCATGCTACCGCGTGATGCTGCGGCAACAAAGAAGTGGTTAAGTTTTTATCGAGCGTTTTTCTTCGGTTGCACACTTTGCGTGATAAAAACTTTACGATGGTTTTCAGTTGGAATAAATTTAAACAATAATTTAATGAATGAATGAAAATTTGACAAAAAATTACCTTTTTCTTAATCATTTAAGGGACATACTTATATTTTTTTAGGGAAGTTGTTCACTAATTGGTAAGACAACTAACAACTAGAGGTGTAGATGAGCCAGACGAGCCAAACTGCGGGGATCGGCTTGGTAAAAGCTCGTACCATCCAAGCTTTATGAGCCCGAGCTCAAGCTTAATTTTGAGCTCTCTTTCAAGCTCGTGAGCCTAAACGAGCTCTAGAAATTCATACATATATATGTATAATTGTAAATGTTAAACGAGCTCGAGGTTGAGCATTATTTCTAAACGAGCTCACCTTTAACACATATTTTATATTCAGTTTAAAACAAATAATATATTAAAAAAACTATTAACGAGCCGAGCTCGAGCATTGTGAATAACTATCCAGCCGAGCTTGAGTTTAATCTTCGAAGCTCGAAACGAGCCGAGCTAAGCCTGTTTGAAGCCCTACTAGTAACTAACTACTAATATTTAATCTACACATATTCGCATGTGAACGAAATAAATATGGTTTTCTAACATAGTTATTTCTAAAATAAATTTATTTCTATGATAAATGCTTTTTAACATGTATACCCGTGGCACGTGTTAAAAAACTCTGTTTATTATGAACTCATGATTGTGTATTCGTGTTGATCTCCTTCCAGCACACAGATGCCGTGATTACAGCCATGCTTGGATGTGCATTCGTATTAGCAGTCATACCTCTCAAATATATTATCATGGCAGTCTTGATATCGACCTTTGCAATGAAATTGAAACCGGGAGACCGTAGGGACAAGAAAAATCAAATGGGCAACCGAAGAATAAAAGGATGGTGGGACTCTATCCCGGTTCTTCCGGTTGAAGTCGTCCAAGAATCGTCGAACGAAACACCTAAGGACTCGAGACAGAAAAGTGAGTAATCTTTTTCTGTTAGTTAAGTCCCACTTTTTTAAATAAGTCGAGCAGGATTTGCGGGTACACATAGAAACTTGTTAGTAAAAAGAAACATAGACATTGTTTGTATTCTCATTTGTTTGGAAGTTAGCTTTTGTACATCTGTGTTAACCATGTTGATATATGAATGATGCTTGGAAAGCCAAACTATCGTTGTTCGTTGTTTTTTTTTGCCACATCTTGCAAAAAAGGTTTATCAGCATTTTTATGTTGGATAAATTTCTTTGAAACAACGTATGTGTCCTTTATATATATGTTTTAGTCCTAAAATGAAACATCTACAGAGTAATTAGGGAGATGTTTTGCTACATGGGCAGATGGTTAGTGGTTCTTTGTTTAAGCAATGTAGGCTTATGAGCTTATTTGATTTAGACTTATATTTCATAAGCTTTAATTTTTCGACTTATTTTAATAATTTTGAGCTTTTATAATTTTATTATATTTTTCGGCTTATTTTAATATTTTTGAGCTTCTGTAATTTTATTATATTAAAATAAATTTATGTAAGCCCACAAGTCTAAAAAAAAATAAAAAAAATTGAGACTTATGAAATTTAAGCCGAAATTCATATAATCGAACCGATGAACACCGTGGGGTTCAAAATTGACAAAAACACCTTTGTAAACGAGTCTCTTAACATATAAAATCCGATGTGAATACTAAAAATTGACATTAAAAGACAACGAGAATAATAATTCTTTCAGTATGCTTGCGAAGAGTTTTCTAGTAAGCCTAAAATTAAAGAGGAATGCTAAAGTCACATAAAATTTTCATAAACAAAAAAAAGTGATTGGTCTATTTTGTTATACAATCTCTCTCTTATATCGATTAGGCCGTAATCACTTGACACATCATGTGTGTAAATTTTTGTGTGTGTAGTTATTATGGGGTCTAACATATCTCAAAATTAAAATACTGTAAAATCAAGATGTTAAGATTTATTATTATTATTATTATTATTATTATTATTATTATTATTATTATTATTATTATTATTATTATTATTATTATTATTTTATTATATATATATTTTTGTATTAATAGAAGTTTGATAAGAATATAAATTAGTTTGTACTCTTTGTTTTTCTTGATAGAATGTAACTTTGAGTTTTACCAATGAATATTATTCTATGCAATAATAGTGTTGTACCACATAAATGGTGCAATTTGATAAAAAGTTGTATGTACTTTTCTTCAGACATACTTATAACTTATGAAAAGAGGCAAATCTAGATATAACTTTGTTATCCTATTTGATATATATTTCCCCAATCTGATCTATATGGATGTAATAAATTGATAAATGATGAATTGTGTGTTTGGTACAGAGCGTTTAGGATTATTTAGAAAGGAAAGCGTTGTGATTTTAATGTTCGTTTGACAAGCATTAAATAGCTTTATTTTTTTTGAATGCTCTAACGCTTTATGAAGTAACATTTAGAAACGCTGAACATTTACATAAAAAAAACCTCTCACCGGCGTTCTCAAACTCTCACCGGCGTATCAACTTCAGGCGGGTTCAAACGCCTATCCCACCCCGATTCTTTTCCTCCTTCTTTTCTCTAATCGTTCCTCAATTCTTTGTCGATGTCCATTCGCTGCATAAAAACTCGTAAGTGGATGTTCATTTGATTGGTTTCAATCAGATTCGAGTGTCATTTACAATTTTTTATGTGGCTCGACGAATTTTCGGAAAGAAGCGATTAGATCTAAAGGAGTGTATTGCTTTATTTTCGTTTTCACGATCATTTATTTTCGGATCCCCAAAAAAAAAAAAAAAAAAAGCGTATCTGTTGAGGTCCCTTCAATCCAATTTTTCTGTGCTCGTTTCGTCATGGGATTCGATGAATGGCAGGAGGTGTCGAGGAGAGGCAATAAGAAAGGTTCTAAACATGATGATGTAACTAGAATATCGACTTCGGTATTTGTTACTAATTTTCCTACATCATTTACCGCAAAGGAGTTATACCTTACCTGTACGCAATATGGCCATGTAGTGGACTCATTTATTCCTGCGAAGAAAACAAAGGATGGTAAGCGATTTGGTTTTGTGAAATTTATTAATGTTTTTAACGAGGAGAGACTTGTGAATAATCTGTGCACAATTTGGAATGGTCGTTTGAATTTGCACGCTAACGTTGCAAGATTTAGCCGAGGAAGTAAGAAGGATAGTAACCATGGTAATTCCAATGGTGCCAACAAACCAACTGTACCATCTAATCAGAGGGATGTGAAGTCTTACGCTTCGACTTTGAAAGGTACCCCTAATTCTCAAGTTTATGTTGACCCGATACCAGCTATTGTTTTGGAGGAGTCATGTCTGGTGTCGCGGGATTTTGATAAGTTTGTTATGGGTGAGGTCAAGGAGTTCTCTGCCATAAACAACCTGCGAGTTTTATTGGCTAATGAGGGTTTTATTAACATCAAACTTTCATACTTGGGTGGTTTATGGGTTATGATAGAACTCGCTTCGATTGATGCCAAGGAGAACTTTAAGCAACATATAGGGGTCGCTTCGTGGTTCAGCAATCTATGTGATGCCCAAGATGATTTTGTTTCACGCGATAGAATTGTTTGGGTCGATATCGAGGGAGTTCCTCTTCATGCTTGGTCTCACTCTACATACAAAAGAATTGGAGCCATATGGGGTGAGACGATGTATCTTGAGGAAAATAAAGAGGATATGTTTGCGCGCAAACGCATTTGTGTTAAGACAAATCTTAAAAATAACATTTTGGAAAGAGTCAAGATTATTGTGCGAGGTAAAGTATTTGTGGTAAGAGCCAAAGAATTATTCATGTGGTCGCCTGTTTTTAAAGAGCTCTCGAATTCTGAGTTTTGTTCGGTTAATGAATCGGTATCAACTGCTCATGCGAATGATAAAGATCAAGAGGATGTGGAAGGGAAAGTGACATCAAGCGATTAATCGATACATTCTTTGGAGATTATAGTGGAAATAATAAAGAAGAGCAAGAAGTCAACAACGGATCTGCTGTTAAGGAGGGGTCATATGATCCTTTTAATTTGTATGAACTTCTTAATAAACCGAAGGAAGGAGGTAACTTATCTGACGCTAGCATGACACATCCACCAGGATTCACGCCTGTGGAAGGGGTAGTAAAGGAGCAATACGTTAACCATGAGGAGTCGGTTAATTCTAAGAATCGATCTACTGTTTTTAGTTCTCGAGTGGTGGAAAAGGTTCAGGCTACTCACGTTGCTTCTTCTCCTACTAAGAGTGGGAGTATTAAAAACATTAAGACAGGGGGCTCCATTTTGGGGTTACTGGAGGAGCTTCTCAAGATTGGTAATACTATGGGTTACAATTTAGATGGATGTGCAAAGGATCTGGAACATATTATTGGATTGCAAGGAGAATGTGATGTTCCTCAATGAATTGTCTTTCTTTAAATGTACAAGGTCTAGGATCCAAGACCAAAAAAACATGGATTAGGGAGTTAAATGCTAAGCATAAGGTGAGTTTTTGTCTATTCAAGAAACTAAAATGGAAAGTATTTCGACTATGGATGTTAAGATCATTTGGGGTAATACCGTTTGAGTTTTACATAGTGAAGCTTTGGGGAATTCGGTGGCATTTTAAATGTTTGGGATCCTAACATATTTCAGAAATCTCATCACACTCGGTCTGATAATTTTACAGCAGTATATGGGACCTGGATTCCAACAAACTCCAAAATTTTATTTCTATCTATTTATGCTCCGCAATCAGATACAGCTAAACGTGCTTTATGGAGTTTTATTTCTGTGTTAATTAATCGGTGGGATGGAGAATGTGTCGTTATGGGGGATTTTAATGTGGTTCGTATTGCGGAGGAAAGAATGGGTTCTGTTTTTAATGTTTGCGGAGCTAGAGACTTTAATAATTTTATTGCTTCTGCGGGAGTTGTTGATGTCCAACTTGAAGGATATTCTTTCACTTGGTCACATCCTTCGGCCGATAAGATGAGTAAACTTGATCGTTTTTTGGTTTCTGAAGGGTTTCTGTCTTTATTCCCGCATTCATCGGCTATTTGTCTTGACAAACACCTGTCTGATCATCGTCCCATTTTACTTAGACAGGTTGAAACTGATTACGGTGCCACTCCGTTTCGTTTTTACCAATCTTGGCTTGATTTCAAAGGTTTTGACCAGATGGTTATCACTGCTTGGAATGGTTTAAATCTTGACGACAATAATGATATGATCAGATTCAAGAAAAAGCTTCAGCTTCTTAAGAAGGAGATTAGGCATTGGGTGTTTAATTTTAAGAAGGATCAGAATAGAGATGTTGATGATTTCAAAAAACAACTTCGTGATATCGATGAGATTCTTGACAAAGGAGGTGTGAATGATATTTTGCTGATTGAGAGGAAGGAGTTGGTAAAAAATATTCAGACTCTTCAATCGACTGAAGCTCGAGACTGTGCTCAAAAGGCTAAGGTTCAATGGGCAATTGAGGGTGACGAAAACACTAAGTTCTTCCATGGTATTATTAATCGGAAACGTTCTCAGTTATCTATTAAAGGTGTTATGGTAGATGGCATTTGGTTGGATGACCCTTCTTTGGTCAAAGAAGAGTTTCGTACTCATTTTGCTAATAGGTTCCAAGCTCCGGGAGATGTTCGTAGTCGTATTAATTTCCAATTCCCTAACCGTCTTAACACGGATCAAGCTGCTGAATTGGAAAATGCGATCTCTCATGATGAAATACGCAGTGCTGTTTGGAGTTGTGGGGATAACAAATCCCCGGGCCCTGATGGTTTTTCATTTGAGTTCTTTCGAAAATTTTGGAGCGTTATCGGTCCGGATTTTTGCGCTGCGGTTGATTGGTTCTTTGCTCATAGTTCTTTTGCTAAGGGTTGTAACTCGTCATTCATCGCTCTCATTCCTAAAGTTCGAGATGCTAAGTTTGTCAGTGAATTTAGACCTATTTGTTTGATTGGGTGCTTGTATAAAGTGGTTACTAAAATTTTAGCTAATCGCTTAGCAAAAGTGATCTCTAATTTAGTTTCGGATGTTCAAACAAACTTTCTTCCCAATCGTGATTTTAGATGGTCCTTTATTGTTAATGAAGTTCTTTCTTGGTGTAAATTTAAGAAGAAGCGAGCAATGGTGTTCAAGGTCGACTTTGCCAAGGCATACGATTCGATTCGTTGGGACTTTTGGAAGATGTTCTTGCTGCGTTTGGTTTTGGTTCCAAATGGCGCTCATGGGTGATTGGTAGCTTATCTTCTGGTATGGCATCTATTCTCATCAATGGTAGTCCGACTGCGGAATTTAAATTTCATTGTGGTCTTAAGCAAGGTGATCCTCTAGCCCCTTATCTTTTTATCCTCATTATGGAGTCCTTGCACCTATCATTCTCTAGGGTGGTTGCTGAGGGTTTGTTTAAGGGTATTAAGATTGATCCTACTACTACAATCTCCCACTTATTTTACGCGGATGATGCCATTTTCATTGGTGAATGGTCGGATAATAACATCAAGCTCATTCTTCACGTTTTACATTGCTTTTCTCTTACATCCGGTTTAAAGATCAATATCAAAAAGAGCCATCTCTTAAGGTTTGGTGTTCCTGGTGATAAGGTGAATGAAGCTTCAGTTTCTCTTGGATGTGAGGTCATGAAGATTCCTTTCAAGTATTTAGGGGTCATGGTAGGCGGAAACATGTCGTTGGTTAATGCTTGGGACGAGATTATTGGAAAACTTAAAGCTAGGTTATCGAAATGGAAGTGTAACACTTTGTCCATTGGCGGAAGACTAACGCTTCTCAAGTCGGTCTTAGGAGCTTCTCCTATATACACATTATCGCTATATAAGGCGCCTAAAGCTGTTCTCAATGTGATGGAATCTCTGAGGCGTGATTTTTTCTATGGTATTCATGGTAATGATAAGAAGATTGCATGGGTAAAATGGACTAAAGTTCTAGCAGCTAAAGAATACGGGGGTCTTGGGGTGTCTAGTTTTTTCGCTCTAAATAGGGCTTTGTTATTCAAATGGGTTTGGAGGTTTATATCCTTTGACAAATCTTTATGGTCTCGTGTGATTCATGCCATTCATGGGCCAGACTCTATTTTGCGTGCCCCGCGGTACAGGTCTGTTTGGGGTATTATAATTCGTGAAGTTCAAGCGATTAAATCTCAGGGGGTGGATTTGCTTTCGTTCTGCCGCATTCGGGTGGGAAATGGTATTCAGACGAAATTCTGGAAGGACCATTGGATTGGTGATGCGCCTCTAAGTGTTCTCTTCCCTCGTATGTTTTCGCTTGATTTGAATGGCGATATTACGGTAGCAGATAAACTTCAAGGTCAGCTTTCAGATTCTTTTCGTCGTCCAACTAGAGGTGGATCAGAATCTCAACAACTTACTCGTCTTCAAGACCTTGTAGGTACGTACATGCTTTCAAATTCTGGTGACCGTTGGGTTTGTAACCTGAGTGGAGATGGGTCCTTCCATGTCAAATTCATTCGTGGTTTGCTTGATGAGTATTTCCTTCCTAAAGATTCGGTGGCTACTCGTTGGGTTAAATTTATTCCTATCAAGATTAATGTGTTTGCTTGGAAAATTTCTTTGGACCGCCTCCCTACTCGCATGAATCTTTGCCACCGGAACATTTATGTCCAAGATCAGTCGTGTGCGGTTTGTAAAGAGGGCGAGGAAGATGTTTCGCATCTTTTCTTTTCCTGCGTGTTGGCCACTGATGTTCATAAACTTATATGCCGTTGGTGGAATTTGACGTGGTCTTCCTTAAGTTCTTATGAGGAATGGTGGGTTTGGTTTAAGGATATTCGGTTAGGGTCTACGCTCAAGTGTATCTTGGAAGGCGTTTTCTATGTGTCTTGGTGGCACGTTTGGTGTTACCGAAATAGCGTTCTCTTTGCAACTCATCCTCCTCGGAAAGATACCATTTTTGATGATATAGTTACTCGCTCTTTTATTTGGTGTCATGCTAGATGTAATAAGGCGTTTAGTTGGGATAGGTGGTTACAACATCTTTATTTACTCTCTTTGTAACTCTCTAGCTCCTTGCTAGTGTTTTTTTGTTTTGTTATAAAGTTGCCGTTCAAAAAAAAAAGAAACGCTGAACATTTAGAGTTGTGATGATACAATATTACATCATTTTACACATTATATGTTAACCCATATTATGTAAAGGGCTCAAGCCAGTCTTGAACATTCGTATCAATATTTATCTGTACAATGTAATGTTAGAGATCAATCAATCAAATAAACATTATTCGGTTCATATCCTTTCCCTATTACATTATATAGCTATGTTACAAAATGTTTTTATATAAAAAACAATTACTACTCACTACTACTATTTAGTGCTACCGCTACTTTTTCCAAGTACGCCCCTTCCTTCTTGATTTTTGTGGAGAAAATTGAAAAAAAATCCCAATTATCATTTTCGCAGAGAATAATGATAGAGAGACCTAACTCGTGTGTCTAAACTCATGCCCAAAACAATTATTATGTGACACATAAAACATGTATTTTCTCTCTCATAATTTCCGCTCTTAATTTTGCCACATATGATAATCTTAAAGTTAGACGTGTATTTAGATATAACTTTTATTCATGCATATCATTTCCTTTCTCTTATTCTTGATAAACTTTTAGATATGACCATTTATATGGGTTTTGTTAACATGCATATGAAATAGGCAATCTTTTTAAGGGTATTAGATTTTTTGACCGGCTAATTCACGAGACTTAAAAATTTAATTCACACAATCTTAAATTAAATAAAGCCTCCTTTTTCTAAGAGGTTGTTTAAAGATATAATTATACTAAATCAGAAAACACGTTTAAAAAGTGTAATTTATATGTTTAGTAAACATGTTTTAACAAAACAAAAAAGTATATGTATATGAATTACATTTTGAAATTGTGAATAATATTATCGTAACCCTTGTTGTCATATAGACTGAACTTGAGTGAATTTATTAAAAAAGCCGGATGCTATACTGATTAATTTAAGTAAAAGCTCCCCAATCTCCACTAAGATATGTCCATGCTTGTTAAAATAACTTATTCATCTTGAGATAAATATAAAACTAATTTAGATTACTATACTAAAGTACTAATAGAGATAAACAATAGATGTTATGGATTATAATTACAAGTAATGCCGACTTATCTACAATACTATAAAAAAATAAGGTAAGTTACTTACCATAAATAATACAAACCAATCCTTAATCTAATAGAAAACTCTTTTTCTTGGCACGAAAGCTATATATAGGCAAGATTGTCATGCTTCTAAACACATTCTCTATTCTTTTACGATATTTATAAAAATAAACCCTTAAACCCTACCAAAAAACCGTCGTACTATATCTTTTTTTTTATGCATGATCAAATCATCAATATATCATGTTTCATGATCATTTAAGTGTTATGGATCCATATGCTGTGCATGTAGCACAAACCCAACATTTTTTACCTGGTTGTTACTATAATACAAGCCCACAATATGTTATGAATGTTGATGCTGCTTATAGTTATAATTATATTAACTGGTGTTATGGTAATGATTATGGGTATGTTGTTGATCAGTTAGTGGACTTGAGGAATAAGGAAAATATGTTAGAGTTCGTTAATGTGGAGAAAAATAATGTGGCTGAAAAAGATTCGAGGGATGAGCACGGATTTGGAGCACCAAAGGCGAAGATACCTTTTCATATAGCTTCGATTCCGAAGCCACAACTTGTGTATGGTATAGAGGTGGATAATACAAATCGGCCGTTTATCATCAGTTGTTGAAGATGAGTCAGGATGGATCAAGGCCTATACATCCGTTGGTTAGTTTCTTTTTTTTTTTTTTTTTTTTTTTTTTATAAATATAGTCTGATGTTCAGTTTCTAGTAATTTTGTTATTGGTTGAGGAGGCGTTTGACTTTGCATTATGAAAGTGATTACTGGATTTATACTATTTTTGTGTTCTTGAGTGCATATAATCAGGTTTTTGTGTTTAGATTATGGGTCAAATATTGAGTTTTAGATCAGATAATGACAGCTTTAAACTGCAATTGGATACAGTTAAACACTTTTAAAAACGCTGGTCAAATGCGCCTAAAAGGCTTAAACGAATTAAAATTGATTAATCTTTAACTTGTTATGCTTCATGAACACGAATAAAGTAAATATGTTTACTGTTTATATGGTTGTTAAATAGCAAAACCCTGATATATGTTTCTTTTTCTCGTGCCTATAGGAGAAATATCCGTTTTTTCACTTCGTTGATAAAAGTGTGAGCAATTTCAAGCCTGTAAGGCCATCTCCAGTTGAAAGGTTCACACTCGTTGAAGATACAAAAGGCCTGATGGATCTTGTAGCTAAGTTGCGCAAAGTCAATGAATTTGCGGTATGCCCTGCTTTCATTATCCTGGTTTGACTTTGAGAGTCAAACAAGTTAATTTTCAATTTAAAATTGACTTGAATTATTGAAATTTTTTTATGAAATCCAAACCTTCTTAAACCATGAAAAACATTTATCATGTCCCCAAAAAAAAATGATTATAAACTATTATAATTTATATAAAATTTGGAATTTTAGCTGTATCATATTTGACTTTAGCCTTTTCTGTTCTTTTCTATAGGTTGATTTGGAACACAATGCATATAGATCATACCAAGGCTTAACATGTCTAATGCAAATATCGACAAGAACTGAAGATTTCATAGTGGATACACTCAAACTTCATGCTCATATCGGTCCATATCTACGAGATATTTTTCAGGATCCAACCAAACGGAAGGTTATGCACGGAGCAGATAAAGATATTCTATGGCTGCAACGAGACTTCAGCATTTATGTTTGCAACATGTTTGATACGGGACAGGTTTGTTATTTCAAAATTTGACATGAAATTTACAGTTATTTATCGTGAGTTATTATTTTTTACATTGATTTAACTTTTGTGAATCTTGTAATTTCAGGCATCAAGAGTGCTAAAAATGGAGCGAAATTCTTTGGAACATCTGTTGCTGTACTTCTGTGGGGTTATTGCAAACAAGGAGTATGTATCTTTTATTTGAACATAAGTTAAAAGTTAATATATTTATGATCGGTTTCTTATATTTAACGATTGATAATTTCTTGCAGATATCAAACAGCAGACTGGCGATTACGGCCACTGACAAATGAAATGCTGAAGTATGTCAAGCTTGACTCATATTAACCATTTGACCCGCCATATAATCATAATTTTTATGAACGTTTTGGTTATTTATTTACAGATACGCGACGGAAGATACACATTATCTTTTGCACATATACGATCTCATGAAAAGAAGGCTGCTTTCATCTTCTACTGATCCAAACTGGCCCGAATCACTTCTTGTAGAGGTAAGATTTTCTGTTATGTTCTTGATGGATTCCATCAAATTTCGTAATTTATTTCTATTGCTTAATTATAATTTTGATAAATCCTGGTTGTTGATTTCAGGTGTATAAACGTAGTTATGAAGTATGCATACAACTATATGAAAAAGAATGTACAAACGAGAATTCGTATCTAAACATATACGGGTTGCACGCTGCTGATCTTAATGGCCAACAACTTGCTGTTGTTTCTGTAAGTTCTCATATTTCACAGTTCACACACATATTCATGATATACTTTCAAATATATTCCACTGTTTTTTACTTATGTTTGCATATAATTGTCAAACAGGCACTTTGTCAATGGCGAGATATTGTTGCTCGCAACAAAGATGAAAGCACTGGATATGTGCTGCCAAACAAAAATCTTATTGAGATTGGTAAGGCAAATACTATACATTTCTTTAAAAGTTTTGAGTGGTTGAATTCAACAGTTTATTAACATTTCATTATATTCTTGTGCATATAGCGAAGAAGATGCCATCTACTATTGGAGAACTTTCCGGTATCTTGAAAAACAGGCACCCCTTAATTGATAACCACTTGTGGTCTATCACTAATATTATTCAAGCAGCAATGCAAAATGCAAATGCATTTGAAGAAGTTGCAGCGACACTAAAGCGTGAACACTTGGAAATGGTACTATTTTATTTTTTATATTCTTTGGTGAAATTTTTGATCTCCTCAAAAGAATTCAGGTTTCATTTATTTGTATTCGTTGTTTAGGATCAATCTGCACGGGATGCATCAAAAAAGTCGGAAGAAGCTTCGACATCAGTTGGTAGCAGCAATGGACAACAGAAAAAGCAGCCATTGAACCTCATATTCGGTACTTTTAATCAGAAAAGTATGGCGGATTTAGAAAAAAGAAAAGCTGCTGACCCGAGAGGTGTAGAAGATGGGAGTCAAGAGAGAAATACAGGTGTATATGTAGCTAATGTTTCGTCAAGCTTTCAAAATGGTTTAAAGATATCAAATGAGGTGAACATGGAAAAGCAGACAGGAGGTGGGACGAGTGGCTACGCCCGAGATTGTAAATATGGTGCATGGGCAAGAAAATGGGCTTTAGAGACTGGTGAGTGGAGTCAGGTGTTTCCTAATAGCGCAAGTCAAATGACCAATAGGGTTATGAATCGGGCTCGGGGTTAGTTTTCCTGATCAGGGACTTTTAGACCTGGTTCGGACTAGTTAGAGACTAGCTACTAGCTAGGACTGTATCAGGAACAACAACAATATAACATTGACTTTCTATAAAATGTTTAGCTTGAAATTTGTTATCTGCTTTGTTCTGTAGATTTTTTACATTTGCGTCTATTAGTTCTTGTCTTAGTTTAGTTTGATTCTAAATCAAAAAACTAAACCTGCATTAATTCAAACACTAAATTTAATAAACAATATCTATTGAAAGAACAAATAAATTTGTGTGCAATTCATAGCACTAATGAAACTATAACAGACCATACTGATTTGATATCCGATTAACGATGACTTGGGTTGAGCTTTTATCAATGTATTGAGCTAGACCGGCCGAATTTTTTTATGAACATGTTCAAGCAGATAGAATGACCTCTATAAAGACGCAAGATTGACATTTGAAAACCAGACTTGAATTCTTATGGAGTCATATGTAATATGCATGTACTGGTGTATGTATGAAAACAAGTCGAGCCTTCCTTTTATCAATTTTAGTTGATCTCGAACCTGACTCAAGTCTCAAGCTCATTTAAGTTAAAACATATAAGAATTCATGGATCAAGTTTGGTAAATTGAAAGCTTTTGTTACTTTTAAGTGTTGGGATTACATTACGGTTGATTGGTTGAGCCGATCGAGTAACAAAGAATTTTGCCTTAAAAACTAGTACATGTTTTTGTGAATGATGCTCATGAAGGTCTTTATTACAACAATATCATAAGATCACTTATTGTGCTCAAGACTGTACTCGAGTTCATGATGCATAGAATCATGTAAGTTAATAGGAACCAAATTAATGAAACAAGGGCTGTTGGTGTGTTTCATATTAATAGCCATTAAAGAAACACGATGTAGATGAACCTTAATTTGTAGTTCTTTGAATCCAGAAGATTTTGACATACAATCGACACACATAAAACTGGTTTTTGTAGCATGCAAAGTTGAAAGATGTCAAAGCAGTAGTAAAATTTAAAATGGATATGGAACTCAAAAGGTTTCGAAATTTGACTTTCCTTTGATTACATAATACGGAGTATTGTTACAAATGGCTCTAAACATTGACACAGTGATCGATCTTATCATGTCATATTTTAAATTTGTCATGGACATATATAACTACGCCTCAACCAGTCAAATAGGATAGTACGTTAAGGAGGCTGTAGTTTCTTACAAAACCCTAGCAAACATGTGAGTTAAATTGTAGGACGCTTCATTAAGGGACGTGAGAACATGCTACTCGAAAAATAAAATGTGACGAGTACAAGGCCAAGGCCCTCTCTTGCTCTCATTAAGGTTCGTCTATGACTCTGGTTGATGGATTTGGAACATGGGGATCTAGCCTAAACTGCTTAATGGATATATGACTTATGTAAAATTATGTATTGAAAAATGGTTATGTAACACATGCTTGCGGGTTTGCAATTATTATTATTATTGTTATTATTAATATTATTATTGTTGTTGTTGTTTTTGTTATTATAACCTTTAGACATAGCGGGTTCAAAGATTTTTATTCAAGAGTTTGGTTGTTTAAGTTTTGTGGTTTGATAACTAAAACATTTGAAGGAAAGAATAACATATATGTTTTAAGTAGAAAGTGAGCTAACACGAATCAGCAATAAAGACGAGAGTTAGCAAAACTCATGGCATAGATGACATGTGTGCAAATTATCAAGAACAAAACAATAAAATCCCTATATGTTGTTGAGCTTGAATAAATAAATTGTTGCAACTTAAATTTCAAAATATAATGTGTGATGTAGATATTGATGTCGAGTTTCAGAGTAAACGAAAGGAAAGGGAGAAAAGAAGAAAGAAAGAAAGTGAAGCTTAATTTACTAGATGTGTTTAGTATAGGGTTGAGCATCGGGATGAGAGCGGCAAAAACCGTGGACCGAATGTGTCGGGTCAGGTCCAAGAAGGCATTATTGGTCGGTTCGTACGTAAGACCGGACAAGACCGAAACGGAAATAAAGAAAAAGTTAGGACCGAAACCGGATCGATGGTTCGATCTGCAATGCTCATCCTTGGTTTAGTGGTTAAAACGTTGGAATATGTAACTTTATTTATTTAGGTGGGTGTTTGTTTTTTAAGAGGCTCGAATTTGAATCAATCGAGGCGTAAATGTCTGAATCGACCGCATCCGAGCGGGAAAAAAACTCGTGTTTGAGCCGCACATTTGCTGCTGCATCTAAATTTCTTTTGGGTTATTTTTGTGTCAACAAGGCGTTAAGACACCCTCTCAAGTCTAAACCATTAAGATCTTATGCGTCGAGCGGAAAAAAAAAAAAAAAACTAGTCTCGAATCTAGTAAATGTCTCGGATCGCGTCGAATCTGGTTCTGTTAAGAGTCAAATTAAAAAAACAAACAGAGCCTTAGTAGTACTGAACTAGTGATTAAAAAGGTGGGTAATTGGGCCTTGGGCTAAAAAAAAGGCCTGGCTTTTTATTTTTGTGAACAGTAAAAGGCCTTGTTGGTTGTTGTTGAAACACGCATTAAAAAAACACACACAAACCCTAACCCCAAAACCGCCGGAAACAATGGCGGATGAGATACCACCCCACCCCACCCCGATGGATCTCCGAAATCCATGTTCCGTCTTCTAAACCTCAAAGTTAACAACGCTGCTGCTGTCATTCCTTATGACAAATGCATATCGCGTAACTTGTACGAAGCACCACCGTGGGATCTTATCGAGCGAGATCTCGAGTATGCTCTTCCTGAAACCCATGAGTGGGTTTTGGATTCTCCTCGTTTTTTTGGCTCAAAGAAATCAAATCAATCGACGTGTATGCTGGAGAAGGCACAACACTGTGAAGACTGTTGCAGATTTTGAGACCGAAGAAGTTTTGGGTACATTAACTCATTTTAAGCTAATGTTTATCGGGAAGGAGTTCGAAGCAATAAGAACCATTCGGTACTTAACTGAGTACGTCGCTGAGGGCAACAGGTTGCATTCGATATGCAAGTTGAGGTTGGAGAGCGATCTGTTGACAGATTTAAGGAAGGCCGTGCTTACTCGACAGAAGGCTCTTGCAGACGCCGTGTTAGCTAAATACGAGGAGGGGTTGAACTTCCTGAAAAACATTAGCTTAAAACGCCGTCTTCTAATGCAACCTGTTGCCCTCAGCGACGTACTCAGTTAAGTACCAATTGGTTCTTATTGCTTCGAACTCCTTCCCGATAAACATTAGCTTAAAATGAGTTACTGTACTCAAAACTTCTTCGGTTTCAAAATCTGCAACAGTCTTCACAGTTTTGTGCCTTCTCCGGCCTACATGATGCTGAGAGTTGCAAAGCGTTCCTCCCTACCAAATATAGTATTATCGTTCAAGATAATTTGAAAAATGTTGTGGAGAAATAAGGAATCTTAAACACCCACACCTAATATGCATAAAGTCAATGAATTTGCGGTATGCCCTGCTTTCATTATCCTGGTTCGACTTTGAGAGTCAAAAAGGTTAATTTTCAATTTAAAATTTGACTTGAATTATTTGAATTTTTTTATGATATCCAAACCTTCTTAAACCATGAAAAACATTTATCATGCCCCCCAAAAAATGATTATAAACTAGAATAATTTATATAAAATTTGGATTTTGAGCTGTATCATGTTTGACTTTAGCCTTTTCTGTTTTTTTCTCTAGGTTGATTTGGAACACAATTCATATCGATCATACCAAGGCTTAACATGTCTAATGCAAATATCTACTAGAACTGAAGATTTCATAGTGGATACACTCAAACTTCATGCGCATATCGGTCCATATCTACGAGATATTTTTTAGGATCCAACCATACGGAAGGTTATGCACGGAGCAGATAAAGATATTCTATGGCTGCAACGAGACTTCAGCATTTATGTTTGCAACATGTTTGATACGGGACAGGTTTGTTATTTCAAAATTTGGCATGAAATTTACAGTTATTTATCGCGAGTTATTATTTTTTACATTGATTTTTAACTTTTGTGAATCTTAAAATTTCAGGCATCAAGAGTGCTAAAAATGGAGCGAAATTCTTTGGAGCATCTGTTGCTGTACTTCTGTGGGGTTATTGCAAACAAAGAGTATGTATCTTTTATTTGAACTTAAGTTAAAAGATAATATATTTATGATCGGTTTCTTATATTTAACGACTGATAATATCTTGCAGATATCAAACAGCAGACTGGCGATTACGGCCACTGACAAATGAAATGCTGAGGTATGTCAAGCTTGACTCATATTAACCATTTGACCCGCTAGCGAAGATACACATTATCTTTTACACATATACGATCTCATGAAAAGAAGACTGCTTTCATCTTCAACTGATCCAAACTGGCCCGAATCACTTCTTGTAGAAGTAAGATTTTCTGTTCTGTTCTTGATGGATTCCATCAAATTTCGTAATTTATTTATGTTGCTTAATTCTAATTTCCATTAAAATCATGGTTATTGTTGATTTCAGGTGTATAAACGTAGTTATGAAGTATGCATACAACTATATGAAAAAGAATGTACGAACGATAATTCGTATCTAAACATATACGGGTTGCACGCTGCTGATCTTAATGGCCAACAACTTGCTGTTGTTTCTGTAAGTTCTCATATTTCACAGTTCACACACACATATTCATGATATACTTTCAAATATATTCGACTGTTTTTTACTTTTTTACTTATGTTTGCATATAATTGTCAAACAGGCACTTTGTCAATGGCGAGATATTGTTGCTCGCAACAAAGATGAAAGCACTGGATATGTGCTGCCAAACAAAAATCTTATTGAGATTGGTAAGGCAAATACTTTATTTTTCTTTATAGCGAAGAAGATGCCATCTACTATTGGAGAACTTTCCGGTGTCCTGAAAAATAGGCACCCCTTAATTGATAACCACTTGTGGTCTGTCACTAATATTATTCAAGCAGCAATGCAAAATGCAAATGCATTTGAAGAAGTTGCAGCGAAACTAAAGCGTGAACACTTGGAAATGGTACTATTTTATTTTTTATATTCTTTGGTGAAAATTTTGATTTCCTCAAAAGAATTCAGGTTTCATTTATTTGTATCCGTTGTTTAGGAACAAGTTGCACGGGATGCATCAAAAACGTGTGAAGAAGGTTCGACATCAGTTGGTAGCAGCAATGAACAACAGAAAAAGCAGCCATTGAACCTCATATTCGGTACTTTTAATCAGAAAAGTATGGCGGATTTAGAAAAAAGAAAAGCTGCTGACTCGAGAGGTGTAGAAGATGGCAGTCAAGAGAGAAGTACAGGTGTATATGTAGCTAATGTTTCGTCAAGCTTTCAAAATGGTTTAAAGATATCAAATGAGGTGAACATGGAAAAGCAGACAGGAGGTGGGACGAGTGGCTACGCCCGAGATTGTAAATATGGTGCATGGGCAAGAAAAGGGGCTTTAGAGACTGGTGAGTGGAGTCAGGTGTTTCCTAATAGCGCAAGTCAAATGACCAATAGGGTTATGAATCGGGCCCGGGGCTAGTTTTCCTGATCAGGGATTTTTAGACCTGGTTCGGACTAGTTAGAGACTAGCTACTATCTAGGACTGTATCAGGAACAACAACAATATAACATTGACTTTCTATAAAATGTTTAGCTTGAAATTTGTTATCTGCTTTGTTCTGTAGATATTTTACATTTGCGTCTATTAGTTCTTAGTTTAGTTTGATTCTAAATCAAAAAAACTAAACCTGCGTTAATTCAAGCACTAAATTTAATAAACAATATCTATTGAAAGAACAAATAAATTTGTGTGCAATTCATAGCACTAATGAAACTATAAAAGACCATACTGATTTGATATCCGATTAACGATGACTTGGGCTGAGCTTTTATCAATTTATTGAGCTAGACTGGCTGAATTTTATTAAGAACATATTCAAGCAGATAGAATGACCTCTATAAAGACGCAAGATTGACATTTGAAAACCAGACTTGAATTCTTATGGAGTCATATGTAATATGCATGTACTGGTGTATGTATGAAAACAAGTCGAGCCTTCCTTTATCAATTTTAGTTGATCTCGAACCTGACTCAAGTCTCAAGCTCATTTAAGTTAAAACATATAAGAATTCATGGATCAAGTTTGGTAAATTGAAAGCTTTTGTTACTTTTAAGTGTTGGGATTACATTACGGTTGATTGGTTGAGCCGATCGAGTAACAAAGAATTTTGCCTTAAAAACTAGTACATGTTTTTGTGAATGATGCTCATGAAGGTCTTTATTACAACAATATCATAAGATCACTTGGGTCATTGTGCTCAAGACTGTACTCGAGTTCATGATGCATAGAATCATGTAAGTTAATAGGAACCAAATTAATGAAACAAGGGCTGTTGGTGTGTTTCATATTAATAGCCATTAAAGAAACACGATGTAGATGAACCTTTGTAGTTCTTTGAATCCAGAAGATTTTGACATACAATCGACACACATAAAACTGGTTTTTGTAGCATGCAAAGTTGAAAGATGTCAAAGCAGTAGTAAAATTTAAAATGGATATGGAACTCAAAAGGTTTCGAAGCTTTAATTTCTAAACCTCGAAATTTGAATTTCCTTTATAATACGGAGTATTGTTACAATGGCTCTAAACATTGAAACAGTGATCTTATCATGTCATATTTTAAATTTGTATCGCATCAAGTCATGGACATATATATAACTACGGCCTCAAATAGCTGATAGTACGTTAAGGAGGCTGTAGTTTCTTACAAAACCCTAGCAAACATGTGAGTTAAATTGTAGGACGCTTCATTAAGGGGACGTGAGAACATGCTACTCGAAAAGTAAAATGTGGCGAGTACAATGTTTTATCTCAAATCGAGTATAATGATAAAAAGAGAATTTTGAGGGCAGTACTCTTATTTCTTGCCTATATGAGCCATTGTTGGAGAAATTTAGTGGGTTTTGGTTTCTTCTACTTGTTGTTGCTAAACCTACCAAGGGACACTAATGATCGTGAAAATATCGGGAGGTGACGGGAGTTCTTCCCTATTGGTAGCTTAGGCAGCCGGTTAGGTACGGTCTGTGTGTTGTTTAACCTACCTAGCGATGAATAATGGTAAAATATCGGGAACTTGAAGATTTTTCTTGGGAGGACCGGAATAGTTTGAAGTGTAGAAACAGTTTTATATAAAACAAAAGTGTCGGTTCGATTATACAACCAAAAATTAACTACTTAATGACATTAATTTGTAACACCGATAAAGTTTCTTCAATATCGATAGCAAGTTTAACTAAGATTATCAAATTATGCACAGAATTTAGACACCCATTTGGAAAATAAAGAGAAAGATTAATATCTTGCAAGAGAAAAGTACACTTACACACAAATGAACTAATAGCAAAGAAGAATAAATAAATAAAAAAGCCTTCAACAAGAGCTAAATGACAATTTTGAGGATCAACAAGATAATGACGAAATTTAAAATTTTGTATATATGATATGAGGAGACAAATATTGTGTTTGCCACAAGACTCTGAGTAAATATATATATATATATACTACTGCAGGCTGCCACGGCCATTAAAAAGAAATCTTCCAAAAAGTGTAACGTAGAATAGTTTGAAGTTATCATTCAACCTTAACGAAAAGACGCAATGTTCGGAGTTGTATGTAAAGAAAAAGCACATTTGGTATATTTACATACAAAAAAGGTTTTGAAATAAAATGATGTATATTAATGATATGATGGATATAAAGAACATTTTTAATTAATGAATAAAATAGAAACCAATAACACTATAGATGGTGTAAAAAATGGCGCAACCTAAGAATTAGTGTACAATAAGAAAAACTTTGAAACTTAATAGTTCACAGAGGTTAAAAGAAATATATATAAAAAAACACGTAATAAAATTGAGAATGTTTATAACCTATGTAGAACCTCTCTATACACCACATTTGTTGTAGTATTTGTGTAGTTACCATCCTTGTCACAACACAATACTTTAAGACCTTTTTTGCTTTTAACTCTTGAAACGGCCACATAAAGTTGTCCGTGTGAGAATACCGGTCGTTCCAAATAAAGACCAACGTTTGTCCTTGACTCTTGTTTATTGTCATGGCAAAAGAAATGTAATTGTGAACTGCTTTTCTTTTAATAAACGGCATTTTTATCGACGGAGATATTATCATCCGAGGTATAGCACAAACTTCTCCCACTTTACCTCCGATATTACTTTAGCCTCGATGTTAGTATTTCCCATTCTCAAAATTTGCAACCTTGTTCCATTACACAACCCACCTCTTTGATCAATATTGCATGCACATTAAGAGCACCAACCTTCAAAGTTAACTTATGGTTTGGAATTCGAACACTTGATTGAATTTAGAAATTCAGTTGAGTACAACGACTCGTTATAGTTAAAATCAACGTCGATATCAGAAACAGTATCCGAACTATAATAAACCTTCTCTGTTCCATGCAGTTTGGACATCATTGAAGTGTTTATTTTTTCTACCTCTTCATGAGTGGGTGCGAGGATTGCTCTATCTTGGAAATACGTCGGATCCCACAAGTGTTCCTGCCAATTTTCATAAGTTTCATTTATAATAGCTTCTACATGATCAGTTGTATTTGGTATGAGCATTTCTTGGAAATTGAATTTCACGACCATCATTCTTCCCACCAATTTTTCCATCACCTATACTCAAAATCCAATCATGAACTCCTTAATTGTTTCGCATCGACGGATTGCAACCAACACGAAGCCTCATGTTTTCAAGAAGTTTAAGTACTTGACAATGATCCCATAAATAAGACTTGTTTAGAGACGCGTGTACAACATCTTGTCTCTTGCCACATGGAATCACAGGTAAAATTTGACGAAAATCTCCACAAAAAACAACGACTTTGCCACCAAATACCTTATCATAAATGTCTGTGTGCAATCCTGTCGCTATATCACGTAAACTCCTATCAAACGCTTCGAAACAATGTCTATGAACCATCGGTGCTTCGTCCCATATTATTAGCTTTGTTTTGCGAATCAAATCGCGAGGGACCTTCTACAGAATTGTACACATTGAATCTTCGTCAATGTTTATTGGAACAAAGAAACCGAGAATGGGCGGTCCTTCCCCATCAAGCAAAAGAGCGAAGAATACCGCTTGAAGCAACGTTTAAAACAATTTCACCTTTAGACCTTAATGAAGCGGTGAGGGTCTTGTACAAAAAGTCTTGCTCGTCCCTCCATAGCCATATACAAAAAACATTCCACCTTTGTTGTTGTCACATGCATCAGTTATCATTTCATATATTTCCTTTTGCTTAACCGTTAAACTCGCATACAACTGCTGATGCTTGGTGACCAATTCTGGAATGTTATAATCGAGCTCATCATATATCAACCTATTGTAGGATTCCATTGTAAACTCTGAATTGGGATAAGGCATGTTAACAATGTTTTTCAGGCTCTTTGAGTTGCTGAGTAGAGATTCCTCAATATATGTCAGGCATATATTGTATCTTTGATCATCTGAAAGTTGAAGTCCTGACACCAGAAAGAAAGTATAATTATTTTAGAATAACATTTTTGATATAAAGTTCTATTATTAAGAACAAAAGATATGACATGAGTTACTTTATTTTAGAACATGGTGTTAGTATAGATAATAAAAACATTAGTACAGGTGGTTATACTTGAAATAAATTACTTGTAAACTAATCGTTGGTCCAACAAAGACAGTATATGATAGGTAGCGTAAAAAGTGCTAACGAATAAGAAGTCGTATGACTAATGTTTAAGGGATTAATCAATTATTATCTTGTAGAAAAGAACAAATATATGACGAAATGATTACGGCATTTAGATTTGTTAAATTTCTCACATAAAGAAACCAAAATTAATCGTTACAGTTAAAATGTTGGAAACAAAAAAACAGTTTTCATACCTGGATGATTTCGTTTCCGCCTTTCTTTATCTAAGACGTCTTCTGCTAAAATTCTCCAAGACTTTTCCCAAACAAATTGATGCCGAGACATACTATCTCGAGAGTATTAATTTCACAAAATAAGCCCGCAAGTAATCTCCCATCCCCACCGACTTGCTTCAATTATACCATCAATGTATTCCTTATCATCATCTAACAAACCACGTGCAAAGCAAGCTTCTTAGTAAGTACCATACACCACATTATCATACTTCTTAAACTTTCCCAACCGGTTGCACCTGGACATGGTTTAACAAAGATGCGAAGATAAAAAGCTCTCCCAATTAGGCGGGACGTGATGAATTTCGCCATGCTCTTACCTTGCTTGCGTCGAGTCCATACCAAATCGGACTTGTTCCAAATGAAATGTTTTGGAAACTCAACATACAAAGTGTTTGTGCTAACTCATCGCTTTATTGGTTTCCATCCACCGTAAGAATTTGGTTGTGTTGGTGAATCCTTTTCAAGTCGAAAGTCTATGCTTTCGGTTGGATCAAATAACACGAATGTTCATTTGGAAGATGAAAAGGCAAACGCCAATGTAAGGACTTCTATGATGGATATCAAATTTGAATATTCTCCACGCACTTCACATGCTGATAAATACCGACAATCATAGAAGTCGTTAATCTCATCCTTTTCTTCATCTTCCATTACTGCTGTTACTCTATCCGGGCCCTTGTTAATATATTTGAAAAGGTATTTGATAGATGCAAATTGATTGCACCATTCGACGTTGATGTGAGCTTGGTACCGTTTCAATAAAGTGGGACTGTAAGGAACAACCATGGTATTGTCAAGTTCGGCACCTTGCTTCTGAATAGTTCTGCCATTATCACTCCTCTTGTAGATGGCATACCCACTTTCATCAATGAAAGTAGCTTCATTAAATTGCTTCGGAAACTTTTTAGAGCACTTATTCTCAACCATGCAAGGGCAGCTCCTATGTTCAGGACCACAGGGACCATGCATCATAAATTCCTTGACCAATTGGTGGAGTTCCGGGTCTTCATCTTTATCAGAATCTCACCGATATGCATCCATCAATATCGGCAGAAATCTCAATTTATATCCTGTTTCCAACCAAACACATAGGTGACAATGAGGCAATCCACGTTTTGGAATTCTATCGTGTACACCTCTACAAAATAAAAGGAAAAGCAAGTACATATTAATATATAAACATATCGCTTATAATATAGACAACAACGTATAGGCATGTGGTTGGTGTTATATAAGGATTTTGGTAACATACCGCTTTGACTTTGCCAAAATACGCTTTTCTTTAATGTCCTTTATCAACATATCAAGCTTCATTTTAAAGACTCGGTGGTGACGTCGGGACGATCTTCCGATTTAAGACCTTTTTTCGTGTACCTTGTAATTTCGGCCACTTAGGATTACATGTGAACGTTATAAATAAGTCGGGGTAACCATACCACTTGCACATTGCCATGGCATCTAAGTAATTTTGCATCATGTATCTTGGGCTTCCTGAAGGACGAAGGCAAAATTACTTTCTTACCGCTTTTTTTTTTGTTGGTTGGATGATTCCCGCCGCATGACTAATCTTGAATAAGTTTCACATCTAAGATCTTGTTGCTTATTACGAACATATAGCATCCTCTCGGCTTCAACCATGGTATAGCCATCGACCAAAAACTTTGAAATAAACGCCTACCATTTAGAATGGTTGAGAATTTATCAGAGGCGGTCTTGTATACTGTAAGCAAACCATTCACGCATTGTGACACGTTTTTTATCCTTATCGGTGTCGATCGATAAACTCCTGATGGTATATATCATCCTATATCCATCTTCAAATAGGGAAATAAGAGAGGTACCGCAAGGGAGGTATGACACATGCAATTCACTAATCATTTTGATTTTGCCATCGTTCTTATGGATGAGAATGTCCCTTTCGTTGTGTTGTTCATTAAAATCTCCAACAATAAGTCAAAGAACCTCATTAGCGGTTGGAAGATCGTATTGTCTCGCCATCCTTTGCACGTTTTCCTAAAAGCCTTATCTGAACATTTTCTTGACCTGCAGCCAATTGTAGACCAGCCATTCGGAACTTCTGAACCAAAGGGTTTTCACGATCAAGCATTTGTTTGATCTGGTTGGTTAACGTACGATCCATGGTACTATTTGATGAAGCCGACCCATTACCTCTTGAACTGCACAATTTGATATGTGATTGTAATAAGTACGTTTTAGTTAAAAAGTCAAAACAATATTCTACAATACTGAGTAATAAACTATACCTGACAGCATTGATTCGATTATCAATCTCGTTTGGTGGATCATAAATGTAGAGCTGAGAAAACTTGGGTGTCTCGCCATCTTTGGGTAACAAATCCCCCAACATGTGATAGTTTTGACCTTGAATTCTAAAACAAAATGGGCCACGACATTGTGTTAACACTATGATCCACAGTACCACCCATCGATGTAAATGCAAACATAGAATTGTAACGTCTAATGTTCTCCAAGAAGCGCTTGCTTTTTGGATGCTCTCCATTCATAAGTCCCTTTAATAACAGTGGTGGATCCTTTAATGCAACAGGTAGCACAACTTTTCCTTTGCCACAACAAAGGGAGAATGCATCTGTAGTCGTTACATTGTTCAATCCTACCTTAGCTTCGCCAACCACAACATTTCACCACAAGCGTGGCATGTATAAGTTGGATCTCCGTGGTCAAAATATTCTAAATACACAAATGAAAATGTATGTTAGAGATACATTACATTAAATTAGATTAGTTGGTTATAAATTAGTTAAAAAAATACCATTAGAGATGCCTGAGATTCTATCAATATATCCATGTTCATCTTCAGATTCTTCATCTGGGAGTACAACGTTATTAACATTCGGTATTGATTCTTCTTGGATATGTGCTCTGTTTTCTAAATTTGAAGAACAATTAGAATTTCTTGAAGAACTTTCATGACCATGATTTACATAACCTGTATAAAAGATAAACCTGTTATTAGTATCTATATAAAAAAGACAATATATATGCCTGAAGATCTGTATAATTATGTGAATGAAAATAAACAACCACCAATGTCAAATGGTATTGGAGATTTGTTTCTGAACTTTCTTGTTGGATTATCCTTTGAAACATCACCTGTTGGTTTAGAAATTTAAAAAACAAAACTAATGAAAATGTTGAAACAAATAAACACAAAATTCAACAAAAACATTAATTACAAAAATTACTTGCATAAGTGTTGTCATTAGAAGGTATAGCATGTGTTAGTTCAGGGGTTTGAAGGTTGTTATTTGAAGATTCAACACCTAAGTCTTTCCGAGGCCTCGCTCTTTTGCAACCGTTTTGCACACATGGTTGTGAAGAATCCAACACACCTTCCTGTGATGTAAGGTTGGTGTTGAGAGGAGTTTTACGTGGAGGACCAACTTTTCTCTTAGGTAATTGCGAATTTGAAGCACGAGTTATAGTATTAACATTTGAATCACAAAACTATATTGGTAAGTTCGACGTGGAAAAGGTTTGGTTTCCATTTTGACCGTTTCGTGAGATTGGTTGCATAATGCATGGTATTTTGTGTTGAAATTGGTTGATAATTGTCGAGAGTATTCTAAATGAGTAGGTGTCACACTGCTCGTTTACAAATTACAATAAAAAAATAATTAAATTGTTAAAACAAATAAATACAACATGTAATGAAAAAAAATTTGTAAAGCTTACCCGAGTAACTTGTTTTCATTAGTAGAAGCATGTGTGCCCATTGGGATACGAATGTTACGATTTGAAGCACCAACACTTAAGTCTTTCAAGGCATGGATTGTTTTGCACGGTTTATGTAAATGGTTGTGAAGAATCCAATAGAACATTCTGTGATGTTAGGTTGTTGGTCGGAGGAATTTTACGTGGATGACCACGTTTCCTCTTAGGTAATTGGGCATTTGGAACCTTATTTGTATTGCTAAGATTTGAAAAGGTTTGGTTTGCATTCTCATTGGTTTGGCTAAGGTTGGTTGCGAACCGCACAAAGATTAAAAAAAAAAAAAAAAAAAAAAAAAAAAAAAAGGTGCAATTAAGTTTGCTAATGCGTGAACTGAATGCTCATAAAAATGTAGTTTTAGTTTCAAATTTCATACAGAATACATAATATTAAGTAAAATGTACAACATATAGACACAACTTACTGCCGTAAAGGATTGTGCCTGGTGTAGGTATATGTTGATAATTAAGTTGGCTATAGTTAAGCTGGTCGGGACACTGATCTGCTATAGGTACTGTAATTCAAACGACAACAACATAACATTGGTTGGATGAGCTGAAAAATATAGCTTTGTGATAAGCAGTATATGTTTGTCATAAAACTTTACCTGTGAAAGGAGTCGAGTTTGTGACACACGAACTAACAGTTGGTTGATCTTGGTTATCATTTGCCGATTTTGTATTGTTTTGAATGGATTCATTGACTGTAACATAAGTTGATACATGTGAATATAGTTTTGGTAAAGTTTATAAAACAATATGAAATTACAACAATGAAGCAACATTTGTGAATTTTGCAGCATACCAGTTTGCTGTACATTTAATGTACTCTTGCATGGTTTGGCACGCGTTTTTCGTACACTTGGCTGTGAGGATTGAAAAGAGGAATTCTGCAAAGTAAGGTTGGTTGGCACAAGTGTTTTACGTGGACGACTGTGACGCTAGGTTCTCTTGGATTGGAGGTTTCATTTGTAAAGTTATATTTCCTTGTTGTGCTAACAACGGGTAGTAAGATTGAAGTAAAAGCATTGGTTTAATCTCGACAACGTACCTAATATTAAAGGTATTAGTTAATATAATAAACTATTTAAGACATAGTACATTAAGGAGTTACGTATGAGGATAAACTTACTTGATGTAATATTGGAAAGAGGGGATCTTTGCACAAGGGGAGTAACATTGCAGATCGCATACTTAGACTGTTTGCTATGTAAAAAGTTAATGTTTATAGGCTTTGTATTGTCAATGTTTTTGCTATGAAATTGATACTTTCTTTTATTTGATGTATCATTGTTTGGAGTACCTGCAAACATATGAAAAAATAATACAATGGTGTGTGATAATGTATAAAATGTACGCATATAATTGTACATGTAATTTGTAAAGATTAAAATTTGGAAACGGCAAAGATAGTTAAAGGGTAGAAAACGATTGCCGTGTTTAGTGGAACCCGTATGTATATAGGTTGATAGTTAAGAAGGTTATAGTTTAAGTGGCTCCATGGTGATTAATACTATAAACCGTCGATATAATAAACTTGTCAACAAAATTTACATAAAAATTATATGTAAATTTGGTATTACATGGAGAAAACATACAATGTACATACCTGTGCTTTGTGTAGCATCCATATTTTGAGAATCTCGTATCGTGTAATGAGTATTCATCGTGTTTGAGTATTGGCCATTAAGTTGTGTATATGGCAAATCATTGAAAGACATGACATTATTGTTTATGTTTTGATCAATCATAACGGAAATTCCTTTAGTTGCTTCGTCTTGAAAATGTGTGTAGGGTAAGGTTAGAATGTAATACACGATTCAGATACCGACATGAAAATACATATATTGGTCATTAGAATTTTTCATGTATAGATTAATAGTTATAAACAAATTATGGAAAACAAAAATAACAACAAAAAAATAACTTAACATTACCTATTGATATTTGTTGTGGATGATTTTGATTCAAAGAACTTCGCCCATTACTGAAATGAATGGATATTCGATGAAGAAGAAACTTCTTCAATCCGAACCTTTGGTGTAACGTTATCCATTTTTGTTTACAAACGAATCATCAAATGGTATTGGTAGAATTACAAATTTTGAAGACTTATACAATCAAGAACTTGTGATTAGGTAGTTTTAAACACCTTTCGATTTACCCTAATCTCCATGATCCTGTCATTAAATTAGGATATACGTTATATTTTTATAGCAGCATGTTTTTTGGGAAAAAATACGGTTTGCACTTATACGTTTACATTACCCTCACTTATATTCTAATAAGGCTTATATGTATATCTTAAATTTGCACTTGAAAATAAGACTAAGCCCATACAAATTTTAAGGCCCAAATAATGATTTGACTGGCAAGCCCACGGTCACCTACAAAATGAGAAAAGTCAAGAAATATCTCTGCCAAGATATAATATATTCAGTTTCCCAACTCAAATGATCATTACATGCTATGTTTTAGCTCTAGCATCATAACTCTGTCAAATCATCCACATTGATCAGTTGAAGTAAATATCTTCTTCCAGGTTAGTAAGATGATGATTTCTTGTACAAAAATATAAGGGAAAATTTGATGAAAGATATATTTTAGTAGATTTACAGGTATATGGTCGTTAGGTATACCCCTTGTTTCAAATGGTTGCATGATGATAACTTTTAGATGATCTAAGTTCCTGTAAGATAATAGTAAGAGTCACGTTAAGGATGATAATTGTTCCTTTAAAAAAATGATTGATCTTTGTGTTTTTTGATGATTTATATTACTGTTACGCGTACACCATACCTTAATCGTTTGAATCTTAGTTGAATACTAATGCATGTGGCTGTTGTTGTTGTTGGAGATTATTATTTATTTAAAGTATTTTAGAGCTATAGTTAACAGTGATGTTGTAAATTAGTTCAATAGCAAGTTAGATGGTAACTTGAAATGGTCTGCAAGTGATGATAATAGAATAATTTTATAGTAGGCTTTTGTGACTTAATGGTTTAATTGGATACATTTAATAGGCGGTGGTTTATAAAGAAAATCATCTTGTGTAAATGATGATAATGGTTAGTAAATCCTTTGCGATATGATTATGTTGTATACTTTTAAGTGCATACATTGGAACACGGTTAATACGTTGCTATAAAAAGGAAAAGCAATAGTATTATCCTGGTTAAGCGTTTATTATAACATGTAAAACTGATATGGAATATAAAGTACGTATATTATTCGCAGGAAAATGCCGATGGAGTTTGTAGTTTTGGTAAATCGCCGAACATATCCAAGGGAACAGGTAAATAAAACAACACTATATCCTAACATTTATAAGTCTTATCGTAAAGTTAGAAGCCAATTAAAGTCTTGAATACTTATTTAGGAACTGCCTGAGGTGTTTGAAATGGAATGTTACAATGGAAACAAACATCTCTATCTGACAAACTCAAAGACGAATTGTAAGAAAGTTTGGTTTGTGACACCAACACACCGGACCGATAACACTAAAGGGTCGATTGGAAAGCGTTTGCTAAGGACAACATCGGTCCAGATGTTCAATGGTCGCATTACATACGGGAAGGGATGACGCTTTCACGTGAGAGGTACGATGCAAGGGATGGTATGCAATCTGGGGTTACAATGTTGACCACAATCGTTATTATCGATTCAAGAGTCGTGTTTGGGTCAAAAACAGCCTCGGTATTATTGAATATATGACATAAACTTGTATTAGCTTTATTTGTAAGTTAACGCTACTATAAAATATGTATTTACGACAAACGTTAACTTCATCTACAGAGAATTGCGGTGAATTCTTGAGTGTGATAGGCCGAAGCAACTATTAGGATAAATTGTGAGAAGACTACTTTATGGTTCCCGTGGTCCGTGTATTATTCTCGATGCGGATGATGAATCTGAACTGGATCAAACATTATGGAATATTATTAAGTGGACAATGGGTTTGCAAGTTGGATAGATCGTGGTGTTTACAAAAGAGCATAACACTGTATACAGGTTGATGGCTTTTAACTTTAATGGAAGTCCGCATACACCGATTCATTTCTATGGTGCAACACCATTGCATCACATACAACCTGCTTTACAGTTTCACGACCAAGGTGATGTTCATATTTAGATGCAAATTTAGTTGAAAAGTATAATATGTTTATAGAATTCACACTTTGAAGTAATAAAAGTATACTGATATATTAGTGTTGTTTGATATATAGTATTAGGAGTTATTATAACATGGTAAACGTTTTTGCAGGTGATGATAGGATGAAGCACATATGTCGTTGGCCAGCTCACATGGATCACTTTGGTGAAGCGGGAGACACATTCTATAAAAGTTTCTCTATGATTACAGTAATGAAAAGACTCGTAAGTATTTTTGTTATGTGTAAAATCAGATTAGTGACACGTTATTAATGTTTATGAAGAGTAGTTAATAATATATGTTATCGATGGTTTATCGCACAATACCTGCAGAGTTCTTGTTTTACCATCCGATGCATACGTGACAGATCATATGATGATACACCAAAATGTTGAAAGAAATTTTATCGTCAAGATGGAATTTCATAAAGAGGATCCCTAAGGATAAACCATGTGAACGTGTTTGGCGAATGGAGGGAGTTTGCAAATGATTGTAATTTTGGATACAACAAAATGATCAGGTTCAAGTTCATGCACTTGATTATTTATATGGCTGGCGATGAAGTGGAGGAGTACCCTGTGTTTCACGTATGCTAAAAACACTACTGTTATTATGTCCGTGTTTTGGATGTTTAGTATGGCCTGGGCTAAAACTATTTTGGATTTCATAGTATGTTATGAACTAATGTCTGTTTAGTCTATGTTTTGTTACGTTAACTTGGTATGGTAATTGATGAGTGTCTAAATACTCATCATTTTTGCATATATAAACTGCAAAATCATCTCGAAAACACTCGAAACACATCAAAATGATCAAAATACCACAAATCGTTGTTTTATGTGTTTTAAATTCAAAAATATCAAAATCGATGAAAACATATCAAATTTTCAAAATTGCGCTTTAGTCCCCAAGTTTCAAAAATTGTCAAAAACAGTCCACGAGCCAAAATTTCAAAAGAAAAGTCACCAAAGGTCCTTTTAAAATCATAAGTTGTCAAATTTAGTCCTTTGGTGAAAATATCAAAAGTTTGAGAAAATTACAAAATGGTCCTCCAAGTTTGAAAATTATGCGATTGGTCCTCGAAAATCAAAATGGCAACTTTGGTCCTTGCATTATTAAACTTTGTCATTTTTAGTCCTTTGAGCAACTTTTCGATTTGGCAAAGAATGGTCCTTCTAATTTCGAAAATCGCATAACAAGTCCTTGTATTTAAAACCCTTAAACCTAATTTTGGACCCTTGACACCAATCGACCCTGCCATTTAAGCTTTTTGAACCCCTTGATATTATATCCGCCTTGGTCAAATGGTGGTCAAACCCACTGGCGCCCAAAACCACTACCATCAGAAGATGATTCTTCTCCCTCAGAACACCAAAACCAGTCTTGGTTTTCCCTCATTTTCAACCCCCCTCCTCACCTATCCATTCCCCTTTGTCCCCTCCACCTCTACATACACCCAAAACCCATTAATTAATTGATACCAACTCAAACCTGCTAATGAGACTTTTGGCGCCAAAATGACATATGGCACATGAGAGAGATCCAATGGCTGGGATTTGGTGGGATTGATTCAGAGCAAGTGGGAGAGCGGTTTGGCATATAAAAGTGGAAGAGAGAAGCATGAGAGAGTAGTAGCTAGTTTTTAGTTTTTTCTTTAAATGTCGTTTTTTATTTAAATGTTGTAGTTTTAGTAAAAATGTTGTAATTTTCAGTTCCATGTATCATATTTAAGTTAAAAATCATTGTATTGTGTTTTCAAGAATCAATCCAAGTTCTTAGATAATTTAAAATTTTCCTGTTTACTGTTAAAAATTTCAGTTTCTAAACTCTCTTATCCAAGTTTTTAGTATTTGTTTTTAAGATCAAAATGGTTTAGATAAGTTGTTTATACCTTTTTATAAGCTTAAAAATCAGTTTCAATTAATTTTGCTTGATGGTCAACGAAAGTCAACTGGGACTCAAATGGATTTGGATTTGGAATTTGGATGATGCAGGTGAAATCGTTAAAATGGATTAGTTTAGAGTAGTATTGATTCGGTTTTAGTCTGCACACAAGTCGGATCCATGTGAGTATATTTCTCATTTTCAATTTTCAAGTTATATTGCACATTTTGCTCATAAGAGTATCTGTGGTCACAACTTGTTTCTGTGTGTTTAGATAGTTGTCATTTGGTCATAAGAACTTAGTTTGATCCTTAAATCATGTTTGTTTAGCAGTTTATCCATTTTTATGCATTTTCATGAATTTAAAGGGGTGTTTGGATTGCTTTGTTAAACTGCTTTAGAGGCTAGAATAATGATTTAGGTCTGTTGCTTTAGGTGTTATATGGTTATATGCATCCATGCCTGTCTTTGTTTTACTTCCATTTGTGCTCATAGTCAACTTTGCTTGAAACTGCTCTTGATTGCTTCACTGTTGAAATCTGTCAACTCAAAACCAATCAAATAGGTCTAAAATTTGTTAAGCTTGCTTGATAAACTTTCATTACATCATATTTCACCAAGATCAATCCTTAATTTGCTTCTAAATCTCAGTTTAGTCAAACCTAGTTTCGCTTTTAAAAGTCAAAATTGAGTTAAAGTCGGCTTTTCTCCAACCTTGCAAAGAATCGCATGTGCTTGGTTTCAGCTTTGTCTTGGTCTCAGTTGGCACATTTGCAGTGGATAGGTGATCTTTAAGACCACATTTCTGGTTTTAGCATTAGCTCGTGAATAAGCTTGTAAATAAGCTCAAACATGGTAATTGTTATTGTAGTCGCTCGTCAAGAGACCTGCTCCATTTGGTCACTTTTGTTTTTGCCTACAACTTCTTTAATACTTGTCCTCAGTAGCTGAAATTTTGTACACATGCTCTTGGCCAGGTCTAGATTAGGTTCCAATCCTTAGTTTTTAGTTTTTAGCTTATTCAGTTGCTTATTTTTGGGCTTAAAGTTGGTTCCAAAATCTGTTTTTTAGCTTATTTCTCTTATCATCAAATCATTGCAACTTGTAATCCAGAGGTCTTAAGCAGTTGAGACTTGTTTCTTTTGAGTTATTTTAGCTTATTAGAACTTCCCTATCAGTTTGGTACCTTTTGGTGAGCTTTTGGCTTATCAAAGTGCTTATTTCATAAGCTCTTCCACATCAGTTGCTCATTCCTCCAAACAAGCCCCTGATTTTCTATTTTTCCCAGCTTTCTAATATTATTTTATACTTTTCCTGAAATTTTCAGAATTTTCCAAGTTGTTTTGCTATTTTTCTTAATTTAAATTAGTTTTTAAGCACTTTTAAATAGCATTTAATACAAATAATTAAGAAAAGTCTCAAAAAAATAATTTTTCATTTTTCTTAAGTTTAGATAAATATAAAAAGCTTAAAAAGTATTTTTCCCTATTTTTCTCCTTTTATTTGGTATTTTTAATAATTTAAATTAGTTTTAAATAGTTTTAAATTAATAATAAATATATAAAAAGTCTAAAAAATATATTTTCAGTTTTAAAATTAGTTTTAACATATTTTAGATTTTTCTAAGTCTTAATTTTATTTTTCTAGTCTTATTTCATATTTTCTTTTATTTTTGAGTATTATTAAATAGTTTAAAATAGTTTTTAATTAATAATAATTAATTAATTAGTTATAAAAATAATTTTCCTTTTCTAATAATTTTCTTTTATCATTAGGTTTGTAAAAATGTATTTTTCATATTTTTAGGATTTATATTGTATAAGTTTCACGTTTTATTTTGTACGTTAACGTAGTTTTATTTTAAACGTAAGTTTTACGTTTTTGGTTTTAAACGCTCATCACTTTAAAAATAGTGATAGCGTTTATTTAATATCTTTATCTTTTAATTTTCTTAATTTGCATTTAAGTCGCTTTATTTTATAACCTTTTCAAGAGTGTAATTATTCAATCCTAATCCTTTCTGGATCATTATCCCAGTGATCCTTCTATCATCCGAATTAGTGTTATACACACCATTGAGTCTCCGGGACATAACGACCGGGAATCCCTCGTATTCTCCGATCTTAATTGCATTTGTGTCTCGAGCGCTTTAAGTCTGTTTGACTCGACTCGCTCACCACGGATCAAGAATGTAAAATGTTTGGGTTGTATTATGAAATTTCAGATTTATTATCTACTAAATCGATGGTTGTAAAACAATTATCGCTGCAGTTTAGTCTATCATTTTCCTTCAAAATGTGTCTTCTTCATCCTTATAGGAATTGCATATCCATTGCTATTTTTTTGTTGGTGGTATTATATGTTGGTGAGGAAGTTGAATAGCATATCCATTTGTATTGGGTAAGTAAAGGTTGAAAATTTTGTTAGTAGTAATTTTAATATGAGATTCGAGATAATAATGTTGTCAAATTACGTAGGATGAAATGACTAATGTGTGAGATTCAGAATCGTTATATCGGATATATCTTCTCGTTGTCCCATATGTGATAGGTTTGGAAGTATTGTTTATCACTTTGCTTGTGTAGTTCTTATTTGATAAGGAGTAAGGCTTCACATCCGTAAAAGTGCTTGAAAATATTATATGTAATGAAAATGAGATAACAATCACACTTTTTATAATAAACGTTCAAGACAATTTGTTTAAAGACATATGAATAAACTTATTAATAATAATGTTAACTTAAGAGCCTACTATTTGAGAGGACAAATCTTCAACACAAACATTTGATGCAATGGATTCCTCGTTGTCATCATGATACTCCAAAATACGATTGTGATATTTGTTGTCTTTCTTAATGCAAATCCATTCATCTTTGTCCTCATCAACACAATATTGAAGATCAATAACCTTACCCAATCCAAAATTGTCTTCCTTCTTAGCATGGTGTAAGCATTCTTTATTGACATTGATCCATTTCCATTTGTCATAGTGAACATCTACAGCATCAGCACCATTGACTTTCACACCTGAATACATTTTGGTGACTTTTTGACATGCCATGTTCTCGGATACATCCTGCAAGTAGTCGGATATAAATATAATTGAAATATGCAGTTAAAAATTTTATTACGTTTAGTAATGTATATAATACCATTTCATCATCTGAAATTATGATAACAGCTGGATCTTGAATCCAAAATTCATCAGTGACCTTGAGATACCTTGTTGTCAGATTGTGATCAAAAAACATATTATGAGTTCATGTTACATATATCCAAAATGCGCTTATGAGTTCATGTTACAAACTTTAAAAAAATGTCTTACCTTGGGTGACTTGTCATGATCCATATGATACTTTCTAATGGAGGTTTAGAAAAAGTATTTGGTTGGTCACTTTGTGTTGATGATCCCGCTTATATAAGGTTTCAAATTTTGTTATAACTGAAATGATACTCTTGTATATATATTTGTAAATAGAGATTAAAACATACAATTTGAAATTTATTAGTATAATTGCGGTTGTTAGAATGCATATATATACTATGACTTCCCAAAAAGTTGTAAAGATATGTTTCTATAAAATTTGCAAATATATATTTCTATTATGAGATTTTGCCCAAAAAATTGTATAATTTTCATTTTAGGAAATTATATGTTTTGTAATGTTTTTTTTTTGAATGCAGTAGGATATTAAAAAAAAAGTTGAAGTGTATAAGTTGTATTTTAAAGGAAGTTTGTATGAAATCAACTTAAAAAAAACTCGTGTATTGTAAGAAGATTAAGATTTTTTTTCTAAATATTGAAATGTTAATGTCGATATTTATGTACGTATAAAGAAAGTTAACAAACTTTTGTAAAAAAAGTCGTATTTTAAAGCGACATCTATCTTTACAATACCTCTTCCTGAAGTGTTAATCACAAAAAGTATTATATTGCATATAGGAACTTTAAAAAACATGCCTTAACTGCATAAAAGAAAGGGTCTAATAACATATATCTTCTCCAAGTAAACCATTACAGCAAATGGTATACTATAAATTGGCAAATTAAACAGCCAAATGTCAAATCCCAAAAAGCAATACGAAAACACAAAATGTCTGGAAACCAAATAACTGAAATAAAACAAAGTAGCCTTATTTGTGAAGAAGATATATGATGTCAGTAATTTCGTTACTCTTCTATCTTGACTTGAAGAAGAGGCCTTTTAGACATCCTCGCTTTCATACTCCACTTCATCGAAATCATCAAGGTCAATGATCGCACGCTCACGGAGCTTCGAACCATCTTCCGAATCGAGGATCGCATCATTTCCTTTCGGTGTTTCTTCTAGGTTAAAAGGAACAGCTTTGAAATTTCTGGAAGTTGGTGGATGTAACATTTGCAACAGAGTTTCAAGTACATCATCATCATCCCGTAAAAGGTCTTTATTTAGACAAAAAAACAGGGGCATAACATGTATGCATTTGATATTTAAAAATGCGCAAGGCAAACCTCTGTGATGAAGTCTTTTTAAAGAACTTGATCATTTCAAAGATCATTGGACATCTTCACACCGATAAACATGATGATTGTTGCTTATGTTCCACTGTATAAGTAAACCGAAAGAGTAACTTTTTCCAACAATTCCATTTATGAGCTCTTCAGGGAAAATGTCTTCCGCACCAGTCCATACTTCTCTTCAATTTGTAGCATGGGACACCAACCAAAGTATTGATCATATCATCAAATAAAAGTAGAGGCGAGCCAAGATCATCAATTACTCGTACGATAACTTTGTACCTAAAATCATAAGCACCAAATATATGAATTAGTTTTTTCGCTCAAATGGATTATGGGCCAATAAAATGACACATCTTTTGATGGTAAATATTGTAAGGTAATGTGTTAGTTCATACTTTGGTCCTACGTGGGTCATTTTTTTATGGTCCTTGCAACTCCAAAGCTGTATCTTTGCCTTTCCTGCTTTGGATGACGACTGACCGTATTTTTTGGATGCAGATCCCTCCTCATCATCGTCAACTGGTTTTGCTATCCTACCACACCGTTTGCAACCAATATACGTCCAACCAAACTCTTGGTGTATTTTGTGAACCTTTCCATAAACTAAGCATTCATATTCCTAACGAAAATATTATAGGATGGTTATTAATTTAAAATGCATACAATTAAGTGGTTGATATAATATATGAAGAAATGACTTAGATAAAATATCACAACAACAATCCTCAATAATCAGTTATCACAACACTGAGAGTAGGTTACAACAGCTCTGTGAATCTAGAATTTAGGATGAACCTAAAGAAAGTATTTGAAACCATTCATATATTCATCACGGACCTTCTTACATAATGTTGCTTACCTAAAGAAAGTATTTGAAACCTTATATAATGTTGCTTTGTGCCTAAAGACTACAGATTGCATCAAGGATATTCCAAGCATATTCCAAACACACAGTCATGTATGCTATTCTTAATGTATGTTTTTAAAGATAAAGTAGCGTTGTCTGCACTACAATATGCTAAACCAATTCAATCAGAATTTTGAGTACCATATGCTAAAACATTGATTTTTATGCAACCTAATCATATATAAGCAAACTCTAAGTAGTTGTTCTGCTACAAAACAAACAATTTGTACCGTAAAATCCTACTCCTTTTAATTAAACTTAAATAAATGTAATCCATTAATATCTTACCCAAGCAGATTCACGAATAGAGCCAACCATTTTTTTGATTGCACCGCCAAACAACTCATCCTGTGTAAGTTCTTTCTTGACTGGACTATAGACACTTATAGCATGCTTGCTGGAATCATAACCATCCACTTCCTGATATCTGTTATCAACAATTGTGAAATATAAGCATTGAGATTTTAAGGCTATAACATTGAAATACAAATAATATTATACCTCTTCCTGAAGGCATGGATTTCTGGCAAATCAAGATCAATATGCAAATTTTAGTAGCAAAAAACAAAGATTGCGATGAAGGTTTTTCTGAAACATGAATAATACGATTGAATTAGTAAGGCAGTGATAACAAATATACATCCAAGAACAATATGTACTTACTATTGAAATATTTGACTCTTGCGAGTTGAAGGATCATGACCATGTGTTTAGATGTTTCAGATTTATCAAGATCTGACTTGAATTTATCCGCCATTCATCAAAGAAACAACACTCTAATTGTCCACCACTGGTTATCAATAATTTAATGAGAATATGGTTGGAAAACATATGATATACTTAAAAATGTAATATGTTTTAAAATATAGCTTAAAAAGGAGTTAAATAGAAAGCATACTCCACATCTTGTAGCGGACAATTCTCCGATTTTCTTTTCCATACGACTCGAAGGGAGTGGCTCGTAAATCGATACTACAAAGCACCAATGACATCTCAGAATTGAAAGGATAAAAAATGAGTATGATATATAGTTCATGTATAGTTTAACGATAACTTAAAAACTATGCTACTAAGATTTACTTACTCAACCATATCCCTTTCACCAAATGCTTGAGGTGAAAGTTCGAAATGGTTCAAAGCAAAACCACGAACATTATTGTTAAATGAGTTGACTCTAGTAACTGCATGTGTTTTTCAAAAGCTAATTTGAATCAGTGGTTAAGCAACGGAATTTGCCACCGCTCGCCAACCCCAAAATTTGAAATCTTATAGCAAGAGCCTTCATCAAGAATAGCTATGAACTTTTTCATTTCGGATGTTCTAATACTCGCTTGGATCCTCACATCTCAAGCAATAATGGATATAATATTGTGATCGATATAATCCATTGAATTAACTAAAGTTAACGATTAAAAGCATATTCTAAATACATCATTCATTACAAACACAAATTCAAACATAAGCAAATATATATTATAAACAAGAAAGAAACCATGGATCTTGCGTATCAGCTTTCTAAACCCCAAGTTTCATTGGGTTTTCCTTTGATGACTTTTCCGATACTAATGCATCCGCAATAATGTTAACATCATCCATCATAGGGTCGATATCCGCAAGCAATGTGATTTGTTGGTCCATTGTTTCAACCGCACAAAACATAATATTATATTAGAATACTTATTACAACAAAGAATGACTAAAATTTTAACAAACAAACATATGCAATGATTCAAACAACAATGACTACATATGCAATGACTTGATATCTTCAATAAATTAATGAATGCTAACTTCAAACAAGAATGACTACATATGCAATGACTACAAAATAAAATAATCAATGATAACTTCAAACAAAGAATGACTACAAACATAAGATTCAATGTGTACGACATCGCAGATGTTCACATACATGTTATTACTGTGATTCTAAGATGGTGATTTGATTAGCTACACATCTACCGAGTATTTATAAACCAATATTAGGGTAAATGACACATTTAGGTTTACAACAAAGGCAAGGATTTCAACTATTAAATTTTTCCCTATAATCATGGATGATATGGTTCATTTTATTAATTAGGCTATATTTTTCAAAAAAAAAAAAAAAATCAAACTTTCCAACATTAAGGCCCATAATTTATACAATTAAAATAGTTGTCAATCATACAATATTTCAACCAGAAAAATTTATATGAACACCAATAGCAAACTCATTAAATTAACAATTAAAAAAATGCATTATAATAAAAAAAATACGGATTGTAGAAGTGTTTCAAAAGAACTCACCCCCAAATTGAACGAATACGGATTCCAGGCATTATGTTCGGCGATTTGCACAACATTAGGGTTCCAACACATCCAACTATTGGGGGATTTGATTTTGGGGGAATTGTAAATAATTAGGTTGGGATATGATTGTGATTTGATAGGAACAAATTTTGGTAACAGATTTGTGAAGGTCAAAGTCATTGAATGTGATTGATTTCGTTATTAATGAGTATTATGAGTGATTTGTGGATTTGGGGGAAACGCATACTGGAAAAGAGTATGGGCGGGAATTGTTTTCATCGGACGGTTGTAATAATTTTGGGGAGAGTAAATGCCACGTGTCATTTTTATAGAATTTTGGGGGATGAGTGATTTGAACAAACCCTCCTTTATATGGAGGGGTGATTTTTAATCTTTAAGTATGAAATAATTTACATTAATTGCCAAGATTTTGGGTGGCAAGGCCCTCTCTCGCCCTCATTAAGGTCAGGTATGACTGGTTGATGGATTTGGAACATGGGATCTAGCCTAAATCGCTTAATGGATATATATATATATATATATATATATATATATATATATATATATATATATATATATATATATATATATATATATATATATATATATATATATATATATATATATATATATATATATATATATATATATATATATATATATATAACTTATGTAAAATTATGTTTTGAAAATGGTATTCAAGAGTTTGGTTGTTTAAGTTTTGTGGTTTGATAACTAAAACATTTGAAGGTGATGTTTTTAGAAAAATTGGGGTGTTACAAGTATAGGAAAGAAAAACATATAAGTTTTAAGTAGAAAGCGAGCTAAAACGAATGAGCAATAAAAACGAGAGTTAGCAAAACTCATGGCATAGATGACATGTGATTATGTAGTGCAAATCATCAAGAACAAAACAATAAAATCCCTATATGTTGTTGAGCTTGAATAAATAAATGGTTGCAACATAAATTTCAAAACATAATGTGTGATATATGGTCGGAAAGATAATGATGTAGAGTTTGAGAGTAAATGAGAGGAAAGGGAGAAAGGAAGAAAGAAAGAAAGTGAATCTAAATTTACTAGAGGGTTGAGCATCGAGATGAGATACCGGCAAAAACCGTGGACGGAATGTGTCGGGTCGGGTCCAAGAAGGCATTATTGGTAGGTTCGTACGTAAGACCGGACAATACCGAAACGGAAATAAGGAAAAAGTTAGGACCGAGACCGGATCGATGGTTCTTTAGTTAGACCTGCAATGCTCATCCTTGTTTTAGTGGTTAAAACGTTGGAATATGTAACTTTATTTATTTAGGTGGTGTTTGTTTTTAAGAGGCTCAATCGAATCAATATGAAACGTAATGTCTCAATTTGATCAGATCCGAACGGGAAAAAAAAACTCATGTTTGAACCGCACATTCGTCATTGCACTAAATTTTTTTGGGTTATTTTTGTGTCAACAAGAGATTAAGACACCCTCTCAAGTGTAAACCATTAAGATCTTCTGCGGCCCGATCGCTTTTAACCCGAAAACGCGGTTTGACCGCCCGAACGGTGAAGAGTCAAATTTAAAAAACAAACACAACCTTAGTAGTAGTGGGTAATTGGGCCTTGGGCTAAAAAAAAGGCCTGGTTTTTTGTTTTTGTGAACAGTACAAAGGCCTTGTTGGTTGTTTCTGAAACACACATTAAAAAAACACACACAAACCCTAACCCCAAAACCGCCGGAAACAATGGCGGATGAGATACCACCCCATCGTAGGGTATTGATGGATCTGCGAAAGCCATGTTCCGTCTTCTAAACCTCAAACTTAACAACGCTGCTGCTGTCATTCCTTATGACAAATGCATATCGCGTAACTTGTACGAAGCACCACCGTGGGATCTTATCGAGCGAGATCTCGAGTATGCTCTTCCTGAAATTTTGGATTCTCCTCGTTTTTGGCTCAAAGAAATCAAATCAATCGACGTGTAGGCTGGAGAAGGCACAACACTGTGAAGACTGTTGCAGATTTTGAGACCGAAGAAGTTTTGGGTAAAGTAACTCATTTTAAGCTAATGTTTATCGGGAAGGAGTTCAGCAGCAATAAACAGGTTGCATTCTGATACGTCGCTGAGGGCAACAGTTGAGGTTGGTGAGCGATCCGTTGACAGATTTAAGGAAGGCCGTGCTTACTCGACAGAAGGCTCTTGCAGACGCCGTGTTAGCTAAATACGAGGAGGGGTTGAACTTCCTGAAAACATTAGCTTAAAACGCCGTCTTCGAATGCAACCTGTTGCCCTCAGCGACGTACTCGTACCAATTGGTTCTTATTGCTTCGAACTCCTTCCCGATAAACATTAGCTTAAAATGAGTTACTGTACTCAAAACTTCTTCGGTCTCAAAATCTGCAACAGTCTTCACAGTGTTGTGCCTTCTCCGGCCTACATGATGCTGAGAGTTGCAAAGCGTTCCTCCCTACCAAATATAGTATTATCGTTCAAGATAATTTGAAAAATGTTGTGGAGAAATAAAGTCAATGAATTTGCGGTATGCCCTGCTTTCATTATCCTGGTTCGACTTTGAGAGTCAAAAAAAGTTAATTTTCAATTTAAAATTTGACTTGAATTATTTGAATTTTTTATGATATCCAAACTTCTTAAACCATGAAAACATTTATCATGTCCCCAAAAAAAAAATGATTATAAACTATTATAATTTATATAAAATTTGGAATTTTAGCTGCATCATATTTGACTTTAGCCTTTTCTGTTCTTTTCTATAGGTTGATTTGGAACACAATGCATATAGATCATACCAAGGCTTAACATGTCTAATGCAAATATCGACAAGAACTGAAGATTTCATAGTGGATACACTCAAACTTCATGCTCATATCGGTCCATATCTACGAGATATTTTCAGGATCCAACCAAACGGAAGGTTATGCGGCAGATAAAGATATTCTATGGCTGCAATGAGACTTCAGCATTTATGTTTGCAACATGTTTGGATCAACCAAACGGAAGGTTATGCAAGAGATAAAGATATTCTATGGCTGCAACGAGACTTCAGCATTTATGTTTGCAACATGTTTGATACGGGACAGGTTTGTTATTTCAAAATTTGACATGAAATTTACAGTTATTTATCGTGAGTTATTATTTTTAACATTGATTTAACTTTTGTGAATCTTGTAATTTCAGGCATCAAGAGTGCTAAAAATGGAGCGAAATTCTTTGGAACATCTGTTGCTGTACTTCTGTGGGGTTATTGCAAACAAAGAGTATGTATCTTTTATTTGAACATAAGTTAAAAGATAATATATTTATGATCGGTTTCTTATATTTACGATTGATAATTTCTTGCAGATATCAAACAGCAGACTGGCGATTACGGCCACTGACAAATGAAATGCTGAGGTATGTCAAGCTTGACTCATTAACCATTTGACCCGCCATATAATCATAATTTTTATGAACTTTTTTGTTATTTATTTACAGATACGCTAGCGAAGATACACATAATCTTTTACACATATACGATCTCATGAAAAGAAGACTGCTTTCATCTTCAACTGATCCAAACTGGCCCGAATCACTTCTTGTAGAAGTAAGATTTTCTGTTCTGTTCTTGATGGATTCCATCAATTTATTTATATTTGCTTAATTCTAATTTCCATTAAAATCATGGTTATTATTGATTTCAGGTGTACAAGCGTAGTTATGATGTATGCAAGCAATTTTATGAAAAGAATGTACGAACGAGAATTCGTATCTAAACATATACGGGTTGCACGCTGCTGATCTTAATGGCCAACAACTTGCTGTTGTTTCTGTAAGTTCTCATATTTCACAGTTCACACACACATATTCATGATATACTTTCAATATATTCGACTGTTTTTTACTTGTGTTTGCATATAATTGTCAAACAGGCACTTTGTCAATGGCGAGATATTGTTGCTCGCAACAAAGATGAAAGCACTGGATATGTGCTGCCAAACAAAAATCTTATTGAGATTGGTAAGGCAAATAGTATATTTTTCTTTAAAAGTTTTGAGCAGTTGAATTCAACAGTTTATTAACGTTTCATTATATTCTTGTGTATATAGCGAAGAAGATGCCATCTACTATTGGAGAACTTTCCGGTGACTTGAAAAACAGGCACCCCTTAATTGATAACCACTTGTGGTCTATCACTAATATTATTCAAGCAGCAATGCAAAATGCAAATGCATTTGAAGAAGTTGCAGCGACACTAAAGCGTGAACATTTGGAAATGGTACTATTTTTTTTTTTATATTCTTTGGTGAAAATTTTGATTTTCTCAAAAGGATTCAGGTTTCATTTCTTTGTCTCCGTTGTTTAGGAACAAGCTGCAGTTGATGCATCAAAAAAGTCTGAAGAAGCTTCGACATCAGTTGGTAGCAGCAATGGACAACAGAAAATGCAGCCATTGAACCTCATATTCGGTACTTTTAATCAGAAAGTATGGCGGATTTAGAAAAAAGAAAAGCTGCTGACTCGAGAGGTGTAGAAGATGGGAGTCAAGAGAGAAATACAGGTGTATATGTAGCTAATGTTTCGTCAAGCTTTCAAAATGGTTTAAAGATATCAAATGAAGTGAACATGGAAAAGCAGACAGGAGGTGGGAGGAGTGGCTACGCCCGAGATTGTAAATATGGTGCATGGGCAAGAAAAGGGGCTTTAGAGACTGGTGGGCGGAGTCAGGTGTTTCCTAATAGCGCAAGCCAAATGACCAATAGGGTTATGAATCGGCTCGGGTTAGTTTTCCTGATCAGGATTTTAGACCTGGTTCGGACTAGTTAGAGACTAGCTACTAGCTAGGACTGTATCCGAACAACAACAATATAACATTGACTTTCTATAAAATGTTTAGCTTGAAATTTGTTATCTGCTTTGTTTTGTAGATTTTTTACAAGACGCGAGCTTGACATTTGAAAACCAGACTTGAATTCTTATCGAGTCATAGGTAATGTAATATGCATCTATGTATTCAAACAAGTCGAGCCTTTATCAAATTTAGTTGATCTCAAACTTGACTCAACTCTCAAGCTCATTTAAGTTAAAACATATAAGAACTCTTGGACCAAGTTTGGTAAATTGAAAGGTATTGTTACTTTCAAGTCAAGCTCGAACTTTCGAGCCAAGCACTAGATTATATAGGTTAAATTGCCTATTACCTGATCACAACAATGCAAAATAAAAATGACTAAACACAAAAAGTCGAGCTCTAAGAGCATCAACCATTGTTCATTTGTCCACAATTGGCACAAATTACTGTCACTTTTTTCGTGTTATATTCTTATCATGACCACCAATCACTTCTACTCCTAAATATATCACGATTCGCCTAACCTTAAGCTCTGTGACTAATGTCGGGACTAATCCAAAACTTGGGATCAAGGGCTACCCAAGGGGGATGGTATAACCTCGGTCCCCGAACCCGACTAGTAAAGTATGCCTAATTTATCTTTTAAACATGATCTTATAAACTTATGCTATGTTTATCTAAGCTTATTTGATGGCTGATAGGTGTATGTTAAAAAAAAAAAAAAAAAAAACCAAACTTACAAGCTTCATTTTTAGCTTATAAGGTCACACGGTCACACCTTTAAAAAAAAAGTGTATGAACTTATCAACTTTCAATCAACTCAAAATTCATCAAGGGAGGATATTCCAACCCTCCCTATATAATAGGTTGTCCTTTGTCATTTTTTTTTCCTTTTTTAGTAATGTTTTTTTGTAATGTTTTTTGTGTAATATTTTTATGCGTAATGTTTTTTTTGTGTTTATATATATTCGTCTAATGTGTGTTTTTTTAATTAAACAACAACAACAATAGCACGTTAAACAACTACATATAACAACTGTTATTATTATTCAATTAAACAACAACATTAACACATTATTTAAAAACAACTTTTATTATTATTCAATTAAACAACAACATTAACACATTATTTAAAAATAACAACACCTACTACATACGAAGATTATTCATGTCTTCTATAAGATCATGGAGCATTGCACCCAATCCGACACGCGTGATCCTCGTGATTCGTTCTGCAATTCCAGGTGATGTCTCCAAATAGTTTTATTCTTGTCATTTGAGAATCTTTACTATTGCGAATTGCTTCTTGCAAATTGAGAATCTTTACTATTGCGAATTGCTTCCGCAAATTTGAGAATGTTTACTATTGTGAATGTGAACTTTGTCTATGAAAAATACTTTTGAGATAAGGTGATGATGATAACCGAAACCGAATGGACGGTAAAGTGAGATTTTATCACTTTGCAACCTTCAAACTGAAAGCTTATTAAAATCTCAATAACTTTTGTAATTTTTGACTACGCTTTTTTAACTCAACGCAAAAATAAAACATGAAGAGGACAAAATATATAGTCTTAGTAAACAAAGACTCAAAGTTGTAAAAAATTTAGTATTGTGACGATATTTAGTACCGACAAAGACTAAACTAAATTTAAGCTTACTAAATTTAAAAAAAAATAAAATAAAAAATAAAAAACAAAATTACTAAAAAACATTAACAAAAAATAATAATAAATAAATAAATAAATAAAAATGACAAAAAAGGGGTAAAAAAATAGTACAAAAAGTACACTAGTACACTTCCCTCCTACTACTAGGGAGGGTTTGTCCCTACCCTAGTAGTAGGGAGGGTATGAATAGTGTGACCCTTCATCAAATAAGCTTTAAGAAACACATGTAAATTAATCCATAAAGGGGGTGGCAGCCATGCCACCATACATAATTCATACATAATCACCCACAAATAATATCCTTCCATCTCATCTCATACCTAACCATAGATTTTTAGTGGCAACCATGTCTAACCCATACTTCACAAATTTTATGCCGTTCAACGACTATCTTTTCGAATCCCTCTCCCACACCAATTCGGTGAACATTACCGATTTGAAGCACACCCACACCACACCGAATTGGTGGCATTGGTGTTACCGATCGGTATGCCCCAAACCGAAGGCCACCCCGATCCCACTGCTACCCCCTAAGGTTGTAAATATAAAAAACTTAGGGCCCGTTTGGTATGTGTCCGTCTCTTTTAAGATAGGGATTAAAGACAAAATGACATGTTTGGTTTGAACCCGATATTTTATATTTGGTGTTGATGACCATATATGAAGGATTACACAAATCCTACGCAAGTGGTCGGTGTTTACTAATCTTTATCAAATTTAGGCCCAAATTGCGCCTTGACAATACATTCATATTTTCTAACTATTTGATTATATATAAAATTAATAAAGTTAAATATATATCTTATATAACAAATAAAATAATGCATTATTATATATTTTCTCTCACCAACTTTTTTTTTTTTTTTTTTTTTTAATTCAAAACCAAATCCTAATCCAAAAGCAAATCCTAACCTTAATCCAAACCTATCTAGAAACCACACGAGCCTTAGGTGTTACTAATAACAACTCTAAGAGTGGGTATAACAGGTGGAGCACCACGCGCAACCTTCCGATTAGTTGGTTGTTATTACACCGTCTAAAAGGTATACTTAAGTGTGAGTTTCGCTGATACAAAGTTGGGCGTGCTCTTGTTCGGGCTCGCCTTGTACCAATTGTCGATTGTTGCTCGAGACCGCGACTAAGAGATGTAAAACACCGTTAGCTTATCAGTGGGATTGTCTCCCACGATTATCCTCCCGCGAGAGTAAGTAATCGGTTTAGGTTAAAGGAGAATTAGGGTTCGAGATCGTACTTTAACGAGGATGTGATTCCCTTTATATATGCACGAATCCTTGTTGGTTCCGTGTTCCTCAACCTTCGCGTATCCCGCCTAAGTCGGTTGGGAATAATTATCTCCATAATTAGAGATATCCGATATCTATTCGACGAATAGCTTTGGGTTTGGGCCTTCGTGAGCCCAAACATCTATCGGCCTAGCCCAGCCTGCATCGCTAAGTTAGTGTTGACTCTAATCGGGTTCGTGACCCTGGATATGACTATAGGTCATCATGTCCCCCAATCTAGTATGCGGTGACTAATCATGGATGCTAGACTAATAACCGTAGTCATCGAAAAACCTCAAAGCGTAGCCAAGAAGCCCTAAAAATATACCCACCGGTACATTGTATCTAGACGTGGGGTTAAAAAATGGGCGCCTCGGAAGTCGGGGGAAAGTAACTGCAAGAGCGTCCCATCAAGCTATCTCAACCACACAGTTAGTGTAAGTGGGGTCCACGTGTCACTCATCGCATGGATGAGGAAAAGTATATAACCCATCGCTTCATTTTCATTGTGTTTCTCACAGTAAAAAGAAAACTCAATCCGCCATTGTTCAAGAATCCTTGCATTTGCAATCCAGAAAACCACATATTTCATAGGTAGCCGCGCGTGCGCTTTCTCAAAAAAAAATACCATGGTCAAGCAACTGTCTGACTTCACCTTGGACCTCACTGAGAGCGATCTTTTAGAATTCACATCGGATTACTTTATACCCTTGACGTGCATCCGTTGTTCCGGTGCGCGGGCATCTATCATGGACTTCCCGGCGGAAAGTGGGGTATATACACGTTTTTGAATTCGCGAATCAACGTGTGCCTCGTCCCGCTTCGTGCGATGTATTAAACTATTACAATCTGCGCATATCCCAGTTACTTGCACCGCATCGGTGCGGCTAAAATTACCAATTTTGAGGTGAATTGCCGTCTATTGGCGATTAACCCTACCATCAACATATTCCGCGTCTTTTATCACTCGACATGGGCACATGGGTGGGTATCATTTACTAAGCGCTACCGGTAGACTTCAGTGTTACATCGATAAACTAGACTCGCTTAGGAATTGAGGAGTTCTTTTTCGGGTAGATGACACATGCTTTCCGTGGCATTATAATTTTTATACCCGGTGCGTTAGAGAGGATGAGTGCCCTTTGATTTGGATCTTATGTCGCTGAGGATGTGGAACTGATAAATGCTAACCGCATCCCCATTAGTTCCTACCCCGAGGAATTTTTGGTGCATATGGGCATCAGCCGTAATTTCTTTGGTATGCCGAATGAGATGTCAATCTTCTTAGGCGCCAATGGCCAGGGTGGGTACTCATTCTTCCGCACCCCTTGTTGTAATTACTATAAGAGTTTCCGCCTTTCTCTACGCATTATATAACTTGTGTTATTTGTTGTCTGTCATTGTACAGAGATGGATCTATTCATCGTGGTGCAACTAGCAAAGCCAGCAGGCGGGACCGGCCGCCCTTGAAAGAAGGAGAAGAGCCGATCTTCGACGCCACCGCAGGCGTACCTGAGTTGAATCTAGGAGAAGCAGGACCGCCTGGTCGGTGGCGGTGGAAGCAACGCCGTTGCAGGGCGTGCCGAGCCCTGTGGTGCCATCTCCCATAGCGCAGCCCACCACTGTAATAGATGGCGCAAATGATGGAAGAAGAAGAAGAACAACAAGATTATGGGCTGAAGCGCAGAAGGTCACTTGGAGAGGATGGCGCGAGTTCATCAAGGAAAAAGCGCCCAGTGACCATCACTGTGGAGTCATCCGCCAGTGACGCTGCGTCATCTCATCCTTCCGCTGATATCTCTGGCCCTCAGTAAGTAATTTTGTCCATTTTGTGTCTTCTCTCTCTTTTTTTTTGTTATGCGTCCACTGTTTTATATGGGAAACTGATAATCCTTTGTCTGTGTATGTAGGTTTGAACAGTTATGGAGTCGCCCCAGTGCGAGTCCAATTGCGGCTTGAATCATCCGGGCCGAAAAGCCAAAGCTACCGAGCCCGTGGCATCTGGGGATGCGCCCATGGGGCAACTGGTCGAGGATCTAGTATTACTTGCTTCACTGTTAAAGGCGAAGTATTCTGGAGAGACTAGCCAAGGTACTCAAAAAGACCAACGAATTGCGTTGTTGGAGGCGCAATTGGCTAGTGCTAGGGGTGAAGCAGAGAGTATGGGGTCGTACGCCCAAAAGCTCGCTGAGGAGAAGATGGCGCTGCTTTGCCAGATAAACCAGGAGCGTGCGGAGGCTACAAGGTATAAGTCTTCATGTCATTGGGCTATGAAGTATTTGGAGAATGGCAAAGAGGCGATGACTTCGCAGCTTGAAGGCTTTGGTGCCACTGTTAAAAGTGCCCTAGAGGTGCAGGAGATGAAGCTGCGAAAGCTCAGTTTGGAATATGATGAGGAATTATATCCTCATCTCATGTCTCAGAATCGCCGAGCGCAGTAGCTCATCGGCCATGGCATGCGCCTTCTCAGCCCGAGCACTCTTGAGTCCAAAGAGGTAGTTGATGCTTTTGGGAGGTAGTCCAGTGTCTTGTTGAGCTGGAAAGCAGAAGGTCGCTGAGAAGTCGCATGAGGCTAAGCTTCTAAAGGTGCCGCTGAATGTACCTAATTATGATGCAGAGGCTTATGATAACCCAGTCACGCCATGAAGAAAATGAAGGACTTAGAGCTCCCATGATTGCCGAACCGAGCGATCGGACTACCCCATAAATGTTATTATGGCGGGTTGACTCTAGCGCCCATCGTGGTGGAGAGGCCGTTGCACGCCCGCACCATTACCTTATGCCCGATGAATCCCAACCGCACGCACAGATTTGTGCGCCTAAGGATATCTTGAATCCTTTTGCCATGGAGAAAGAAGTGCCCTTGAAGCAGGTTCTGGAAGCGCATGCTACGAGACTTGCCAAAAAAGAAGGGATAAAGGGTAAGGCTGTCATGTGTGGCGTGGGCGCGGCCCACCTCCCTAGATCCGATAAGATACCAGTTAGTGTTGCAACCGTGTCGCGCCAAGATTCCGACCTCTTGAAGAGGCTAAGTGAGGCTAAAGAAGCAGCCAACCGCGTGGGTAGCTCATCTCTGGAGCGGTGTAATAGTTGGTAGGTTGTAAAGTAACAATCCTTTTTTAATAAATCGTAGTTATTTAATAAAATCATCTCTTGTTGAGTTCGTGTGGATATTGTTGCAACTTGTAACATACGTATTGTCTTTTGTCTTTGCCTAAAAGGCCTTTGTATTGTCTACAAGTCGAGATGTGTACATGATTGTGCAAAAGATTGCACTACCGAGCTCGATGAGGATCAAAGTAATGAGGGTGTGTGTTCGGCCAAGGCTTGCACGTAACACGAGAATAAGAAATACTAAGACACTACGTTAAGTGATTGCTCAGGTAGGACCTCGCGAACCACCTCCGGCGTGAGAGTAAGTATGAGTTATGGTTATATAAGTGTGTGAAAGTAAAGAGATGAGTGTGAAATGAGCATACCATAAACCATCATCCGCCTAACCCATTTATAGTGGAAGAAATACGGTTAGAGGCACTCTTGCATGAATTTCGAGATCATGGGGCGTCCCATGATTGTGGGTAACCGCTAGGGGTTAGTGACCCACGCTCGGACTTGACGGGAAGCCAGAGAGAGGGAGATCGTGGGTTTGACTAAGTCGAGGTTCCTTATCCATTGTTCCTTCGTCGACCATACCCCGGAAGGGCTTAAGGCTTCGAGTGGCGAATTCCCTTAGGTAACCTTCGCACCAACGAATGGTTTGACGCCTATGGATATTTCGAATCCTAACTTGGGCCTTCAGATGGAAGGGCTTCGACATCGCCCTGAGGAATGTCCTTCGAGCTACTCGGAGGGTACATCATCAAGCCCCCCAGTCGAAAGTGATGCATATGAGCGAGGAGGCATTGCTTTCGACTCCATGCTTCGAAAAAACACCATTATGCTGCTAAATATGCTAGTTGGGAGATAACTACGCAACTAACCAAGCGCATTCAATGCTAATTAAATCATCCAGCTGCCCGCTACAGTGATCACTTATCCCCATGTAACCCGGAGACCAAAAGTCTTTATTCAAAATTTAAAAAGTGGTTTGGCTTGGATAAGAGTAATCTAGATGGACACGTGTGTGAATTAGGAGACGGTAAAAAGGGGTATTTAAGGGGAATATGATGAAACCCTAAAATACTTTTACTCTCTCCGTCTTCATTTACACGTAGTAAACTTTCAAGCGCCCCATCTTCGAAAACCAAGGTAAACACTTTTCTCCTCTTGTAGATTGTTTCAAAAAATAGGAATATGGACTCTAAGTTTATTATAAAACAACAAAAATGCACTTTGTATGCTAAATATTTGCATGATCATTTAGCCGATTATCCTATTCCAATAGAACATAAAGTGATGTTACTCAAACCCACTCAGGGTATCTTTGATGCCCCTCCAGGTTTCGTAGGGTTGTATACCCATGCATTTAGTCACTCAAACCTTAGGATTCCACGCACCCATTGATTTTGGAATTTATGCGAGACTATAAAGTTCATATCTCTAGATTCAATCCTTTTGGGTTTGCCAAATTGACTACATTCATAGTGATGTGCAAAGCCTACGGATATGAACCAACCTTGACAGCTTTAAGAGGATTCTTGAACTTGTACCCGGGGCAATTGGTTGACACTAGCAAAAGACTGAGTTGATGTACCCAACTGCTTGAGAAAGTGTACACAAACATATCGGGTTGGAAGGGTAGCTTTTTCTACGTGCAAGACACTATTGTTCCCCTACATATTCGTAGTCACGAACAAGGAGAATAGGTATAATGCTAAACGGTATAATGACCCCCGCCTCTACGAGGTTCGGAGTGATCCTTGTTACCGCGTTTGGCAAAGTACCACAATGGATGTGCAAGTATTCCTCAAGCCATCTTATACATGGTGGGATTGCTCGAGTCGAGGGTCTCCCGAAACCTATGATCATATACCAAGGACAAAGTATGTTTATCCACTTTTATTTAAATAGGACCAATGTAGCAATCGATATTTATTTCTTTTTGCTTCTATTTTGCGTAGATGTCGCTCGTAAACTTCATGTTCCAAGAATTTGATGAAGATTTAAGTTTCATGCCTTCGAGAAAGTCGAGGAGTCTTATGGCGTTGGCTCCTTTCAACATCTCGTGAATAACAATGAGGTAAGCATTCAAGCCGAGCCTATTTCATCAAGACCCCACAATCTGTGGAGGGCACATCCCAACCGGTGGAGAACATTGTTGACTCGGACGATCCTACTGGATGAGGATGTCCCCGCCGTTGGTTCAACAGAATAGCCGATAGGCTAAAGAGTAGGAAAGGACAATGCCAAGACCGTGAAATCCACCAACAAAAGGAAGAATCTCCTTCCTACCTCGGGAGTAGAGTTGTGAAGCATAAAAGTACCGAGGGTAGAAAGTTTATCAAGTCCCTCGGTTGCCCGATGAATCCGCTGAGGTTCATGGTAAGTATTTTTGTCTTATGAGACATTGTGAAGGTAAAAATATAAGCTTATGCTAACATGTGTATATTTTGTTGCTCGTGAGGTCTTCCGAGACGAAGGAGCTTCCAAATGCCTTAGCCCGTCATCGGATTGTTGACCATGTGACCCTCCGCGGTGGAAGAGTATGCTAGAGAACATGTCCATTGAGAAGTTCCGTGACATGCATGATAATGGGGTTGCGAGGCGGTGATGGATAATCACTTGAATGCCAAGACTGTGGAGTTGCTCGTAACCGTGGCCGGAAGCAAAGTGTGACGAGATTGAGGGAACGTTGAGAAGAACCCCGTCGTCCAAGACCTTCGAGGAAAGATAGCTCGGTTGACCGTGGAACGTGGCAATCTCAAACCGAAGAAGCCAAGGTTATTACTCTCACCGGTCGAATGTCGCCTCGAGGCTAAGTCTGCGCTGGGTTGGAAAGTGAGAAGGTTAGGCTTGGAGAGGTAGAGGTAAAGTTGAGGAGGAGATCGATGGCCCGCAAATGAGGTATAAGATGTCGCAGAAGATCGTGCGGTTGTTTCAAGGTGGTGCCTTACATAGCCATGGAACTCTACCACGTTGATGAGCCGGGAGCTCGGATGTGGAAGGTCATCAAGTCACCCTATTTCATGGACGGTGTTTGGCTTTGGAGGAGGTCGCCAAAGCGGTAAGCCTGTGGACCTCTCAAGATTGAATGCTACCGCCCACTTCAAGGTGAATATGATGAGGCAGAAATGCATTTGCAATCTGCAGTACTCCTTCCTTGCCGAGGCAACCAAAGATCCAATGGCACCCTCAAGATCTCCTGCCTAAGAAACCTCGGAACCAAGCCTACCACTCCAACCAAGAAGACCATGTCTACTAAGCGCCTCGCAACCTCCTCTACTCCTCTCTCAAGAAACAAGAATGAAGGCTGCTCATTAGCGAATTTGGTTCCAAGGGTGGCATGTACCCTTAAGACAATTTATTTTATGTGAAAATGTGTGTCTTGTTTCCCAAACAATTTAAATGCTTGTGATGTATGGCCATGGGCCAAGAACAATTTGATGGGAGTCTAGGCTCCTCATGCAGGTATAAGGGCAGTAGCCCATATTTTGAATGCAATAGTGTAGAGGACATGCCTCTACATACTTAGCTTAAGTTTGTTATGTAAACTTCTCTTACGCCATTTTTGCGACGCTTAAATTTTACAACCTAAGGTTCAACAACCTCATTGTGTGTAAATTACAACACCAAGAATATAATGGCCAACTTGACCATTGACAGAGGGTCGCGACCCACTCTATCTCAAATCCTTTATATAGCATGGCTTTGTTAAAAAAAAATGTTTTACAAGCGCCAAAATCTACTAGGAGAGTTAATGTGAATGTTTAAGTTGGCTTTGAATAATAAGGCATATGTTACACCTCAAGCCATTCGACATTGAAACTCATTAACGACTTGGTTGAACAAATCTTTGTGTTTAAGAAACGAAGCAAGAGATTTGTGGGAAATGTCTTATTTATCATTGAATTGGTAGGAGGATTACATCATTCTTGAAATGAAAACTAAGACAACTACCAATAATGTGTGCTTTCCTTGAGAAGCTTTTGATTACAAGAAAAAGTTAAAGTACTTCTTAAACATAGAACTTTCAAGGTTCTGCACCATTCCATGTCCCGTCGATGGGTTCTCCGAGAAGAGTGGCGGTTGTATGCTCCATTGCCGTGGGCCTCACCTACCATGTAGGGTCCTTCCCAAGTTGGTCCCGCTTTCCACGATACTACCTTTGCTTGCCTTTGTTGAGGCGCAATACATATTCTCCGGCTTGAAAGTGGAAGGTCCGACCCTTTTGTTATAGTAGCCTTCGATCTTATGTTTGTGTATTGCTTCTGGATGGAGGCTATTTCTCTTCTTCTAGGAGATCAAGGTTTTCCTTGATCCTATCATCATTTTGGGAGGTATCATCGTTGCCACACGCCCGTGTACAATTAGTTCCGGCGGATGACCGCTCTGCTCCGTATGTTAGTCAAGGAGTTTCTCCATTGCTTGACTTAGGATGTGTCCGTGAGCCCATAAGACTTGAGGGAGCTCGCCCACCCATCCATGATGAGTTCGACCTAGCCTTTTCTCGATCCCTTTGACGATATCTCTGCTTGTAACCTCCACTTGTCCATTACCTTGTGGGTGATAGACGGATGTCCAGGATCGCTTATGTTGAGCCCTTGATGAAGTCATAGAAGACTCCTTCGCAAACCTGCTTTCCGTTGTCGATATGATGATGTGGGCACTCGAATCTGCACACAATGTGTTCCCATACAAACTTCTCGATTTGTCTTCCCGTCACCGAGGCTAGGGGTTTTGCTTCCACCCACTTGGTGAAGTAGTCGATTGCTACTAGCAAGAACTTGACTCCTCCGGAGCTATAGGCATAGGCCCTACAATATCGATGCCCCACCGGGAGAAGGGCCAAACGGATGTCACACTTGTCATATCTTGCTTCGCATTTTGGAACGCTTGAGTGTATCGACAAGCTTCACACTTGAGGATGATTTCGCCGCGTCCACGTCCATCGAGGGCCAATAGTAGCCCAACTTCATTATCTTCGAGACAACCGAGCGAGGTCCCGCATGGAGACCGCAAGATCCTTCATGGACTTTGCTATGATGCTCAAGCTTGCTTGGGCCTACGATCGTAACTAAGGTGACAAAACGACCTCCTATATAGGGTTTCCTATTAGGCGATCATGGGACTTAACCCGAATCTTTCTTGCAAGCTTGGGATCTTCGTGAGAAGACCACTTATCAAATATTCCTTACGGGAGTCATCCATGTCTCTCTTCTTCGTGAATCACATCGGCAACCTCTTTGAGAACGATGGATCTTTCAGAAGGACTTCCACGAGAACCTCCTTAGTGAGATGAGCGAAAGCCATGGAAGCTAGCTTGCTTAGTGGCTCGCTTTTTGTTCGGGTTCCTACGAACATGTTGGATGGTGTAGGAGTTGAAGTTTTCGAGCATCTCTTTGTCTTTTCCAAGTCTCGCTTGATGACGGGTTGCCTTGCTTCAGAGGAACTCGCTACTTGGTTTGCCACCAATTGGGAATCTACGAAGACAATGAGAGCTTTGACCTCCATATCTTTGGCTAGTCTGAGTCCCGCTAGTAGTGCTCAGATTCGCCGTTGTTTGTGGCTTCAAACTCAAACCAAGAGCATATGTATGCTCCTTCCTTCAGGATCGACTAACATTAGACTCGCCCGAGCCATCGACCGGATGCTCCATCTGTAAAGCTTCCATTCAACCCGCACTTGAGAAAGATTAGCTTTGGGCTTTTCCTTTTCTTCATCGGGTCCCAAGGTGTTTACGCCAAGAAGTCTCAAGAATTTGCCCTTTGATAGAACTACGCCTTTAAACTCGATTTCATGTTCTCCGAGTTCGATAGTTTCATTTAGCCACCCTCCTGCACTTTTCGTGTTTAGACAAGATCCGCCTGGGCTTATCGGTTAAGACTCAGAATTGGGTGGGCTCGAAATAGCGCTGAGCCTCCTTGTCACAGAATTAAAGCGAGCATTAACTTCTCCAAGGTTGAGTAGTTGACCTCCGCTCCTTGTAGGACCCTCGCTAACAAAGTAAATTGGGATCCGCTTTTCTCTCTCGCCATAAGGATCGCGCTAATACTTTCTGCGAGGATGCTAAGTACATAAACAACACTTCGCCTTTGATTGGGGTCAAAGTGTTGGAAGTATTTCAATGAACTCCTTCATCTTCCGAAGGCTACTTGATGTCACGGCTCCATTGAAAGTTTTCTTGTCCGCGCATCCTTTAAGTGTCTTGAAGAAGGGTAGGGACTTGTCGACTCTTTCGACAAAAATCGACTTAAGGCCGCCAACTTCCCATTCGTGCTCGCACATCTTTTAGACAATTAGGGCTTGAGATCGGAGATGGCTTTGACCTTAGAGGATTAGCTCGTATCCCCGCTTAGTGATCAAATGTCCTAAGAATTGTCCTTCCCGACACGAAGGAGCATTTCTTAGGGTTCACTTCATGTTGATTGCCCGAGCCGATCGAATGTTTCCTGTACATCAAGGAGTAGGTCCTCCTCGCCTTGCTCTTGATAACCATGTCATCAACGTAGGCTTCAGATTCCCGCCTATCTGCTTGTTGAAGGCTTTATCTACGAGACGTTGGTAAGTAGCCCTGCGCTCTTCAAACCGAAGGGCATCTTTACGTAACGAGACACCTTTACTTGTGTAGAAGGTCGTCTTTTCCTCGTCCTCCTTGGCCATTCGGATCCGATGGTACCTTTGTAGGCATCTAAGAAGCATTTTAACCGGAAACCCGCCAAGGATTCTACCTTCCAATGATTTCGGTAGGGTAGCAATCCTTAGGGCATGCTTTGTTGATGTCGGTGAAATCCACGCATACGCGCCACCCTCCGTCGCTCTTTTTACCAAAGACCGGTCACACCCAAGTTTGGTATTTAACCTCCTCGGGATGCCTGCTTGTGTAAGTTCATCAACTTCTTTGCAAGTCGCAGCTGATTCTCTCGGGGCAAGGCTTCTCCTTTTACGCTTTATGGGCTCAATGTGCTTGTACTCATTGAGTTTATGCTCGTTCAAGGATCGCCCATCTATCGCAATGTTCTTGGAACACCGTCATGTCGAATATTTCCAAGCAAAACATCAAGGTTAATACGTAATTACCTGTGAGCTTCGCCTTGAAATTCGCGGAGTTGCTTCCTACTACCACCGTCTGCTCGTGATAGCTAGGGTTTACGACAACTCGCCTCCTCTGCATCTGTACAACTAAGAATTGCCGTCGGAGGCTCCTCCGATTCCTCTCGATCTTTTGACACCATATAAACCCTTATCCGCTCCGTAACTAGAATGAATAGCCCGACCCAAAGGGGTTTGGAACTTAATAGCAACATGTATAGTAGAAACAACAATTCCCATTTTTGCATAGTTGTTCTCCTATTAATAAATTATAAGGAGAATCGACCTTACGATGACGAAAATGAGTGTCTCCGTGTGGGATAAGGGGCCTCGCTATGGTGACTTCCAACGGTACTTCTCCCAGAGGCCATGAGTGTTCACCGAGAACCCTACTAGCGGTGCCTTGAGTCGACCCTCCGAGCGTATAGATGACTTGAGCTTTAGGAAACAATGCTCGTAGATGATTTCGCAGAGCTTCCGCAATCCATATACGCCGGTTCACTTCCTGCTGGATATGTGTACCTTGATGATCACGGATCGGTCAAGGTATCCGCCTAATATGTGGGAAAGGTTATTTCCTACACTTCCTAGCTCTTCTTCCGCTTCCTTCCTTTTCAAAGTGGTATCGCGTTTGTGTACCATTAGTATCTGAGCTTCTGCGCGTAGTTTCCTTCTTGTTCCCTTCCATTCTCCCACCGAGTGTCGAGAATTTGTCCTTTCCTTCTTTATGCCTTTGACCGGTGTGCTAACTGTCCGAACTGCACCGCCTCTTGATCCGCTTTAATTCCCTGCGGTTGTTCGTGTCATGTCCATGATCTTCATGGAAATGGCGATTGACATGTCTCGGCCTTCCTCGTGTTATCATCCGAGGTGGGGATCAAGGATTTTATGGCCTTCTCTGCTAGGATTTCTGGGAGATTTAACCAAGTTTGCCGTAAACCATGGTTCGAGCCTTTGTTGTAGGGGTGAAGCGATCTCTGCTCTTCTTCTTGTTTTGGATCCTTCCTGTGAGGACCCTTTAGAGAATTTGTCGACGCCTTCCTCTATCGGAGCCCCGCTTGTTGCTACCTCCTTAGACTCAATCCGTGTAAGCCTTCTCAATCAAGGCCTTGTAGGTGTTAGGAAGATCGGTGGATAGGAATTCCACCAAGCTTGAGTTCGGAGGCCATGTACGAAACCGAGATCCTCGATCTTCGTGTAGACCCGTAAATCGCAAAGTGTCATCACAGTATCTCGTAACGAAGGCCCTCGTGCTTCGTTGTCTCTTTGTTTGATGGTGTGCGGTTAAGTGAGTTTTGGTGTGCTTCTTCCTGCTGGCTAAAGTGTAACCGAACTTAGCCTTAAGATCATCTAGACTCACAATGCTTCCTCACATCTGCTCCACCATATTCTTGCGGAGTCTCGAGTGTAAGTGAACATATGGCATGCTACCGCATGACCCACTTTTGCATTTTGATAGCGCCTTCAAATAAGTGGAGAAAGTTATCGGATCACCTTTTCCATCGTGAGGTGCCTATATGAGTAGCATCTTCACGCCGTCGTAAATGGTAGTCCTCGATCCATTTCACGAAGGGTGTGCAAGCTCCAGAGGCTTCGCACCATAAGGGTTGTCTGAGGTGGATAAACAGTGTAGGGTTATACGGGTTAGGAAATGGCTGTGAATAGGTAGGGTATGCAGTGGAAGTTTGATACGAAGGTATATTCCCATCGATTGTGTAGGAATCATCCGTAGGGCATCCGCCGTAATTCGGTTTGGGATTGAACCATTTGGAGGGTAAGTGTTGTAGGTTTGAGTAGGTAAGTAGGGATTCATTCCTGAGGGGTAATTGGTTCATGTTGGAGTAGGAGATGGATCTCCGATACTCAAAACATAAGAGGGTGATCTTGAGCCCCGTCCCTTCTCTTCCCAAATGTGTTTGCTAGAAGAGGAGGCAAGTTTACCCTCCATTTCCCTCTTGGGTTGCTTCCTCCGTTGGAGTTCTCGCCCTCCTTTCACCATGCATTCTCGTCCCTTCTACCCGGATTTCCTCCGAGTCCTTCTTCAAACCCACCGTCCTTCCATTTGACCTTCTAACGGAAGGGAACCATTTCGAGGGCCGAGCGTCCCCGCCCATAGGTTGAGGCCTGTCCTCTACTTCAATCTCCTCGTCATACTCCTCACCGGAGTATTCCAACTCCTCCGCATTGTTGTATTCTGAACTTGTCTCTTGTGAGCCCTTAGCAAAGAATCTAAGGCCTCAAAGTTTGCCTCTGGGCGGGACCGATGTCCGAATAGGGTTAGCGGATGTTGAGGCGTGATGCACGGAGTAGTTTCCAAACGAGATCGTGTGGTGAAGGTTGAGGTTGTTATGGGGCGAGGTTATCGGTGTTAGTTGTTGTGAGTGGGACGGAGTAGAGAAACCGGTGGAGGTGAATCTTCTCTTCCCGGTTCCATGCCTAAAAGTAGCGATTGGTTAAGGTATTAGGATCGGGTGATTACGGACTAATAGTTGTGGTCCCACGGAAGGCGCCACCGATTGTGCAAAAGATTGCACTACCAGGGCTCATGAGGATCAAAGTAATGAGGGTGTGTGTTCCACCAAGGCTTGCTCAGAACCCGAGAATAAGAAATACTAAGACACTACGTTAGTGATGATTGCAGGGTAGGACCTGCGAACCACCTCCGCGTGAGAGTAAGTATGAGTTATGGTTGTATAAGTGTGTGAAAGTAAAGAGATGAGTGTGAAATGAGCATACCATAAACCATCGTCCGCCTAACCCATTTATAGTGGAAGAAATACGGTTAGAGGCACTCTTGCATGAATGTCGGAGATCATGGGGCGTCCCATGATTGTGGGTAACCGCTAGGGGTTAGGGACCCACGCTCGGACTTGACGGGAAGCCAAGAGAGAGAGGGATCGTGGGTTTGACTAAGTCGAGGTTCCTTATCCATTGTTCCTTCGTCGGCCATACCCCGAAGGGCTTAAGGCTCGAGTGGCGAATTCTTAGGTAACCTTCGCACCAACGAATGGTTTGACGCCTATGGATATTTCTGAATCCTAACTTGGGCCTTCAGATGGAAGGGCTTCGACATCGTCTCGGAGGAGTGTCCTTCGAGCTACTCGGAGGGTACATCATCAGTACACAAGCGCGAATAATATAAGGAATTCATAATCGTGTATGAAGATCATAAAATAAATACTAAGTATTTTCTATCATAATCGTGTATGTTATGATATGCAGCGTACTGTAAATATCATATTAAGAAATCAAGTGTCTTGGTTTCTAAGTTTGTTAAACGTGCACCATATGCGATGTTGCGCACCCGTCGTGGGATGCGCACGAAACTTATTCCAACGTCTCGAGAACAAGGTGTTTAACAAGGATACATGATCCGGTGTTGATGGGTTTGCAACCCTCTTACTCAACAAGTTTTTTAGTAGGTTAACTTATCCTTTTACCATCGTGGGTTTATTATAGTGCATGCACGCCGCGTGGGCAAGAAATAAAAAATTGTTAAGACATACAAGATATATGGAATAAAAAATTAAGATGTGTCGCGGAGTTAGCTAGAAACCGCAACGTTTTATTGATACTTGCAAGTTTTTATAAGAAATAAATAAGACATTATACTAAGGGGGAAAAAGTAAATACACAGATGTTTATTGGGCACTTCAATAGAGTGCGAGAGCGTGCTGTCAGGCTAGGCCGTAGCCATTCCTATAGGTAGCACCTCTTGAGGTTGCAGATATTCCATGTCGTGGCGCTTCCGACCATCCAAGCCTCAGAACTTGTACGCTTTGCTCCTAGTGCTTCAGAACCTCATAGGGTCCTTCCCACTTTGGTCCAAGCTTACGGTGTCTTCGCGTGGCTCGCATCATTGGCGTGGTAGACGAAGTCACCGGTCTCGAATGAAACACTCCGCACTTTAGCGCCATAGTATCCCTTCATCCTTGATTTTGATTTTTCTTCCCATAGGCTGCTGCGTCGCGCTTTCTTCTAGCAGGTCTAAATCGACGCTGCTCATCATCATTGGTTGCCACGTTAACTTCAAAGAAGGCGAATGGTTGGCATTCCGATTTCGGCTGGTATGACGGCTTACGCCTGTAGACTAGTGAAAAGGGAGTGTCTCATGTGCTGGTTTTTATCGAGGTGCGATGCGCCCACAAAAAATGCGATAGCTCTTCCACCCACCTTCCTTTGTGCTCGTCCAGCGCCGCTTTAATTCCTCGCCCGTGCTCGATTTGCGCGCTCTACTAAGCCGTTGGTTTGTGGGTGTTTAACCGACGCGAAGTGATGTGTGATGTTAAACTTCTCACCAATCCTTGAAGGGTTTTCGCATTGTTTCCGTTGTCCGAGATGATTTCGCAGGTAAACCGAAACGGCATACAATGTTTTCCTGCATAAAGCGTTTCACACGGTTGCGGTGATTGTTACCACCGCTTTGCCTCGATCCACTTGGTGAAGTAGTCTATGGCTACTATGAGGAACTTTAGACCTCCTGCTGCAACTGGAAAAGGGCCTGCAATGTCGATGCCCCATTTGTAAAATGGCCATGGTGCCGTGATTGGTGTGAGCTCCTGTTGTGGTTGGCGCGGAACGGGTCTGTGAACTTGGCAGTCGCTACACTTCCTTATCAGGTCCCGCGCATCGCGATGCATGGTGGGCCAATAGTATCCTCGACCGTAGGCGGCTAGCGCCACCACGGACCGTGGTCCTGAATGCATGCCGCATGAACCTTTGTGGATTTCTCGCAGACATAGTTAGCATGTAGGGGCCAATGCAATGGAGCCATGGTTGCAAAAGAGCGAAGATACGGATGTTGTCCCGGTTCAAACTTTTACGGTTGGCGCCGTATCCTTCGGACTTCCTTCGCTCTTGGGGTAATACTCCTTGCTTATGAATTCCTTATCGTGTCATCCATGTAGGTCCGCTCTTCCTCTATGATCGTGGATATTTCCATCTACGAGATGGATTTGTTTTTCAAGTTTCCACCAACACTGCTTTGACAGTGTGTAAAGCTTGTCGATGCGATCTTGCTCGGTGCATCCGCCTTTCGATTCTCCCTCTAGGAACACGCTTGATGGTGAACCCGTCAAAGCCTTGGATTAGCGCCTTAGTTTTGTCTAGGTATCAGTATCTTATTTTCCTCTTTGCCACGTACTGCGCCAATACGTGGTTGGCTACTAGCCGAATCCACATTTGCTTCCGTGTTATGTACACCCATTCGAGCCGCAATGCATAGTCCGCGATTAGAGCTTCATACTCGCCTCATTGTTTGTCGCCGTGAATTCAAAGCGCAGCGTAAGTGAATTCTATTCCTCCGGATTTGTAACAATGAGGCCGACTCGACCCATCAACGCATGAGATCCATATGTAAAAAGATCCATGGATCTTGTATTTCCTTCCCGCTTGGTGCAAAGCGTCGTCGGTGTCGGCTTCCGATGATGAAGTCTCGCCAAAATCGTCCTTTGATTGCAGATGCGTGGTCTCATAGGTGATGTTGTGCTCACCAAGCAACACACTCCATTTTGCGCCGTCCCGATGCGTCGGGCTCGAGATGATTTGCTTGATCGGTTGGTCCGTGATTATCGCTATCGGGTGCGCTTGGAAGTACTGCGCACCGCTTGGCGGCGAAGACTAATGCCGTGACCGACTTTTCCATTGCACTATAGTTCATCTCCGTCTTCGAGCTCTTTGCTCACAAAGTAAACAGTGTTTGACCGAGTTTCGTCTGTTAGTAACATCTACCGATCGCCCATGAGTTGCTGATAAGTACATGATCAACTCTTCCCCTGGTCGGGGTGCTACAAGTGTGGGGAGTGTTGCCAGATGTTGTTTAAGTTGTGCGAAGGCTTCTTCTGCTTCCGTAGTCCAACGGAAATCTCCTTTCTTCATACACTTCTTGAGTGTCTTGAAGAGAGGCAGCGACTTGTCTGCTGATTTGGACAAGAATCTATTTAGACATGCCAGCTTTCCATTGAGAGATTGGACTTCCTTCAGTGTGCGCGGTGAGGGAAGTTCGATGACAGCCTTAGTCTTTTCTGGGCATGGTTTTATGCCGTCAGGCTCTATCAGATATCCTAAGAACATGCCTTCAGTAGCGCCGAAGGTGCATTTCTTAGGGTTTAGCTTCATGTTGATCTCGTAGAGTTTTGAACGCTTCCTCAATGTCGCGCACTAGTTCATCTTCAAGATGGCTCTTTATGACCGTGTCATCAACATAAACCTCTAGGTTGCGCCCAATTGCTTTTCAAAGCATTATCTACTAACCGATAGGTGGCGCCTGCATTCTTCAAGCCAAAAGGCATTTTTGTGTAACAGTAGACGCCTTGGCTTGTGTGAAAGGCCGTTTTTTCCTCGTCATCCTTAGCCATCTGTATTTGATGATATCCTTTGTATGCATCGAGGAAACACTTTAATGGATATATGCACAAAGACTCTATTTTCCAATCTATCTCTGGTAATGGATAGCAGTCTTGTGGGCATGCTTTGTTAAGGTCGGTGAAGTCTACACACATTCGCCAGCTACCGTCGCTCTTCTTGACCATGACCGGGTTAGAAAGCCAGTCATGGTAGTAGACTTCTCGCATGATTCCTGCATCTACTAGCTTGTGTACCTCTGCCAGAATTGCTTGAGCGCTCTGAGCCCGCGGCGCTTTTTCTGATCGCGAGTATCCTTGTCGGATCCTCGACTTGTGTTCAGAATTGAACGTGGTACCCTACCATGTGCTTTGGCCCCATGCGAAAACATCTAAGTTCTTTTGCAATAATAAGACACACTGTTTCCGCCGTTGTCCGACAATGATCCTCCAATTCATATTTCTGCTCGATAATCGGGATGAATCGCGACCTTCGTGTTTGGAACCTTGGATGCAATCGCTCTAGGATAGGTGCCATCTCACATGTAATCGTGTTACATTCTCTATGTGGTACAATGGCGTTGTAGGTAGAGCGACGATACCACCTTCCACCGGAATTTAAGCATCCCATGTGTCAGACGATCTATCAAGATGGCCGAGATCCTGGTCTTCCTATAATGCCATTGTATGGCGAGGAGATTTGATCACCATAAATTCCATCCAGGCCGCGGAGTGTTTTTCGCTTCCGATCTCGATGGTAATCGATTTGCCCTATAGGCCATATCTTTTCACCAGTAAAACCACCAATGCCGCTCGACCGGTTTAGCCGATCACAGATTTCGCCGCGATCGCTTGAAGCGGTGCTCGTACATGATATCTGCAGATGCTCCACCATCAACGTACATGCGGTGGATGTCGTGACCCCCCGCACTTATCTCTATGGTGAGTGGCTCTACCACTGCGTTGTCCGCAGTTAAGGTGGGGAAAGAGATTTCGCTTCCCCGAGAAAACTCTTGGCTAACCTTCTGCCTGGTAACCCGCTGCCATGATTGTATCATGTAGATGGTATCGGCCTTGTCTTTGGGTATCTCTTTCTTGTTTCCACTCTTCTGTCTATCTTTTCCTTCCTTGATATTTTTGATCAAATGGTCCAATCTACCCTCCTTGACTAGTTTGTCAATGAGCTGGCGCAGTTGGACACATTCGTTAGTGGTGTGGCCCTTCTGTGCGTGGTAGTCACAGTATCCACTCCCGGTGCGCCGATCCTCTGGAGTGCGCATTTGTGGCGGCCTTGGGAAGTTCGCGCCTTCTGTTGCGAGTATTTCCTTTGGTGTCTTGGTCAGCGGGGTGTACCTGTCATTGTCTCTTCCGTTCCCCTGACCACGATAGCTCTTATTACGGTTGCTACTCCGGTCTGTGGATTGTTTCCCAGGTTGTTCATGTGATCGATAGTTTGAGTAGCTTCTTTTGCTATCCGCCGCAACGGCCTCTCCTTGGACAAAGGACCGTGTGCGCTTCATGACCTCATCAAAAGATTGGGGAATCTTGTCGTTCAGCCTTTTGATGAGTTCTGGGTTGCTGATCCCATTCATGAACCCTGAGATTTTGAGTACCTCGGGACATGCTTTAACTTGCATGCACTCATCCTTGAAGCGCTCCATAAAAGCGCCAGGATTCCCTTGGCTACTGCTTTGACTCTGGCGAGTTCAATGGGGTTTTTAGCACACTTTTTTCGTTGAGTAAAATTTAGGCGGAACGCCTTTCTCAATTCTTCAAAACCATTTATGCTTCGACGTGGAAGCTTGTTGAACCAGTTCCGCGCACTTCCTACTAGTGTGGAGTTGAACATATGGCACCATACAGGTTGTGGCCAGTTCTCAATAGTTGCGGCTGATTCGAAAATTTTTAGGTGATCGTCAGGATCACCTGTTCCGTCATAGGTTTTGACATTAGCAGGCATGCGCCTCTTCTTGTTTTCTGAGAAATCACTGATGCGTCTAGTGAACGCATCCACCTTCTGACGACGCCATGGGAGAGACATGTCCTCCTCTTGGTCGTTGTGTCTGTTTCTGGACTTCCAGTGTCCTGTATCGCTATCCTCGTTGTCCGAGGAATTATCAGAGGACGAGTTTTCCTTCCTTCGGCGCTTGCGCTGGCTGTCCTCAGAGTCTGGACTTGAAGGTCTTTCACTTGGGGAGTACCTTCGCCCAAGTCTGTCATGCACTTTGCGGCTACCAAGTCTGGCATAGACATTGGTACGTCGTTCATCTTCATCACTCTCGCTCAGACGCTGCGAGTGAGATGTCTCATCATCCTCGACTCTCCTCCCGATTCTGTTGAATACTGGGGGTCGGCGACCGCCTCTCCGCTTTCTCTTCGGGACGGCAGCGGTGGGAAGTCTCGATTCGAGTCGAAATTGAGTCGGGCTTTCAAGTTCCGACCCGATCTCTTTTTTTCTTCCTCTTGCATGAGGGCAGCCAAGGTTTCGTAGTTTTGGGATACGAAATCTTCTGGCGCTAGCTCTGGCGCAACCCCTTCTAGAGCGAGTGTGTTTGTTTCTACCATTATGCCTTTGTTTCGGTCTGGTGCGTCTGGTGCCTTTGTCAGGTCAGTTCCTAGCACCGATTGAAAGGGAGTGGTAAGAACAATGGCGTGTGGATCTACTCACGGCGGGGTTGTAGTGGCTGGGTTGTTCCCGAGCTGTTCCACTGCAGGAAGACCAAGTCTTGGCCTCGATCCTTGTTTTTAGCAATACTGGTTGTCCCGTAAGTCTCGCTTAGAGTCAATCCGCTTTGGCTTCTTTCCCATAAGGTCCGATTGCGATCGGCGATTTCCATGCTTCGTCATTCTAGTCTTGGTTCTTAGTGTATGGTCTCACGGATGGCGCCACTTGTTGATACAAAAGTTGGCGTTCCTTGTTCGGGGCTCCGGCTTCGCACTAATTGTCGATTGTTGCTTGAGACCGCGCACTAAGAGATGTAAACACCGTTAGGCTTACCGTGGGATTGTCTACCACGATTATCCTCCCATGTGAGTAAGTAATCGGTTTAGGTTAAAGGAGAATTAGGGTTTGAGATCGTACCTTTAACGAGGGATGTGATTCCCTTTATATATGCACGGAATCCTTGTTGGTTCCGTGTTCCTCAACCTTCGGCGTATCCCGCCTAAGTCGGTTGGGAATAATTATCTCCATAATTAGGAGATATCCGATATCTATTCTACGAATAGCTTTGGGTTTGGGCCTTCGTGAGCCCAAACATCTAATCGGCCTAGCCCAGTTCGTACCGGGCTAAGTTAGTGTTGGACTCTAATCGGGTTCGTGACCCGGATATAGACTATACGTCATCAGTTTCTATTACCGTTAGTTATAGGAAACTAAATTATCCAATTAGAATCAAGTATTGGTTGTAGTCTAGATTATATTGTCTTCATCTTTTCCAGTATTTTCATCTCGTCGTCATCATTCATGAAGATCATGTAATAAGAGATATTATTAGCCAAAACTCTTAAAACTGTAGTTAACAAAATCCAAAAGAAGAAAGTCTAAGGGTGCGTTTGGTTGGTAAATAGCAATCACTATCGGTATTGATTTGAAAATAGAGTGGAATAAAAGTAATTATTCATGCATATAAAATGTTGTCTGGTTTGTGTACATAGTTTTGGGTATGATTGTCACGTTACTAATTTAATATTGTTAATTATGACTACAAAACAAAAAAATGAAAGGTAGAATGTGGGGTAGGAAGTGGAGTAGATGATGCAATGAGATAGAAATTCACCTATCTCCTCATCTATGAATATATCATAGTGATTCCCATTTTTTCATTCCATACTTTTCTACTAAATATTTTTCACTAATTTTCTATACATATCAAACCATTCATTCATTTCTACTACCATATACCAAACACACCCTAAATAAGCTTAGGCACCCAAATATCTAAGGGCGTGTTTGTTTAAGCTTATTTATGGGCTTACGAGCTTATACGTTTTCGGCTTATATTCTGTAAACTTAATATTTCAGCTTATTATAAAACTTGTGAGTTTCTATAAGTTTTTTATGTCATAATAAACTTATATAAGCTTACAAAATCCCAAAAATAAGAAAGAAACTTAAGACGTATGAAAAATAAGCATGAAAAGCTCCAAAAGCCCATTACTTATATATTTATTTATTTATGAACAGCTAGTTATTAGTTAGCTATTCGAGTTGTGCAGTGATATCCAAACGGGCGGTATGTCTTCATCGAACATTCTCCTTTGGGGAATAAACCTTACTCATTTTTTTCGCCGCCTAGAAAGAAAACCCCATTAACAAGCATCGAACTCAAGACCTCCGAGAACCCCAAGTTTATTACATTTATCAAATGTGTTATCTACTGTAAAGTTTTGAAAAGGAGAACCACCCTTCAAATTTGATAGTAACATAAAGAAATCCATAAACTTAACACCTTTTATAAATTTACCCCAATTAAGTTTACAACTAACACAAAATAGCTTATAAACTCATTAACTTTTATATTCCATTATCACTCTTAAGTTTAGCAATATACCAAATGTATACATAAACCCATTAAACTTCAGATTTTCAAAATTTTATTATATACCTACAAAATAAATGTTTTTGCACTCGATGCGAAAAAATCATGTTTTGTACACACTAAGTGATTTTTTCATACGATTATAAGTGTGAAAACTAAAAATGTCATTATTTTTTTAAATCTTTTAACGCTTATAAAAGTAACAAACTTTTACACACTTATAAATGCGAAAAATTAAAAGAGTTTTACTCGCCTTTTAAAAGTGTCTCATAATTTACATATTAATTAGGACGGATACAAAACTTTGTTGGTTAGTTGCGTCAAAAATATATAGCGAGTCAATTTGTTATTTTGCTAAACGCTACTTCATGAGTACCATTTACCTTGCTAAAACATGTACCAGATAGTTTTAGACTCAATCGCAACGCGAGAGTATTTCTTTCTCATAATCCCCTAAATATCTTTTCGGTGTGTTTGGTATCTCACTATAAGAATGAGACTATGGGTTGTTTACTTTTTGTTATATGGGAAAGATTGAATATAATAATAATTCTTTTTAATTGGGCCCACTTATTTCCTTATCATCCTCTATATCACTAAAGAGTAAAAATGCACCTCCACAATTAGAGGCTAAATAAGAGGTAATAAGAGAATGAGACCCACTTCTTTTATAAGCCTCTTAAAATTAAACACCTATGAAAGTGATTAAAAGTGTTTGTTTTGTGGGCCCAGTAATGAAATAGGTATATCATAGTCATAGATTCGTTACACACCAATTTAGTGTTTATAAAATCCATTCCCGCGGAATCCTCTCTTTTCCACTACAAAATTCAAATATCTATACACTTTTTCATTCCATATTTTATCAACCAAACATAAACAATCGTAATAATATATTTTTTCATATTCATTGTCATTCTACTACGTACCAAAATTCTATGCCACTAAATCCAAACACCCCCCTTTGAGGTAAAGTAACCGTGTCTAGCTTCTTTCACCGCTTCTCCCCATTCCCAAAACCTTTCTTCATCATCTTCCAATGACGACACAACAACAACAACAACAATAACAAGGAGTCGTCGTCGGAAAAGGAGCGACACTATCAGAGCTGTACCAAACATCCCGTCACATACTACTCAAAACCAAACAAGACTTATCCCTCCTCGAATCCACCGTAAACAACGATTCGCCAGACTTAGCAACCTCCATCCGTACAAATTTATCTCATGTCCAAACACTATGTAAAGATATGGACTCGCTTTATCGATCCGTCGCCTCTAAGCCTCAACGTGACCTCTGGAAACGGTATCATATCATATCATTCATTCCTAGGGTTTTGTTATCATTTTTTTAATCGAATTTATATATTTGTCATCTGAATGTTAATTAATTTGTAACTGATTATGTATATGTGCCCTAAAATATAGTGTTTTGGAGTAACTAGCGAAAAGCGATTAGTAGTTTGTATATGTGTGAAGCAAACATCTGTACGTGTCAAGAAGCAAACATCTGTACGTGTGAATATATGGTTGACCAATAAGATAAACTTTGACTTGTATTTTAAGTGGCTAGGATTTATTTTGATGTTGATCGGACGGGTAAAAAGATGTTCCATGTCATCATTTAGCCTCAAATATAAATCCACTTATTGAGGACCCTTCAGATACCTTTTCAACGGGGGACAAGGAAGTCGAAGTCAATCCTCTTAAGGAAATTGATGACCTTGTTCCAATCCCAAGGGTATCCGAGGAACCCTTCGATCTCCCTGATTCTACTTCAGAAACGTTCAATATGACTATCACAAATCTTTTGTTTGATTTTGATTCTGAATTTACTTTCAAACCAGATAATCCAATCTTTGATATTTAGAATAAGGAGAGTGATGAGTCCGATATGGAGACGACAATGGACGAGGTGCAAAATCCTAGCCCACAAAGTACCGCACATGTCCCACCTCCGTATATCCCTCCTGAGGTGTTTGTAGGTCATGACCCAAAGAGCTTTAATGATAATTTACCGATTAAGGAAAATGTGAGACTCACCTTTAAAGATAGTCATTATCTTTCTCTCACATATGTTATCACAATTTTCCTTCCTTTTCTCACATATGATGTGAATTCTCCTCTTCTTCACTCTTTCGGGAGTGAGGATACCATTTTTGACCCCGGCATCTCAACTTATAATTTCTATTTAGAGTCGTGGGCATCTCGTTTGGTGGAACTTTCATATGCTTCAATGTTTATCCAAACATCTTGAATGAAAGTCCAATGGAGATTTTCTTCCACTTGCTTCCCATGACCAATAAAATTGGGCGGGTCAAGCTAACGACCGATAAAAAATCAAGCGCTTCTCGGAGGCAACCTGTGTTTTCAAAAATGAATAAGTAGTTTATCTACATTTAGGTTTATTTTAAGTTGTCTTGTTTTTCTTTATTTAGGAATAATCCTAATGTAGTATATTTATCCTTGTATCAATACCTCTACTACATTATACTATGACATTTCTTTTGAGTTTCGTGACTTGTATGAAATTGTCACATTTTGACGTGATATTTGGACATGGAACACTATGGGCATTTATCTTCTACACTATTATTTGCTCCGGTCGATTGATTCCGGGATCGTGTAATTTTTGTGGAAGGAAGTCGAGCTCGACTATGCTTATTCGTTTACTACCGGTCTGCGAAACTAGGGGAGTTTTTTTTTGTTCTCTGATCATTATTTGAATTGCTTTTGACACCTGCTCCACACTTTTAATTTCACATTGCTCTTTCGCTCCAAGTGTTGGGTACGCCCACTATTTAGAACATCGAGGACGATGTTTGATTATAAGTGTTGGGTGGGTTTCGATTGCATATGTACCTACTTGTTTGTTTTTGAGCAACCCCAAGATTGTGCCATTTTTTTCAATTTTTTTTTAAAATGTTTGCCAAGTTTTTTCGAATTATTGAATTTTGCCAAAAAATTTAAATTGTTTTGAAATGAAAAAAAAAAGATATAAAAAAAAATAGTAAAAAAAAAATAATGGTTCGATTTTGGGGCGTCGTCGAACGTTGAGCTTTTTAATAACTCTTAACTTAATTTCATATTTGTTCTTGTTCGATGAGATGTGAGATTACTTAGGAATCAAGTTTTTACTTAGCTTAATGTTTTTGATGATTTTGCTCGAGGACGAGCAAATCTTAAGTGTTGCAGCGATGATGAAATCACGCTTATACACGTTTTTATATAAAATACCCGCATTTAGCTGATAAAATAGAAAAGTTATGGTTTTATGCAAATATTACGTTTATGTGTTATTTTATTTTTAAGACGCCTTTCGAGTAATATTGGAGTAAAAGAGCGAAATTTTGGAAGCTAAACGAAGAATATTGAAGCCGTCACAAAATCCGAAGATAGAGCCCAAGTTTTATTAGAGATAAAGCCCGAAGATTATTGTTAAATATGAAGCTCGAGAGAAATTCTAAATACAAGAAAAAGATATTGGAAGCCTGGGCTTATCACAAAACAAGTCTTTGTCTCCTAGTTGGAAGCTTGCTCTTTATACATGATGACATAGGTTCGAGGCCTACTAATGGCATGTATTTTATGTTTAACTATATGAAACAGCAAAAGAAGATTAAAGCGATTTTCACTGCACAATATTACAAGAAAAGCTAGCTGCTCTAGTAGTTGTTGCATGGTTTGTTAACCGGTTGATCCGAGTTCGAATCTAAGGGCTGCCAAATATTTTTCTTATTTATTTTCACCAGCCACGTGTCAGTCCCGTATTGGCTACCCGTCGATCATTTATGTAGCCGTTATTCCTCGTGGGCCCCGCTCCAAACAGCTCTCAACGTTCAAAATCCTTGCAACGGTCATTTGCAATTGTGGGAGGGTTATAAATGAGACGCTACAGCAATTGTGGAGAGGATTAATTTTTTACACAGCAGCTTTTCTTTTAATTACCTTTAATAAATGTAGTTTATAATCCTCTTTTTGTATTAGCACACATTTAAGTGTGTAAGTGTGTCTTATCTATTAAGTATTTACCAAATTAATTTATCTTTGTCATTTGCTTATTTATTGCTTAATCTTAGCTTATTTTATATGAATTTGTGTCTTAGATGTTTTTATACTTTCAAGTCTTAATCTTTTTACAAAATTCATCATTTTAAGTCTTTTAAATTTATAAAGTTTCATTCTTTTTCGCCTAAACATTATTTTTATCATGTCTTTTAATTAAAGTTTAAACCTTTTTACATTTTTAGTGTTAAATTAGTTTTACAAATCAAGTTTTATCATTTTTAAGCTTTTCACTTATGAAAGTTGCAATCTTTATTCTAAATCTCACCTCAAATTCACATAAAGTTTCAAATTTTGGATGATTAGTAGAAGATTAAAGGTTAATAAGGAGTTATTAAGGATAATTATGGGTTATAATGGAGTATTTGGGTTAAGTATGGAGCTTGATGTGGTTTTAGTTTAGTGTTCTTATCGTCGTCATTATGCTTAAACCATATCCCAGGCTTCTCTTATCCTTATCTTTACCTTCGTTTATTATGTTAATTGCTATGTTTTCGTTTAATTAGTTTTGCCATGCTTAGTTTTATTTTTATGTCTTTTAGCTTTAGTAGGATGTTAGAGTAGAATTTCTCATTTAGCTTATTTCGTAGTTTATCCTTTGCTTTCCTTAGTTTTTATTGCCTTAGGTTCCCTTTAGTTTTCCTTTTAGTTTTTAGTTCCTCAAAAACCCAAAAATAGCGATATCTAAGCGTCCAACAAGAACTAAAACGCGTGTCTCAAATCCATCATTCCTTTATAACGACATCCCGGGAGATTAATACTTACCGCGATACTGAGGTATTTAGGTTCGTATCCGTATCTTTCCCTCATCCTTACAAATAATTTTTGGTGTGCTCCAACGACCAACATCAGTAAACAACCTTCCTTTATTAGTAAACACATACATCTTTTCTTACTCTCTAATCTCTCTTTCTCTAAAAAGACTAACTCTTATCGCAAGCTTCTTTTACCTCCCGAAAGGATGAATGTTGGATTCCAATAACATGTAAAAATAACATGTAAAAGCCCAAGTCCATACGCAAAATCCCAAGTACATGCCTAAGCCCATAAGTGGCGTCTACTTTGTATAAGACCCTCAAATGCTCTCATTTGAGGGGTGTGGAACTAGTGTGTGTAGAAATTATATGAGCCGAGAAGCTTAAAAATAAGCCACAAAAAATGAGCTTATGAAACATAGCCCCAAAATCAAATAAGTTATAGGCTATGCCGAAACAAACACCCCCTAACCGTGTCTAACTTCTTTCGCCTCTTCTCCACATTTAAAAATTACTAGCAGGGTACCCGCGCGTTGCGGCGGCGGGTACCCTGAAATAAAATTTTTCGGTAAATCCTGTATTTTAGTTTATTATTCTCTTTTTGATAATAAATTTATGGATATCAAGAGTTTCTTGTGACGTATTTTAACTCCTTAACTAAGGAATTTATTTCGTCTTTTTTGGTCTTTTTAAAGCGATTCGTATAACATTAGCCCGTTTGCTACGTGTCCGTTTAGCCCGTGCACGTCTGGCCTGTGCCCGTTAGGGCTCGAGCCCGTTCGAGCTCGAGCCCATTTGGCCCGTTGCCCGTTCGGATTTAGATATTGGTATAATGTGCTTTATTATTTGTATTAGTTAATGCAAAAATTGTGTTTAAGTTGGTTGTACAATATGTTTAATAATTTATATTTTTATGTAAAAGGTGTTTTAATAATTGCATTAATTGTATTTATTGAACAATTAATTAATTGACTTTAAATATCTTGACTACATTAGTAGCATTAAAGTGGTGTTTTGTCTTTTTAATACGTGCATTAAAGTGGTGTACATTATGCTTTATGTCTTGTAAGTCTGAAAATTAAGAGCGAGAATGTGCATATAGATATAGATTCCCAATCTTCCATCATCTTCATCCACTTCCATCTCAAATGACGATACAACAAGGAGGAGGAGGAATCGAAAAGGAGCCACACTATCGTAGTCTGCATCAAACATCCCGTCACATACTACTCAAAACCAAACAAGACTTATCCTCCTCGAATCCACCGTAAACAACGATTCGCCGACTTAGCAACCTCCATCCGCATAAATTTATCTCATGTCCAAACACTATGTAAAGATATGGACTCGCTTTATCAATCCGTCGCCTAAGCCTCAACGTGACCTCCGAAACGGTATCATATCATATCATTCATTCCTAGGGTTTTGTTATCATTTTTTAATCGAATTTATATATTTGTCATCCGAATGTTAATTAATTTGTAACGATTATGTATATGTGCCCTAAAATATAGTGTTTTGGAGTAACTAGCGGCGATTAGTAGTTTGTATATGTGAAGCAAACATCCATGCGTGTCAAGAAGCAAACATCTGTACGTGTGAATATATGGTTGACCAATAAGATAAACTTTGACTTGTATTTTAAGTGGCTAGGATTTATTTTGAAGTTGATCGGACGAGTAAAAAGATGTTCCATGTCATCATTTAATCTCACTGCTACGCCAGCAATAGAAAGTATAATTGGTTTATCAATACATGTTTTGTTGAATTTTGTAACAAGTTTTTGCACAAATAAGAAAATCTAACATTTATTTTAAAGGAAAATTAAAAAGCAGAAATCATAAACTAGTCATCCATTTCAATTAATTTAACCAAACCTATTACATTCCATTCCAATTAACCCACATAATTAATACGAACCATTAATAACCACTAACTAGTACTAATATCATTAACTTCTTTCCAAAAGAAAGATTAACTTCTTCCAAAAGAAAAACAACAACATCCTCTGGATTCAAAATCACCACCATCTCCATGAACAAAACAGAAACCTGCTAAACTTGAACCGAAACTCGTTGCTCATGCATTCTACGATTATCACCTTCTATCTTACTCAACTCATTAGCAATCTGTTTTTCTGCAGAATTGAAGTACTCTGTAGCAGTTAACACTTCCATAGCATGCCTATTCACTTCAAGAAACTCCGACACACTCAATGTTCCCATTTCGATAGCATTACGATCCTCCCCACTCAACTTTTCCATCTCCTGAGCCTTTTTCCCCTCGGCGCTTTCAATTTTCTTCTTATTCGCTACCACTCGACCCCTAGCGGCTTTCAAAACCGGAGTCTCCACCCTGATCTTACAAATAGATTTTGATCTATCTCCTTCTACACTCTCAACCTCGACCATATACCAGTGGGTAGGCATGTTATCCACCTGCTAACAAAGATGAAAAAAACTTACATACCCGAGCACACCATCAAACTCCGGATGATAAACCGGTTTCCTATCACAATACAAAATCCCACCATCCCCAAGGCGGAGCAATGGCGGAGCAACCAACAGCAATAATCCAAATCCATCCCTAACCAATCCAACCCATCCCTCCCCCCGCCGCCGGCGACTTGATCCCCTACATTTACGATGGTTCGCATTTGCAAATGATTCGACTTCTCAATCGCAAAAAGGCCGGAGAAGTCATCTTTGGTGACAAATGTAAGGAAATTGATGTTTATTCGGCCCCACCTTGGACCTATATCGGTTATTATGCTGAACCTGATGTGCCGGCTTCTTATGAGCACGTGTTCCGCCATACTCGTAGGTATCTGCCTGGTAGTACCGAAGTAAAGCGTTCTTTAGATGGCGAGGCTGGGATTTTGTATTGGAAGCAATACGGTGTTAGGAAACCTGTTTATCATCCGGAGTTTGATGTTGTGCTCGGGTATGTAAGTTTTTTTCATCTTTGTTAAGGTGGATAACATGCCTACCCACTGGTATATGGTCGAGGTTGAGAGTGTAGAAGGAGATAGATCAAAATCTATTTGTAAGATCGGTGGTGAGACTCCGGCTTTTAAAGCCGCTAGGGTCGAGCGGTAGGAATAAGAAGAAAATTGAAAGCGCCGAGGAAAAAGGCTCGTGAGATGGAAAAGTCGAGTGGGAGGATCGAATGCTATCGAAATGGGAACATGAGTGTCGAGTTTCTTGAAATGAATAGGCGTGCTATGGAAGTGTTAATCGCTATGTAGTACTGAATTCGCAGAAAACAATGATTACAATGAGTTGAAAAGACAGGCGTGATAATCGAGAATATATGAGCAACGAGTTTCGGTTCGAGTTTAGCGGTTTCGCTTTGTTCATGGAGATGGTGGTGATTTTGAATCCGGAGGATGTTGTTTTTCTTCGAAAGGTTAATCTTTCTTTTCGAAAGAAGTTAATGATATTAGTACTAGTTAGTGGTTATTAATGGTTCGTTAACTATGTGGGTTAATGGAATGGAATGTAATAGGTTCGTTAAATTAATTGAAATGGATGACTAGTTTATGATTTCGCTTTTAATTTTCCTTTAAAATAAATGTTAGATTTTCTTATTTGTGCAAAAACTTGTTACAAATTCAACAAAACATGTATTGATAAACCAATTATACTTTCTATTGCTGGCGTAGCAGTGAGATTAAATGATGACATGGAACATCTTTTTACCCGTCCGATCAACTTCAAAATAAATCCTAGCCACTTAAAATACAAGTCAAAGTTTATCTCAACTGGTGTTATGGGTATGTTGTTGATGAGTTAGTGGACTTGAGGAGTAAGGAAAATATGTTACAGTTGGTTAATGTGGAGAAAAATAATGTGACTGAAAGAGATTTGAGTGCTAATAATGTGAAGATGGATTCGAGGGATGAGCATGAATTTGGAGCACCGAAGGCGAAGATACCTTTTCATATAGCTTCGACTCAAGCCACAACTTGTGTATGGGATAGAGGTGGATAATACTGAATCACCGCTTTATCATGAGTTGTTGAAGATGAGTCAGGATGGATCAAGGCCTATACATCCGTTGGTTAGTTTCTTTTTAGTATATATATATATTTTTTTTTTTTTAAATATATATATCTATATGGGAAAAGTGAATATGAGGTTGTCTCACATCTAAGCTTACATGTGAAATCATCAAAAATCCCAAAAAAATACGTCATTTTGGTTAATAATTTTTCTAAATTAGAGTAGTGGAACTAATATATGCATACTGAAATGCATTTTAATGGTGAATTAAATCAAACCATTGTTGAATCTATAGCTAATTTGTTAGTTAATGAAATTACCTAACAATATGATGTAGAAAATGCATGTATCAACGTGAACTCAACTTAAGCGATGTTGTGATGAAATCAATAGAATACATTAATATTGTTGAATCTATAGCTAATTTTAATGGTAGATTTGATGTTTTTCTTGTTAAAACGATGTAATTTTTGATGGTTTCGCATGTAGCTTAAATGTGAGACAACCTCATATTCACTATCCTCTATATATATATATATATATATATATAATTTGATGTTATGTGATATTTTTGGGATAGTTTTTGAGTTTTCTCAGTTTCTAGTGATTTCGTTATAGGTTGAGAAGGCATTTGACTTTGCGTTATGAAAGTGATTACTGGATTTATACTATTTTTGTGTTCTTGAGTGCATATAATCAGGTTTTTTTGTTTAGATTAGGGGTTAAATATTGAAGTTAAGACCAGATAATGACAGCTTTAAACTGCAATTAAATACAGTTAAACACTTTTAAAACGCAGGTCAAATGCGCCTAAAAGGCTTAAAAGAATTAAAATTGGTTAATCTTTAACTTGTTATGCTTCATGAACACGAATGAAGTGAATTTGTCTGGCTTAAAGTAAATATGTTTACTGTTTATATGGTTGTTAAATAGCAAATCCCTGGTATAGGAGAAATATCCGTTTTTTCACTTCGTTGATAAAAGTGTGAGCAATTTCAAGCCTGTAAGGCCATCTCCAGTTGAAAATACAACGTTCACACTCGTTGAAGATACAAAAGGCCTGATGGATCTAGCTTCTAAGTTGGCAAAGTCAATGAATTTGCTGTATGCCCTGCTTTCTTTATCCTGGTTTGACTTTGAGAGTCAAACAAGCTAATTTTCACTTATAAATTTGACTTGAATTTATTTGAATTTTTCTTTGAAATCCAAACCTTATTAAACCATGAAAAACATTTATCATGTCCCAAAAAAATAATAATTATAAACTGTAATAATTTATATAAAATTTGGATTTTGAGCTGTATCATGTTTGACTTAAGCCTTTTCTGTTTTTAGGTTGATTTGGAACACAATTCATATCGATCATACCAAGGCTTAACATGTCTAATGCAAATATCTACAAGAACTGACGATTTCATAGTGGATACACTCAAACTTCATGCTCATATCGGTCCATATCTACGAGATATTTTTCAGGATCCAACCAAACGGAAGGTTATGCACGGAGCAGATAAAGATATTCTATGGCTGCAACGAGACTTCAGCATTTATGTTTGCAACATGTTTGATACGGGACAGGTTTGTTATTTCAAAAGTATGACATGAAATTTACAATTATTTATCGTGCTTTATTATTTTTTACATTGATTTAACTTTTGTGAATCTTGTAATTTCAGGCATCAAGAGTGCTAAAAATGGAGCGAAATTCTTTGGAACATCTGTTGCTGTACTTCTGTGGGGTTATTGCAAACAAAGAGTATGTATCTTTTATTTGAACTTAAGTTAAAAGATAATATATTTATGATCGGTTTCTTATATTTAACGATTGATAATATCTTGCGATATCAAACAAACAGACAAGCGATTCACGGCCACTGACAAATGAAATGCTGTGGTATGTCAAGCTTGACTCATATTAACCATTTGACCCGCCACATAATCATAATTTTTATGAACGTTTTGGTTATTTATTTACAGATACGCTACGGAAGATACACATTATCTTTTGCACATATACGATCTCATGAAAAGAAGGCTGCTTTCATCTTCTACTGATCCAAACTGGCCCGAATCACTTCTTGTAGAGGTAAGATTTTCTGTTATGTTCTTGATGGATTCCATCAAATTTCGTAATTTATTTCTATTGCTTAATTATAATTTCGATAAATCCTGGTTGTTGATTTCAGGTGTATAAACGTAGTTATGAAGTATGCATACAACTTTATGAAAAAGAATGTACGAACGAGAATTCGTATCTAAACATATATGGGTTGCACGCTGCTGATCTTAATGGCCAACAACTTGCTGTTGTTTCTGTAAGTTCTCATATTTCACAGTTCACACACACACATATTCATGATATACTTTCAAATATATTCGACTGTTTTTTACTTATGTTTGCATATAATTGTCAAACAGGCACTTTGTCAATGGCGAGATATTGTTGCTCGCAACAAAGATGAAAGCACTGGATATGTGCTGCCAAACAAAAATCTTATTCAGATTGGTAAGGCAAATACTACATTTTTCTTTGAAATTTTTTAGTGGTTGAATTGAACAGTTTATTAACGTTTCATTGTATTCTTGTGTATATAGCGAAGAAGATGCCATCTACTATTGGAGAACTTTCCGGTGTCCTGAAAAATAGGCACCCCTTAATTGATAACCACTTGTGGTCTATCACTAATATTATTCAAGCAGCAATGCAAAATGCAAATGCATTTGAAGAAGTTGCAGCGAAACTAAAGCGTGAACACTTGGAAATGGTACTATTTTATTTTTTATATTCTTTGGTGAAAATTTTGATTTCCTCAAAAGAATTCAGGTTTCATTTATTTGTATCCGTTGTTAAGGAACAAGTTGCACGGGATGCATCAAAAACGTGTGAAGAAGGTTCGACATCAGTTGGTAGCAGCAATGGACAACAGAAAAAGCAGTCATTGAACCTCATATTCGGTACTTTTAATCAGAAAAGTATGGCGGATTTAGAAAAAAGAAAAGCTGCTGACTCGAGAGGTGTAGAAGATGGGAGTCAAGAGAGAAATGGTGTATATGTAGCTAATGTTTCGTCAAGCTTTCAAAATGGTTTAAAGATATCAAATGAGGTGAACATGGAAAAGCAGACAGGGGGTGGGACGAGTGGCTACGCCCGAGATTGTAAATATGGTGCATGGGAAAGAAAAGGGCTTTAGAGACTGGTGGGCGGAGTCAGGTGTTTCCTAATAGCGCAAGTCAAATGACCAATAGGGTTATGAATCGGGCCCGGGGCTAGTTTTCCTGATCAGGGATTTTTAGACCTGGTTCGGACTAGTTAGAGACTAGCTAGGACTGTATCAGGAACAACAACAATACAACATTGACTTTCTATAAAATGTTTAGCTTGAAATTTGTTATCTGCTTTGTTCTGTAGATATTTTACATTTGCGTCTATTAGTTCTTAGTTTAGTTTGATTCTAAATCAAAAAAACTAAACCTGCGTTAATTCACGCACTAAATTTAATAAACAATATATATTGAAAGAACAAATAAATTTGTGTGCAATTCATAGCACTAATGAAACTATAAAAGACCATACTGATTTGATATCCGATTAACGATGACTTGCTGGGTTGAGCTTTTATCAATTTATTGAGCTAGAGTGGCCGAATTTTATTAAGAAGATATTCAAGCAGATAGAATGACCTCTATAAAGACGCGAGATTGACATTTGAAAACCAGACTTGAATTCTTATGGAGTCATATGTAATATGCATGTACTGGTGTATGTATTAAAACAAGTCGTGCCGCCTTTTATCAATTTTAGTTGATCTCGAACCTGACTCAAGTCTCAAGCTCATTTAAGTTAAAACATATAAGAATTCATGGATCAAGTTTGGTAAATTGAAAGCTTTTGTTACTTTTAAGTGTTGGGATTACATTACGGTTGATTGGTTGAGCCGATCGAGTAACAAAGAATTTTGCCTTAAAAACTAGTACATGTTTTTGTGAATGATGCTCATGAAGGTCTTTATTACAACAATATCATAAGATCACTTATTGTGCTCAAGACTGTACTCGAGTTCATGATGCATAGAATCATGTAAGTTAATAGGAACCAAATTAATGAAACAAGGGCTAGCTGTTGGTGTGTTTCATATTAATAGCCATTAAAGAAACACGATGTAGATGAACCTTTGTAGTTCTTTGAATCCAGAAGATTTTGACATACAAGGGGATCTAGCCTAAACTGCTTAATGGATATATGACTTATGTAAAATTATGTATTGAAAAATGGTTATGTAACACATGCTTGCGGGTTTGCAATTATTATTATTATTGTTGTTGTTGTTGTTTTTGTTATTATAACCTTTAGACATAGCGGGTTCAAAGATTTTTATTCAAGAGTTTGGTTGTTTAAGTTTTGTGGTTCGATAACTAAAACATTTGAAGGAAAGAATAACATATATGTTTTAAGTAGAAAGTGAGCTAACACGAATCAGCAATAAAGACGAGAGTTAGCAAAACTCATGGCATAGATGACATGTGTGCAAATTATCAAGAACAAAACAATAAAATCCCTATATGTTGTTGAGCTTGAATAAATAAATTGTTGCAACTTAAATTTCAAAATATAATGTGTGATGTAGATATTGATGTCGAGTTTCAGGGTAAATGAAAGGAAAGGGAGAAAAGAAGAAAGAAAGAAAGTGAAGCTTAATTTACTAGATGTGTTTAGTATAGGGTTGAGCATCGGGATGAGAGCGGCAAAAACCGTGGACCGAATGTGTCGGGTCGGGTCCAAGAAGGCATTATTGGTCGGTTCGTACGTAAGACCGGACAAGACCGAAACGGAAATAAAGAAAAAGTTAGGACCGAGACCGGATCGATGGTTCGATCTGCAATGCTCATCCTTGGTTTAGTGGTTAAAACGTTGAAATATGTAACTTTATTTATTTATGTGGTGTTTATTTTTAAGAGGCTCGAATCAATCGGGGCATAAATGTCTCAATCGACCGCATCCGAACGGGAAAAAAAACTACGTGTTTGAACCGCACATTTCTTGCTCAGTCTTAAATTTCTTTTGGGTTATTTTGTGTCAACAAGACGTTAAGACACCCTCTCAAGTCTAAACCATTAAAATCTTACTGCGTCCGAACGGGAAAAAACAAAAGCGGTCGAACGGTAAAATGTCTCGACCGCGTCTAAACGGTTCAGTTAAGAGTCAAATTTAAAAAAGCAAACACGACCTTAGTAGTAGTGAACTAGTGATTAAAAAGGTGGGTAATTGGGCCTTGGGCTAAACAAAAGGCCTGGCTTTTTATTTTTGTGAACAGTAAAAGGCCTTGTTGGTTATTGTTGAAACACACATTAAAAAAACACACACAAACCCTAACCCCAAAACCGCCGGAAACAATGGCGGATGAGATACCACCCCCACCCCTCGTAGCGTATTGCTACGATGGATCTGCGAAAGCCATGTTCCGTCTTCTAAACCTCAAAGTTAACAACGCTGCTGCTGTCATTCCTTATGACAAATGCATATCGCGTAACTTGTACGAAGCACCACCGTGGGATCTTATCGAGCGAGATCTCGAGTATGCTCTTCCTGAAACCCATGAGTGGGTTTTGGATTCTCCTCGTTTTTTGGCTCAAAGAAATCAAATCAATCGACGTGCAGGCTGGAGAAGGCACAACACTGTGAAGACTATTGCAGATTTTGAGACCGAAGAAAGTTTTGGGTACAGTAACTCATTTTAAGCTAATGTTTATCGGGAAGTAGTTCGAAGCAATAAGAACCATTCAGTACTTAACTGAGTACGTCGCTGAGGGCAACAGGTTGCATTCGATATGCAAGTTGAGGTTGGAGAGCGATCCGTTGACAGATTTAAGGAAGGCCGTGCTTACTCGACAGAAGGCTTTTGCGAACTTCCTGAAAAGCATTAGCTTAAAACGCCGTCTTCGAATGCAACCTGTTGCCCTCAGCGACGTACTCAGTTAAGTACCAATTGGTTCTTATTGCTTCGAAGTCCTTCCCGATAAACATTAGCTTAAAATGAGTTACTGTACCCAAAACTTCTTTGGTCTCAAAATCTGCAACAGTCTTCACAGTGTTGTGCCTTCTCCGGCCTACATGATGCTGAGAGTTGCAAAGCGTTCCTCCCTACCAAATATAGTATTATCGTTCAAGATAATTTGAAAAATGTTGTGGAGAAATAAGGAATCTTAAACACCCACACCTAATATGCATAAAGTCAATGAATTTGCGGTATGCCCTGCTTTCATTATCCTGGTTCGACTTTGAGAGTCAAAAAAGTTAATTTTCAATTTAAAATTTGACTTAGAATTATTTGAATTTTTTTATGATATCCAAACCTTCTTAAACCATGAAAAACATTTATCATGCCCCCCAAAAAAATGATTATAAACTAGAATAATTTATATAAAATTTGGATTTTTACTGTATCATGTTTGACTTTAGCCTTTTCTGTTTTTTTCTCTAGGTTGATTTGGAACACAATGCATATAGATCATACCAAGGCTTAACATGTCTAATGCAAATATCTACTAGAACTGAAAATTTCATAGTGGATACACTCAAACTTCATGCTGATATCGGTCCATATCTACGAGATATTTTTCAGGATCCAAACGGAAGGTTATGCACGGAGCAGATAAAGATATTCTATGGCTGCAACGAGACTTCAGCATTTATGTTTGCAACATGTTTGATACGGGACAGGTTTGTTATTTCAAAATTTGACATGAAATTTACAGTTATTTATCGTGAATTAATTTTTTTTACATTGATTTAACTTTTGTGAATCTTGTAATTTCAGGCATCAAGAGTGCTAAAAATGGAGCGAAATTCTTTGGAACATCTGTTGCTGTACTTCTGTGGGGTTATTGCAAACAAGGAGTATGTATCTTTTATTTGAACATAAGTTAAAAGTTAATATATTTATGATCGGTTTCTTATATTTAACGATTGATAATTTCTTGCAGATATCAAACAGCAGACTGGCGATTACGGCCACTGACAAATGAAATGCTGAAGTATGTCAAGCTTGACTCATATTAACCATTTGACCCGCCATATAATCATAATTTGTATGAACGTTTTGGTTATTTATTTACAGATCTGCCGACGGAAGATACATTATCTTTTGCACATATACGATCTCATGAAAAGAAGGCTGCTTTCATCTTCTACTGATCCAAACTGGCCCGAATCACTTCTTGTAGAGGTAAGATTTTCTGTTCTGTTCTTGATGGATTCGTAATTTATTTCTATTGCTTAATTCTAATTTCCATTAAAATCATGGTTATTATTGATTTCAGGTGTACAAACGTAGTTACGACGTATGCAAGCAATTATATGAAAAAGAATGTACGAACGAGAACTCGTATCTAAACATATACGGGTTGCACGCTGCTGATCTTAATGGCCAACAACTTGCTGTTGTTTCTGTAAGTTCTCATATTTCACAGTTCACACACACATATTCATGATATACTTTCAAATATATTCCACTGTCTTTTACTTATGTTTGCATATAATTGTCAAACAGGCACTTTGTCAATGGCGAGATATTGTTGCTCGCAACAAAGATGAAAGCACTGGATATGTGCTGCCAAACAAAAATCTTATTGAGATTGGTAAGGCAAATACTATACATTTCTTTAAAAGTTTTGAGTGGTTGAATTCAACAGTTTATTAACGTTTCATTATATTCTTGTGCATATAGCGAAGAAGATGCCATCTACTATTGGAGAACTTTCCGGTGTCCTGAAAAACAGGCACCCCTTAATTGATAACCACTTGTGGTCTATCACTAATATTATTCAAGCAGCAATGCAAAATGCAAATGCATTTGAAGAAGTTGCAGCGAAACTAAAGCGTGAACACTTGGAAATGGTACTATTTTTGTTTTTTATATTCTTTGGTGAAAATTTTGATTTCCTCAAAAGAATTCAGGTTTCATTTATTTGTCTCCGTTGTTTAGGAACAATATGCACAAGATGCATCAAAAACGTCTGAAGAAGCTTCAACATCAGTTGGTAGCGGCAATGGACAACAGAAAAAGCAGCCATTGAACCTCATATTCGGTACTTTTAATCAGAAAAGTATGGCGGATTTAGAAGAAGAAAAGCTGCTGACTCGAGAGGTGTAGAAGATGGGAGTCAAGAGAGAAATACAGGTGTTTATGTAGCTAATGTTTCGTCAAGCTTTCAAAATGGTTTAAAGATATCAAATGAGGTGAACATGGAAAAGCAGACAGGAGGTGGGACGAGTGGCTACGCCCGTGATTGTAAATATGGTGCATGGGCAAGAAAAGGGGCTTTAGAGACTGGTGGGCGGAGTCAGGTGTTTCCTAATAGCGCAAGTCAAATGATCAATAGGGTTATGAATCGAGCTCGGGGTTAGTTTTCCTGATCAGGGATTTTTAGACCTGGTTCGGACTAGTTAGAGACTAGCTAGGACTGTATCAGGAACATCAACAATAGAACAATGACTTTCTATTAAATGTTTAGCTTGAAATTTGTTATCTGCTTTGTTCTGTAGATTTTTTACATTTGCTTCTATTAGTTCTTGTCTTAGTTTAGTTTGATTCTAAATCAAAAAAACTAAACCTGTATTAATTCAAGCACTAAATTTAATAAACAATATCTATTGAAAGAACAAATAGTTTTGTGTGCAATTCATAGCACTAATGAAACTATAACAGACCATGTTGATTTGATATCCGATTAACGATGACTTGGGTTGAGCTTTTATCAATTTATTGAGCTAGACCGGCCGAATTTTTTTATGAACATGTTCAAGCAGATATGATTTCCTTTATGAAGACGCGAGCTTGACATTTGAAAACCAGACTTGAATTCTTATCGAGTCATATGTAATGTAATATGCATCTATGTATTCAAACAAGTCGAGCCTTTATCAAATTTAGTTGATCTCAAACTTGACTCAACTCTCAAGCTCATTTAAGCTATTGTTACTTTCAAGTCAAGCTCAAACTTTCGAGCCAAGCACTAGATTATATAACGTGTTAAATTACCTATTACCCGATCACAACAATGCAAAATAAAAATGACGAAACACAAAAAGTCGAGCTCTAAGAGCATCAACCATTGTCCATTTGTCCACAATTGGCACAAATTACTGTCACTTTTTTCCTGTTATATTCTTATCATGACCACCAATCACTTCTTACTCCTAAATATATCACGCCTAACCTTAAGCTCTGTGACTAATGTCGGGGACTAATCCAAAACTTGGGATCAAGGGCTACCCAAGGCGGGGATGGTATAACCCTCGGTCCCTGACCCCGAACCCGACTAGTAAAGTATGTCTAATTTATCTTTTATACCATGATCTTATAAACTTATGCTATGTTTATCTAAGCTTGTTTGATGGCTGATGGGTCTATGTTATAAAAAAAATTAACAAAACTTACAAGCTCCAGTTTTGAGCTTATAAGGTCACACCTTAAAAAAATGTGTATGAACTTATCAACTTTCAATCAAACTCGTAAAATTCATCAAATAAGCTTTAACAAACACATTTAAATTACTCCATAAGCTTGTAAATATAAAAAACTCAGGTGTTACTAATAACAACTTTAAGAGTGGTATAACAAGGTGGAGTACCACTCGTGCAACCTTCCGATTAGTTGGTAAAACCGATCCGAACTGAAAAATCGACCGAAACCGGACTGAACCGAATCGAACCGACCTTTTTCGGTTCAGTTTCAGTTTTGAATATTTATTTCGGCCTTTTTCGGTTTCAGCTCGGTTAGGTTTTTTCGGTTCGAAACCTGAAAACCGACCCGAACGGAGTTATTCGGTTCGGTTTCGGGTTTGATATCTATTTCTCGGTTCGATTCTCGGTTTAATTTTTTTTTCTTTTTCGGTTTTCGAGTCGGGTCGGGTTTGGCCTGATGCTCACCCCTACTTGTTATTACACCTAGTCTAAAGGCATTATGAGCCATTGGATTTGATCCAATGGTTCAAATCAAAAGAACTTCTTTTGATTTGAACTTCTTTTGATTTGAACCATTGGATCAAATCCAATAGCTCACAATCATCCAACTTGAGTCAAGTTGTACATCTCAACTTGAAAGGATCTCATTCCGTCTAAAAGTTGTATAAGTGTGAGTTTCTATTACCGTTAGTTGTAGAAAACTAAATTATCCAATTACAATCAAGTGTTAGTTGCAGTCTATATTTTATGGCTAATGATTTGCACACTCAAAAAACTTATTTGCCACTCAAAGTACAAGTAGTTGAAGCAAAGTATTTAATACTGTATAAGTATTTTATGCATAAATTGAGTATCCCAATCAAATTCCAAAGTGTGCAAATCACTTCTCATATTTTATTGTCTTCATCTTTTCAAGTATTCTCATATCTTCGACATCATTCATGAAGATCATGTAATAAGAGTATATTATTAGCCAAAACTCTTAAAATTGTCGTTAACAAAATCCAAAAGATGAAAGTGGGTGTGTTTGGTTGGCAAATAGCAATCACTATTGGTATTGCTTTGAAAATAAAGTGGAATAAAAGTAATTATTCCTACATATAAAATGTTGTTTGGTTTGTGTACATAGTTTCGAGTATGATTGTCACGTTACTAATTTAATATTATTAATTATGACTACAAACAAAAAATGAAAGGTAAAATGCGGGGTAGGAAGTGAAGTAGACGGTGCAATGAGATAGAAATTCACCTATCTCCCCATCTATGAATCTATCATTGTGATTCTAATTTTTCATTCTATACTTTTCTACCAAACATTTGTCACTAATTTTCTATACATATCAAACCATTCATTCATTTTCATCTCCATATACCAAACGCACCTTAAATAAGCTTAGACACCCAAATATCTAAAGGCGTGTTTGTTTAAGCTTATTTGTGGGCTTACGAGCTTATAAGTTTTCTACATATTACATAAAATCAATATTTCAGATTATTATAAAACTTGTGAGTTTCTATAAGTTTTTTTTTTTTTTTTTTTAATAAACTTATATAAGCTTACAAAATCCAAAAAAAAAAATTAAGACGTATGAAAAATAAGCCTGAGAAGCTCAAAAAGCCTATTATTTATTTATTTATTTTTGAACGGCTAGTTAGTAGTTGGGCCGTGCAGTGACATTCTAATGGGGCGGTATGTCTTCTTTGAACCTTCGCCTTTAATCCACTATTTTTTTTTGCTTCGCCTAGAAGGAAAATTTCATTGACAAGCATCAAACCCAACACCTCCAAAGAACCCCAAGTTTATAGTAACATTTATCAAATGTTGTTATCTACGGTAAAGTTTTGAAAAGGGGAAAACATCCCTTCAAATTTGATAGTAACATAAAGAAATCCATTAACTTAACACCTTTTATAAAGGGTGATGATTTGTACACAATTTTTATTTGCCATGTACCACTAATTTACACCTGTAATGCAGACAGTACAACACCGCTATACACAGATTAATGGTGTATGGCTAAAAATATGTGTGTACAAATCACCTCCCTTTATAAATTTACCCCCATTAAGTTTACAACTAACACAAAATAGTTTATAAACTCATTAACTTTTATATTTCATTATCACCCTTAAGTTTAGCAAATATACCAAATGTACACATAAACACATTAAACTTCATATTTATAAAAAATTATTATATACTTACAAAATAAATGTTGTGGTGCGAGAACAATGTACACAAGTGAATTTTTTTCATTAAATTATAAGAGTGAAAAATGCCATTTTTTTTAATCTTTTTTAACGCTTATAAACGTAACAAATTTTATGCACTTATAAGTGCGAAAAATTAAAAGAGTTTTACTCACTTTTTAAAAGTGTCTCATAAATTCCATATTAATTAGGACGGATACAAAACTTTTTTGGTTAGTTAGGTCTTAAAAGTATTTAGTGAGTTAATTTGTAATTTTGCTAAACGCTACTTCGTGCGGGTGTTATCTATCTTGCTAAAAACATGTATAGTTTTAGACCCGTCGTAATGCACGTGAGGATTTCTTTCTCATAAATCCCCTAAATATCTAAATCCAAACACCCCCTTTTAAAAGGTAAAGTAACCGTGTCTAGCTTCATACGCCTCTTCTTCTCAATCAAAACTCATTCCCCAAGCTTTCTTCCAATGACGACACAACAAGGAGTCGGAAAAGGAGCAACACTATTAGAGCTCTACCAAACATCGCGAACACATACTAATTAAAACCAAACAACACTTATCCCTTCTGGAATCCACTGTAAACAACGATTCACCAGACTTAGGAACTTCCATCTGTACAAATTCATCTTATGTCCAAACACTATGTAAAGATATGGACTCGCTTTATCGATTCGTTGCCTCTAAACCTCAACGTGACCTCTAGAAACGGTAGCATGTCATTCATTCCTAGGGTTTATTATTTTATTTTTAGTTATTTTTATATATAATTGATTGTGTGTAACCACTCTCATCCAAAACGCTTCATCAAGAAATATAGAGTGAGCTAATTTGTGTAACCGCTCTTATTCAAAACGCATAATCCCACAGCCGCCGCACAACCACATCTTTTTATCACAATGCCGGTAAATTCTCTTCTCATCAGTTTTTTCTACTTTTTTTTTTACCGTTATTCAACGTTTTACCATTATTTTGAACCTTATAACAACCTTTTACTGTTTTCACCGTTATTTTACCTTTTATTTCAAATAATTTGTTATTAACAACCTTTTTACATATATTAAAAACATTTAATACGTATTTTTACAACTTTTATTAGTAATTTTTCTACAACTTTTTTTTTTTTTTTTTTTTTTTTTTTTTTTTACGCTTTTATAGTTTATTTTGTTACTCCTCCGTCCCATATTAACTGTCCACTTTGATTTTTCTAAGTATTTCATTTCCAACTTTGACTTTAGTTATTTTTAATTGTATTATATAATACTTTATGCAAAATATATGAATAGATTGAGTTTTAAATGTATTTTTCATTGGTAAATTTTTTATTAAATATTATATAACACAAAAAAAATAAAATTATTTAAGGTCAAAGTTAAGAAACAAATAATTAAAAAGTCAAAACATAACAATTAATATGGGACGGAGGTAGTATTTTGCAAAACGCTACTTCATGCGGGTATTATCTATTTTGCTAGAAACATGTATAGTTTTAGACCCGTCACAATGCGTCTCATTTCTTTCCCTAAATTCTTCAAAATCCAAACACCCCCTTTATTGTAAAGTAACCGTATCCAGCTTCTTTCACCCCTTCTCCCCATTCAAAACCCATTCCCTCAAAACCTTTCTTGATCATCTTCCAATGACGACGACACAACAAGGAGGAGGGAAATCTACATTATCAGAGTTGTACCAAACATTGCGACACATACTACTGAAAACCAAACAAGACTTATCCCTTGTGGAATCCACCGATTCACCAGACTTAGCAACCTCCATCTGTACAAATTTATCTCATGTCCAAACACTATGTAAAGATATGGACTCGCTTTATCGATCCGTTGCCTCTAAGCCTCAACGTGACCTCTGGAAACGGTATCATATCATATCATTCATTCCTAGGGTTTTGGTATCATATCATATCATTCATATCCATGTCAAAAACGACTATCTTTCCTAGTTCTTTCCCTTCAAAATTGGTTTGTAGAGAACTTCCTTGTAATGAGGAAATTGAGATGTAAAGTTGAATCTGCCTTTATTTTGAGGTCGGTTTAGTACCTAATATACACATCAAAGGTCAATAGAACATACTTTCTTTCTCATATACCAATGGAATACATAATGTGACTGTGTGTAGCCGGTTAATGAACATACTTTCGTAGAGACTTTTGGAAAATTATCTGAAAACGCTTTTATAATTATCTATATGTTACCTCGATTGAAAATCCATAAATATTAACTTTCAACTTTGAAAATAAAGATTTAGGAGGCTTGATTATAATAACATAGACTATAGTCGCTTTCAACCCATTGACCCGATTCCTTTTAGCTAAATTTTGTTATGCGAACCATTTTACCCATTTGAGGTAACACCCAACGTCCCAACCCATCTATTAGTAAATGGTTTTGATAAACTTACGTCCGAAAACCGATGAAAAATTCTCTATCCAGGGAACTACTCTTGTCGGGGTTTTGCTTTGCCTGCTCATAGCAACCCTTGCACTTGAATCCGATTACATTGACTCTCTCGTGTAACCATCCCGATTCTAGAGTTTCGTGTATCTAGGTAGTTGAAAAAATGTTATAACAATAAGCATAGTTATTAACCAACATATGTTGTTTTAGGAATTACCTTACATCTCCCATTACTTTGGAGGCAAAATGGATCTTGAATGCTGTTTGAACATGACTACTATGTACTCCGTTTCTTGTTAAGTTAAATTTTGGAATGTCGTGACCATCAAAGAAATTATTTGAGCCATCGGATATTCCGTGCGGTTTATTGGAAGTAATCACAGTAATATTTATATACTCCATTTCGCAAATTCATTTTCGCCATTTTTGTGTCCAAGTTATACATAATTGAAGTGGCAATACCGGGTCATAAACGAATCCCATAAAACAACTCTTGAAAAAGGTAATCTTTGTCAAGATTAAATATGTTTTTGTTATGAATGTCTAAAGGCTATTACCTCATAGAATTTCTCATCGACCAAGTATCTCGAACCATCTTTAATGACTTGAAAGCATATTGTGCCTCGTATGTATGTTGATTCCGCTCAAATGCTTCAAAGCTTTGAGTTATGGGAATTGTGTTTGTTGCATCGATTGGAACAATAGTGATGGAATTCGGAATGAATAACTTTGTAGAAGTGAGCATATTTGCATTAGAGGTGGAAAAATGGTCAAGTTCGTGTCGTCAAAGCGATTTCGGTCCAAAAGCCATATATACGGTATCTTCAAAAGGTCACCAAAGATGTTGAACTCAAGATATGGGTTACTTTTATAGCCAATGAATATATTACCACCATCACCACATTGTTGAGACTCACAAAAATAGAAATAAAAATTATAATCTAAAAATAGAAATAAAAATTGCATGTCACAACAAAAAAATCTAAAAATTTATTTAGAAAAAAATTCAAAAAAAAAAAAATTTCGGATAATTTTTAATCTAAAAAATGAAAAAAGTATTTGAAAAAAATCAAAAAAAAAAAATTGGAAAAAAAATTTTGAAAAAAAAGTATTTCTAAAAAAAAAAGTGGAAAAAAAATTCGAAAAAAATTCAGAAAGGGTAAAATGGGTAAAATAATTTGTCACCCAACATACCCGACTTATTCGATATCTATACACTGAAACGTGGTGCACTTGGAGGCCCAACCCACGAAGCTATAGCTTATTAATAATCCATTCCAAAATTGAGAAAAGAAAAGAAATTCAATGGTTGAGATCCCATCTCTTGGGGAGCAAGACAAAAAAGAGATCGTTGGATTGAACTTTAAAGATTAATAGTCAAGATGAAAAGCCTTGGAGACCAAGATTATAATTTAACCGTTGATGTGAGATAAAAACAAATATAAGAGTGACACTAATAATCCCATTCCATCCCCAACCAATCCGACCCTGAATTTACTGTTTTTACTGTTATTTTTACCCTTTATTTTAAATAATTGTGTTATTAACAACCTTTTTACATATATTAACAACTTTTAATACGTACCAAACATGCGTCCCCTAAATCTTCTAAATCCAAACACCCCCCTTTCAAAACTCATTCCCAAACCTTTCTTCACCTTCTTCCAATGACGACACAACAAGGAGGAGGGGGGAAATCCACACTATCAGAGCTGTACCAAACATCCCGTCACATACTAATCAAAACCAAACAAGACTTATCCCTTGTGGAATCCAACGATTCACCAGACTTAGCAACCTCCATCCGTACAAATCTATCTCATGTCCAAACACTATGTAAAGATATGGACTCGCTCTATCGATCCGTTGCCTCTAAGCCTCAACGTGACCTCTGGAAACGGTATCATTCATTCCTAGGGTTTTGTTATCATTTTTTTTAATAAATCGAATTTATATATTTGTCATCTGAATGTTAATTAGTAATTTGTAACTGATTGTGTATATGTGCCCTAAAATATAGCTTTTAATAATGATTTAAGCTCAATTTATTGCTCGTATATGTCATCTGAATGTTATATTAATCGGCCGTTGGTAATGTACTGAGTAATTGCAGATTACTCGGCCTTGTAGTCCTTTTACAACACTGATTTTAAGTTCAATGTAGTTTAGTTTTATAGTGTATGTAGAATGATGACCGATTGTATAGGATTGAGGATCTTGTATATGTGCCATAAATTACAGGTTAGTGAATAAATAGTGATTTCTCATCAGTTTAGTGTCCGTATGTGTGATTTGAGTGTTTGTCAGCGTTTTTTTGTGTTTCATCGAATTTACGTTACTGTAGGATGGTAACTGATGGTATAGGAATATAGGACCGTAAATCTCTGCATATGTGCCCAAAACTCTACATCTAGTGATTCAGGTGGTATTTTGTCATCTATTGAGTGACCTTTGATGCAACACTTACGAGTTCAATTTTTGGTGATTGCGAGAAAAAAAAAATTCTATGGTTAATAAATGAAAAATGATAAAAAGTTTGAGGATTAAATAATATTTATATTATTAATTTAGTGGTGGATGTTGTTACAATTTTTAACCAAGGGTATAATAGTCCACTAACATTACTCATTAGTGTAATTAAAGGGTAATTTAGGCAAAACACTTTGCTCAAATTTAAGTCATTTTAAGTTTCAAGAATGAAGATGCATCTTTATAAGTAGTAGAGATAGAGATAATTGGTGATATCTTTGATAGAACTAAGCTCATTTAAATTCAGTTTTTCTGTAAACATATGTGACCTTATATTATGCTTAACGGTTTAAGATTAGTTTTGATAGAATTATATCTGTGATCTGAATGATTAATATGCCGTTCATTGTTTTTGATAGAATTTTAGTGCATTTTAATTCGGTTTTATAGTTTGTGATTGTGTATATCTGTGGTTCGAATGCTAATTATGATGTAGAATGATCACTGATTGTATAGGATAACAGGATTGTTTATGCATGTGCCATAACGTTAACATATAGCTTAAGTGATCAAATACTGATTATATATCTGTCATCTGTATTATAAGTGAAAGTTTTATCCGTTATGATCAAATTAAAGTTTTTGTATAGGATTAAAGGAAAATAGGATTGTGTACATGTGCCTCAAAATACTGGTTAATTGATCAGGCGGTGATATTGTATAAGATTTTGCTGTGTTCGGTCGAATTTAAGCTCAATATAGAGTTTTAGCTACGGATTATAGGAATATAGGATTGCGTATGTATGCCATAATAACAGGATTAGTAATTCAGGTGGTAATTCTGTATCTATTAACTGCAAAATTGAACTTGACACTGAAATGAAGGTGATGTTAGACATAGATGTTGACGAATCTGTAAGATGATGGTGGTTTGATTCGGTTTTTATATGAAGTAAGATGATAAATATGAGTTCGTTTTGGTATTAGGATGGAATGTTTGAAACGATATTTATTGTGGCAGAAAAGTGGAGCAAATAGTGGAAGAAGCTGATTCTCAGAGGGAAGGTTTAGATAGGTGTTTTCAACGGCGGCAGAAAAAGATGCAAGAAGCTCAAGAGAGAGCTGAATTGCTTAATCGAGCTGTATGCATATTAGTCTATCTGTTTGTTTTTTTAACTTTATGATGTTCATTGCGTTTCTGATTACGAGCTGTTTTGACTGTGGTTTAGAATGGGGAATCTTCACATGTTATGAGGATTTTTGATGAGGAAGCGCAAGCAATGCAGTCTGCTCGTAATTCGTCACGAATGTTGGAAGAGGCTACTGCAACTGGAACAGCCATCCTTGCTAAATACTCTGAACAGAGGGATCGTTTAAAGGTACATGTCCTGTGTTGGCATTTAAATGAGCTTACCGAGTCTGTGAATCAATCTGCAACATTTGTTATATGCCAATGCAATAACTGGATGCTTATACACTAAGAAACTACAGCTTATAACCGATTCAACTATATATAATGTGACACAGGACATATAGAGTTAGAAATGTCTTTCTCTCCAACCAAGCTCTGAAAATCCTAGCCCGTAAATTTTATCCTGGCCCTAGTTCTAGTGATAATTTATAAAATATCTAGTATGGATTATGGATTTGGGATATGATATGACGCAAACTCAGTCACTCTTTGTACATTTCTGTATTGATTAGAACGGTTTTCTGTCCCTGTTCTTCAATACTTTGCAGTTGAGAATTTGAGATATAATCTGCAAGTTGGTACTTACAGTTTGCACTGTGTGCAGCACAGTGTCTTAAGATAGATGCGAAGTACCAGTTTAATTCAAATAGATGAAGATATAATATTTACTAGAAATTATAGTGCAATAAATTTAGAAATAGTTTTGCAATGGTGGCTTGTTAGTTGCCAGTTGCTACTGCTGTATAATCTTAAAATAGGATCCAGATTCGATATACTACAGATGACAGATTAATCTATGTTTCTTTATTATATAATGATATAATCTGTTTTGTCTTGCACAGCAATTGACTGAATATTATTCTTTCCGAACCTATAATCTTTTGAGAAGAATGCTAAAGTTAACTTTGAATGCATATACGTTGTTACTTCTCACTACAATAACACCAAATAAGGTTTAATATATGCTCCCTATAACCATTAGTTGCCATCTGGGTTTCCATGCCTATATAATTCTACTACTTTACAACAGGAAGGTTCTTACAAATTCATGTATGACAAATTCATGTACTACTTACAACAGGAAGGTTTCCTCTGCATGTGAATGTCCCCCAAGCCTTAAATGAAGTAATTGCAAAGAATATAGTGCCATGTTAGACTAATTGCATTTCTTGCAAAACGTTGATAACCAGTAACGCTGACCGGCCCACAAGACTGCTAACATTTATACTTTCATTTCACCATCCTGGGCTTAATGTGGGTGGGGCCAGTGAGTTATTGGGACTTTGAATCAGAGTAACATCTTTGTAAAGTTCTTCACTTCTTTGAGTGCAATCCTTTTATGAAGATTGAGATCAGTCCCAAATATTAATTATCTTCTCTTTCTTTTTTCTTTTCCCCTTTTAGTGTTTGTAAAGTTTCTCCTCCATTTGTCCCTCCTAAGTACATATAACTCATTCATCAGGCCTTTCAGCAAGAGCTTGGTTGGCAGGAATCCTATATTGCTGATTGTCATTTGTTAATGTGCTCGACAGCACTGTTTGGAACCTGAACCTTTGCAGGATGTATTCCTAGTACACTTTTGGAATTATGCCAGGAAAAAATATAGTTTCACTTTTAATTGCTTTCAACCATAAGGTAATAAAGTTCACGATCTTAGCATCTAGGATCTGAGTATGTTATAACACGGCTCAAATAGTAGAGTTTTCAAAAAGACGTACCAGGATATATTGGAAATTCTTAATCATATCATTTATACCAAGCTGCAAAAAAGTATCTAAATTGTAAGCGCAGCAGCAGATATGTTACTTGACATGAAATGTTTATTTGCTTATATATATCATCTTGCATGTTTATTAAATTCCTCTCATTTGTTGACTATCATTGTTACTGCTTACTTCTTTTCTGACAATTCTTGTGGATAAAAGATCAAGAATGTAGTCTCATTATAACATCTTTCATTTTTTGTTTGCCTTTTGCAGGGAGCTCAAAGGAAAGCATTAGATGTGCTTAACACATTGGGGCTATCGAATACGATATTAAGGGTGATTGAGAGGCGAAATCGAGTTGATCAAAGAATCAAATATGCAGGCATGATCCTCACTTTCATGATAGTTGTTGCATTCGTGCGGTGGGTTAGATGATCTTCTGGTTCTACATTTCCTTCTTGAATGTCTCATCAGTTGCATTAATACTTCTGTTGAGGATTTCTACAGCTAAATATCTTACTGTATAAAAGGCTTACACATTACTAACATAGTAACATGGTTCAACAGGCGATTCCATAGTTTGAAGCAAATATGAGCAACATGGTCATTATATTTAATCTGTAGCCCCTTTTTTTTAACATGCTTGAGAAATCATAGTTGATTTGAATTCTTTACGCTTGTCTATTAACACATTCTGGCATGTTTGTAAGCAATTTTAAGACTTATTAGGGGTGTAAACGAGTCGAGTCGAGCCGAGTAGTGTCAAGCTCGAGCTCGACTCGAATACTAAAACTCGAGCTCGAAACTCGACTCGAGCTCGTTCGAGCTTTATATTTCGAGCTCGAGCTCGACTCGTTATATAAAACTCGAGCTCGAAACTTGACTCGAGCTCGATTATTTTCACATTGCATGCTCGAACTTGATGAAAACTCGACATATCAAGCTCGGCTCGACTCGATTTGTATGTATATATAAAAGTTAATCGAAGCTCAATAAGGCTCGCGAGCTTCACGAGCCGAGTGTTTTGGAGCTCGAACTCGACTCGGAAATATACTCGAGTAGCTCGAACTCGAGCTCGACTCGTTTAAATCGAGTCAATTTCGAGTAGTTTACGAGTCGATCTCGAATAGCTCACGAGTTGTCTCGTCTCGTTTACACCCCTAAGACTTACGACTAATCACCTTAGGTTTATCATGAAATGATACAATGGGAACCTACTTGTTTGACCTGTAAACAAACATGTGCATCTAGAAGTAAGAACATTGTTTGTGAACTAAGTAATAGAAGTATTTGCTATTATACATGGACTTGTAATGTCATTTAGAATTAGACGGAATAGTTTGATTTAAATGATTGGGTTTTCTTAATCATAGTCATCAAAGCTATGATTAAGTGTGTTACTCTTCCAACTATTGAAAGGTAACCACTAACTAGATGGGTATTGTAACTTTCGGTTTATTTTGGTTGGATAAAATAGCGGAAATTTACAATTTCATTACAACCCTTGTTAGTATAAACCTCTTCCCTCGTTTACTTTTTGGTAATTGAATCTGAAGCTCACATGGAACGTTTAGAGTAATAACATCTGCTTTCGAAACAACCATGGCTGTTTTAGGCGGACAGGAGATGGTTTTTTGGGTAAAAGGGGTTGTGCCCGGCAAACTTTTATAAACAAATGTGGGAAGAATTTCACATTTGACGAGACAAACCGCTATCCGGCACTTCTTATAACTAAAAGGCTATGAATGCAACATCCCCCATTCGTAACAACTATGAAAAAGAACGGACAACATTAAACCAAACTAGACTAGAAATTATCAGCCCAAGCCACATGTATTTTTCCTCAGGCCTGAACATCTTCACACCAGAATCTGAACTTGCACCTGAGTATTTGCCAAGTTATGGCTAATGAAACCAGCATATACTCAAGTTCTGCCCGAGATGCATAGAATTTATAGCGTGGCTAGCTACACTGACTATGAACTGTTTATATTGGAGCTGTGTTTAACAAAGCGCGCATCAGGTAATACGGTATTGGTGGTAAAATTAGTCATATGAGTTAGTCATCTCTATCATCACTTTCGTCTTCTTGTTGTTGATATGTCCGCATCAGGATGTATTTATATTAGGCGGACATCTCTACAATTTGGTTTTGGTACTGTCAAGTGTGGACGGTAATACGGTATTGGCGGATCGGGTAAATGGTTGGACCTTTTGCACATGGACTATGGGGTATTGATTGTGGTCCTTTAAGTTATTACATTATTTTAAATACCTAGTTAATGTTATGAATCATATGATTATGCTTTTTGGATTTTGTATTCTTTGCAGTGGACTGCTAGTATATGATACATACACATGCAGCGAAAACATAACAAAAAATTTGTAAATTACACCCCATTGTAATCTATAACAGTGCCTCTACTATGTGGTGTGCTCCAAGTTGTCCTTTGCTGACGGAAGCTTCCAATGACCGCAGACTGTCTGTCATTAGCAAGGCGGTCTGCAAACTCGTCATAATATGATACATGGTCGAATTTATCTAATACTTTGAATGATTTCCTTTGTTCTGTATCGATACTAATTTGTCCATCTTTAGATATCAGTCCTGATGCATGAACCTTAAGATGTTGGACTTTAAAGGTTGGAGATAGAATTTTTGATCACCAGCCAATATAACTGCACCAAGGATCTCCCCGAAGAACGTATCCTACAAGATGTTATATAAATGTGTCAAAATTGCCACTATTAAATAACATGTATATATAAGGCTATAACTATAAGCATCAAATCTAAGATGTTAGATACAAATACCATATGTCGATATCTATAGTTTCTTCTTTGCAAAAGATGCATCCTTCTCAGCAAACGTAGGCTGAAACGAGCTTCAGGTGTCGGGTTCTTTAGATCCAACTTTTTTATTAAATGTGAAAAGGCACACACCTTCCGTTGCATACCAAGAGGAATGAGTGTGATATCAAGCATTGATTCAAACACCACTTTTGCAGCTAAAGGGTCTAGAAACAGGTTTAGTTCAGCATATTTGTTCAAAGGGACATTGAAAACGTTTCCTTTGTCTTTTGTCTTGTTGTTGATATGTCCGCCTAATATAAATACATCCTGCAATTTAATATATCATCTATAAAGATTTTTTTTAAAGATAGTATAGTTGTGAACTTTATTCCCGAATTACTAAAGCACGTTAATCTGCAGTAACCTCAATGATAGAACTAGCATTTGTATCTGCAAGTATAATCTTTGCTAAAGTTGTTAATGGTCCATTGGTCAAAATGGTAAGTTTAGATCCGAGATCAATAGATTCCACTATGGACTTCCAAACTTCTAGTGCTAGTGGTTGTCTAAGATGCGGTAAATCAGTAGTCCGAGGAGCTCCAAACTCCACAGAATTTTCTGCTGTATACCTGCAGAAACAACATGGAAGCAAAAAATGAAGGGGGAAATGTTAACAAAGTTATTAGTGATGGGTCAGGTTGGGTTGTGTTAATCTCAAACCGGATCCAATAGATCAAATCTTTTTTAAACAGTTAACTATTAATGAAATTATGCTGCTATTTAACCTAATTAATGCATTAATCATATGTAGAAAAATGGACAAATTTTTGGCAACCCAAACCAACCCATATCATCAACCTGTACAAGTATGCATAATGACCAGTTGCAAACGGAAACTGTTTTAGTCCATCTTGCTTCCTCTAAAAACAAACATACACCTTTACTGAATAAACATGTAAATGAGAATAAAATTACCTTCTTGGGCTTCTTGGTAGATCACGGAAAGTCCAAAGAGGGTGTCAGAATCAATAAGCCACCACTACCATGTGGGATAGCCTTCGAGTACTTGCAGTTGCCAACACTAGGGTCATTCGGGTAAGATTGGTTTAAGCCAAATGAATCCCCTAAACCAACAATAATATCATCACGACCCATCATATGTAGCAAATCATATATTACATCTATTGTTGCTGCATTTGCCCACCCTGTTGGAGTTACTAGTATTGCCTGGGATAAAGCATTAAATAAAGTAATGCACATATGATTCTCATATTCAATTACAAGTATTTTTTTTATAAATAATAAAGATACATAATTTCACAGCATCGAATAATAAAAATCATAGTACCTTAAGATTTATTGTCTCCGCAGGTACTTTGAGGAGATAAAAGAGAGCCAAAAAATCTCCTGCGCTCATATCCATGTCAAAAACGACTATCTTTCCTAGTTCTTTCCCTTCAAAATTTGGTTTGTAGAGAACTTCCTTGTAATGAGCAAATTGAGATGTAAAGTTGAATCTGCCTTTATTTTGAGGTCGGTTTAGTACCTAATATACACATCAAAGGTCAATAGAACATACTTTCTTTCTCATATACCAATGGAATACAGAATGTGACTGTGTGTAGCCGGTTAATGAACATACTTTCGTAGAGACTTTTGGAAAATTATCTGAAAACGCTTTTATAATTATCTATATGTTACCTCTGATTGAAAAATCCATAAATATTAACTTTCAGCTTTAAAAAATAAAGATTTAGGAGGCTGTGATTATAATAACATAGACTATAGTCGCTTTCAACCCATTTGACCTGATTCCTTTTAGCTAACTTTTGTTATGCAAACCATTTTACCCATTTGAGGTAACACCCAACGTCCCAACCCATCTATTAGTAAATGGTTTTGATAAACTTACGTCCAGAAAACTGATGAAAAATTCTCTATCCAGGGAACCACTCTTGTCAGGGTTTTGCTTTGCCCTCGTAGCAACCCTTGCACGCACTGAATCCGTTCCATTGACTCTCTCTGTGTAACCATCCTGATTCTAGAGTTTCAGTATCTAGGTAGTTGAAAAAAAATGTTATAACAATAAGCATAGTTATTAACCAACATCTGTTGTTTTAGGAATTACCTTACATCTCCCATTACTTTGAAGGCAAAATGGATCTTGAATGCCTGTTTGAACATGACCACTATGTACTCCGTTTCTTGTTAAGTTAAATTTTGGAATGTCGTGACCATCAAAGAAATTATTTGAGCCATCGGATATTCCGTACGGTTTATTGGAAGTAATCACAGTAATATTTATATACTCCATTTCTGCAAATTCATTTTCGCCATTTTTTGTGTCCAAGTTATGCATAATTGAAGTGGCAATACCGGTCATAAACGAATCCCACATAAAACAACTCTGCAAAAAAGGTAATCTTTGTCAAGATTAAATATGTTTTTGTTATTAATGTCTAAAGGCTATTACCTCATAGAACTTCTCATCTGACCAAGTATCTCGGACCATCTTTAATGACTTGAAAGCATATTGTGCCTCGTATGTATGTTGATTCCGCTCAAATGCTTCAAAGAAGCTTTGAGTTATGGGAATTGTGTTTGTTGCATCCAGTGGAACAATAGTGATGGGAATTCCGGAATGAATAACCTGTAGAAGTGAGCATATTTGCATTAGAAGTGGAAAAATGGTCAAGTTCGGTAATCGTCAAACTGATTTCAGGTCCAAAAGCCATATATACCTCGTATGCTGCAAAAGGGTCACCAAAGATGTTGAACTCCGCATATGGATTACTTTTATAGCCAGTGAATATATTACCTCCATCACCACATTGTTGGGACTCACAAGTTGAGTTCACATTTTGGGACAACAATCCGTTGGATTCTTGAACTTCTAACGCCACCCATGATATAAATATGGTCGATATTTTTCTTTAAATGTGGATTTGTCATAAGAAATATAGCAATATTTGTATGTGCTCCGATTACAAATAAACTAACTGGACCATCAGATATCTTCTCGATTAGTACTTGCTGAGCAGTAGGTTGTTGAAGAGGTGAGTATCTCCTGCTTCCTAGCTCATAATCGAAGGTAACCACATTTATTAAGAAGTCGGAACTATCATAACTATTATAAGTTTAAGAAGAGTAAATGTCTAAACAAACTTTATGAACTTTCACTTGTTTCGCTGTTAATCCCTGAACATCTTTTCAATGAATAAATCCTTGAACTTACTCATTTTGAACAACGAAAGAGTCCTTTTACCACAAACTTTGACGCGTAACCAGTAAAATCAGTGAAAACGTAAGAATTAACCTACAGTTTTTGGTTTTAAAAAAAGGTTCTAAATACCTGTGGAAGAAAGCTTTTTCGATAGCCAAAGTTTGTATCTTTGTATAATCGTCCTCCGGCTCCCACAGGAATAGCCTGTCTGTATCTACAAGGTCCAGCTGTACCACTTCCCTGATTATTAATCAACCGAAACTATAGTTAGTTCAAGGTTTATAAAATTCCACAGGATCAAATGGACATAATTATATACCTGGTCGATGATAGGAATATAACCACCAACATTTGGTTGTATAGTACCATCTTCTAGTATTCCACCCTCACCTCCCACGCCAACAGCAACATCATCCCGTCCCATCATGTAAAGTATATCATATATATGATTTACAGAGTGTCCAGCGTCTGACCATGCATTTGTGTTAATGGTTATTCCCTACAACACCATAGTTAGTATCGTCAATAAAAATATTGCATCTGAATTTGATTTTTGTTTTTTATTTATAGTACTCGTGATGAAGAAACTACTCCACTTTACTTGCTTACGCACAAATATGCTTACATTGTGTCATTGTGTGATAGGTAGTTGTTCTAAACAGCAAAACACTTTCAACATTGAGGTTAAAAGGTAGCACATTTGATACTTAGAAATTAGATTCTGACCTCTTTCGAGGAATGTATGAAGTATTAACTGAACGTCAACTTTTAGAATCTTTCATCACTGCTAAGTGTACTAAACAGAAGCACGAGGACACATATAGACCGAAACAGAACCACATGCTTCAGCCGTATAGCTAACAAACAGGATTGTGAGTTGGCTTAACACATAGTACAATGACTGAATTTTTTTTTTTTTTTTATTTATTTTATTTTTTTTTGCAAACTCAATATGATACTCAGTGGATAAAACAGGTAACTTGTTAGGTGAATCATCATTTTAAAATATTCAAGGGGTAATTTATAAATTATTATAAGATCAAGTGTAATAATTGAAAAATAAGTGTAAATCTTTATAGAATCTCATGACCAAAACACTCCAAAAAGTAACCAATTTAATAAGTGGATTCTTCAAAGTCAACGGTTGGTGGGCAAGTGCATACTCCTATTGTGCTATATCAACTTGTGTTTTATACCATTACATGCCTTAAAAAGTTTTAAGTTTATCACCATATACCATCATTTCAACATTATCATTAAACTAAAAGTTAGAGCTCTACACGAGGGTGTGTGACGTGTGCAAGCGCATAGGGCCTCTGCAAACTAGAGAGGCCATGTTGAAGTGTATGTGACATATCCAACTATAAATCATTTTTTCTAGATCTAAAGATTGCACATAGCACCAAATATAAGATAAAAGTGTAAGAGAAATGATCTATACATAACATGATAACAACCATCCTTACATAAAAAATATACTACTTTTCTTTGTCATTTCTTTGATATAAGGGTAAAACTATCAAATGATGATTTTTTGTGTATAAATCATTTTTTGCTTTGTACCAAGGTTGTCAAGATCGGGATCCTACCCAGGATCGTTTTCGTATTTGCAAGATCGTGATCGTAAGATCGGATCGGGATCTTAAGATCCTACTTTAATGTTATTTCTTAATACTTCATGTAATTTTATAGAAATCTACAAATTCTAATATATTATAACCATAAAATACTATGAATGTTTCATATAAATGTTGTCCTAAATTATGATTATAAAATGTTTAAAAATATTAACATGTTCCTTTTTGAATTCTACAAACAAACAACCCATAAATTTGTAGTTTTTTAGTTTGTAATCCAAGAAAAGTAAGATCAGATCGGATTAGATCGTAAGATCGTATGGTCAAGATCGGGATCCTATAAGATCTTAAGCTTGCAAAGATCCTATGTAGGATCCGGATCGTTTTTGCTTTGCAGTATCGTAAAATCGTAAGATCCTAAGATTAGGATCGGGATCCTGACAACCATGCTTTGTACAACTCACCATAACAAACCACTTATGGGTCATCGTCTGGTGGCAAAAGACTTGCGACTATCATCACTAAAATATGGGTCAACACTTTTTACATGTTTTTTAGCACATACATTATTTTAAAAACAAATACTGATATGCATGTAAACAAAAAAAAAAAAAAGCATTGTTATGCATGTGTGATAAGCAATGGCGGAGCCAGAAAATTTTGCTTGAGGAGGCACATTTTAATTTTTTTTAGAAACTAAACTATAAATTGGTTTGTAGGGGGCAAGTTTAAAAATAAAAAATAAAATAAAATAAATAATATTTTCGATTATTTATACTACAATGTTTTTCGCCGCGCGGTGACAGTTGCAACAAAATGAGCATGATCGAAATTCATGCAAATAGATTAAATTAACCAAAAATAATGATAATAGAAAAATAAACAATAAAAAAGTTTCAAAAAGAAACCTGCAAATCGAATTCGGACCCGTTGAGTTTCAGGAGATACAACACAATCCTATATATGATACACTTCATATATGTTTTTTTAGCTCATATATGCATGTGTGATATGACAGTTACAACAAAATGCGCATGATCGACATGCATGCAACTAGATCAAATTAACCAAAAAAAAAAAAAAAGTTTCAAAAAGAATACCTGCAAATCGAATTCGGACCGGTTGAGCTTGAGGAGATACAACATAGCGAAAAAATCATCAGTGTCAACATCTGTATCCAACACAATCCTATATGGACTAGTAATTCCAGTTGCATTAATTGTAGCAGCCATAGTTACTACAACCACCAGTGACGTCATCCATAAAAATACTAGCATCTTCATTGTTAACGAAATGTGGAAAGGAAATGAATCAATAAAGAATTTATGGTGGACTGGACCAGAATATTGATAATCATTATTAATATGTCAAAATTAGTTGCACTGGAAATGATGATTGTGGTCCTTTAAGTTATGATTTTGTTTGGAAATGAACCCTATTGTTTAAATAGTTTTGAAAGAGCCCCAATAGTTACAGTTTGTTTTGTGGACTGTGACATGATGTTGTTAACGGTATGTTTGGCACGGAGCGGTGTGAAGTTTTTTGGAGAGATAAGCGGTGAGCAATGAGCATTTTGATTTTTGGTAGTTGTTTGGCAAATGAGTGGTGAACTTTCTACTTTTAGAAATCTTTCGATTTTAAATCTTCTTTAATAAGTTGTGAGCGTGAATTGTGCATTCTTCTTCACTACTACTTTTGCCAAACACACCCAGAGGCGTTTTTATTGGCTTAAATTGTTTTTCTAGTAATTATTCTTTTTATTTTTGATGTTTATTTCTTTTGCTAATCTTGTAAAATGCAATATTTAAGCCACTAAACTTTGAAAATATTTTGTTAAACATATAAAACGCAACATTTAAACTACTAAACCCAAAAATATATATATATATTAAGATCCCTAAACTTATTAATAGAATGCATATGTAGGTTAATAAACAAAAAAGTTTTACTTTTATACCACTCGTGTTAATACCTATTTTTCTCAAAGAGAATCTAATCATCATTTATTATAAATTCAATGATATAAGTTTAAAATTAACTTAGGAACTTAAATGAGCAAAACCGCAAAATCAAGTAACATCCGACTGAATTAACCTTTTTATCAATATTAAGAAGGGTTAATAGTCCAAAAAATATACAAACTTGTCACATTTTACTATTGTGACAATAAACTTTTAATTTTCCTATTAAAACAAAAAACTTTCTTAATGACTTTTATTGTAACCAAAACTGACACGTGGCAACATTAATTAACCTTTAAGAAAGTTTTGGTTACAATAAGAGTCATTAAGAAAGTTTATTGTCACAATAGTAAAATGGCAAGTTATATATTTTGGACAATTAACTCATTAATTAACCCATAACCCAAAAAAACATTTATACTCGAAAAATTAGATGTAAAAAGCAAATTAAAAATCGAGTTATAAAAACTATAAAATAGAATCGATTTATAAAAATTGAATTATTAGAAACAAATCTCAAAAATCGAATCTATAAAGTTAAAATCAAATATCGGATCTAATAAATAACACTAAAAATCGGATTTTCATATATTAAAAAAAATCTTACGATTAAAGATTTAAAAAGAAACTCATATTTATATGGAAAAGACCCAAAACCTCATATTATATAACTCAAAACAGCAGCAATAGCGGTAGTGACAACAATTAGTCGGCAAAAGCGGCGGAAGCATCAAGAATGATAGCGACAACGATGGATTCGGGCAAGATTTGAAAAAATATTATATAAATTGGATATGACCAAAAAGATAAATAGTTAAAAAATAAAGCGGAAACATGTTGTGATGCGGGCGTTTCGGTGGTGGTGGTCTTATTCGAGGGTTTCGGAAGTTGTAGATCTCGGTGGTGTTGGTGATACGGCTCTCGATGGTGGAGAGGTATTTTCGGTGATAGTTTGGTTTGGTGGTGAGGATCTATGGAAGTGAGGTCGGGCGGTGGAGGGTCAAGCGGTTGAGGATTCCGTGCGTGTCACATTCCGAAGCGGTGAAAGGGTCCGTTTGAGGTGTTGGCGATAAGGGTGTTGGTGGTGGGAGATTTGGATTGTGGAAAGAAGAGAGTGCTTTAGTTAATGTTGTATAAATGATTTTTTGGTTAAGGGTTAGTTAATGTTGTCACGTTAGGTTTGGTTCAATAAAGCACAATAGTAAAGGTGGCAAGTTTATTGTCATGATAGTAAAATGTGCAAGTTTATTGTCACAATAGTAATAGGAAAATTAATTAATGTTGCCACGTGTGGGTTTGGTTCTGATAAGAGTCGTTAAGAAAGTTTTAGTTACTGATAAGAGTCATTAAGAAAGTTTTTGTTTTAATAGGAAAATTAAAAGTTTATTGTCATGATAGTAAAAGTGGCGAGTTTGTATATTTTTGACCATTAACCCTAAAGAGCGTAAATATTATGGGATCCGTGAAAGTCTCTGGTCTATCTGGCTTGATGGATCTTGTAAAATGATTTTTAAAGTCCAAATTTACCTATATCACAACTCGAATAAAATTTCTCTAGTGTACCAACATATTAGAAACAAATATTACAACCGTAAACTTAGTATTTGAAATGAAACGAATATTTATTGTGTGTATTAGAGTTAGTTTTTGGAGGGGTTACGAAATGTATATAGTTAATCGTATTCCAACAAGTTGTGAGCTTTTAAATTATTTTATCAAACTTTGACACAACTCTAATAAGAGCATTTACATTGATAACGTCATAACGGGCGTTAGTGGCCAAATAACGCCGTTAACTGGCGTTAACCCGTTGGACCTCCGGCGTTATTGCAATGTTAGTCCCCATGCGTTACCAAATCAACGCCCGTTAAAGGCTTAAAAAAAAAAAAAAAAAAAAATTACAAAACACCCCTAAAGGCTAGTTTTATTAAAAAAAAAAAAAAAAAAAAAAAAAAAACATTTTTACCACTATAAATACCCAACTAAAACACCATTCTTTTTCACACTTCCATAATTCAAATTCACAATTTATATACTTCCTCTCACACTTCCATAATTCAAATTCAAGTTCGTTCACAATGGATCCGAATCAATTTGGTGAATTTCCTCTGCATTGGTCAGATGTTGATGACGAAACTGACTTCCAATTTATGGCGTCCGCGTACGAGTATTACCTTCAGTTGGAGCAAGAACAAACATCTCAACCTCCTACTCGTGCTCGTAGCCATATATATCGTGAACGCGAGATTGCAGAAGAACGTCTACGCAACGATTATTTCGTTGAAGGTTGTAAGTATTCAAACCGAATTTTCGTAAAGATTTCGTATGAGTGGAAACTATTCACGCAAATAGTTGAAGGTATTGAATCTTATACTTCGATAATATTCGGATCATTTTACTTAATTTAGGCAAACACCCGATTATGCGGGTCGAATGAGTTTAAGTCCTCTAATGAGTGTACGCGCCATACGGCAATTGGCGTCGACACCTCACCCGATGCATTTGATGAATACTTGCAAATGGGTGCAGTACTTCAAAATTATGTCTTGATAATTTTAACAAATGCATTATTGATTTTTATGTACGAGTATTTAAGAAAACCAACATGGGCGGATATTCAAAACTTTATCAACAACATGAAGAAAAACATGGTTTTCGGGAATGTAGTAGCATTGATTGTATGACTTTGGGAATGGAAAAATTGTCGATGGCTTGCACGAGCAATTTGCTAGGGTGATAAAAATACCCAACAATTATGCTTGTCGTTGCTTCTCAAGATTTATGGATTTGGCATGCATTTTTGGGATGGCGGGGGTGAATAACGATATTAATGTTTTAGACCAGTCTCCGTTGTTCGACGGCATTCTTCCGACAATGCCCCAAGAGCACCTTATATGGTCAATGAAACTAGGTATGAGCAGGGGTATTACTTGGTGATGGAATTATCCACGGTGGGCAACTTTCACAAATCCTTATGGGCAACAATCGACGAAAACATACGTGCTTTAAAGGAGACAAGAAAGTGCCGAAAGGATATTGAGCGTGCTTTTGGTGTGCTTCAAGGCCGTTGGGGTATACTACAACAACCGGCATGTCAATGAGAAATTGTCACGATACGTAGAATCATGTATTCTTGCATTATTTTGCATAACATGATCATAAAAAATCAAAAATTTGCATTACGTGACTATAACGAAGTGTGGGTGGATCCGTTAGCAAATTTGAGGCAACGAAGATGGGTTGAAAGATGTGATACTCACAGTCGTAAGGCAAAAGAAATACACGACCGAAAAACGCATACCCAACTCCAACAGGACCTTATGGAGCATGTTTGGCAGAAGAATCTTGAACGACATGAACAACAACAAGAGAACGACGATGATGAATAAGTATTTGCTATGTTTTGCTATTTTTTTTTTCGTTGTAATTTTCTTTAGTTATTTTATATTTGGTATTGTAATATGTTTAAGTTAAAGTTATGTTTTTTAATAAATGAAGTGTTTGTTTTAGTTTAGGGGTTGAAATTGAAAATATGAAATGTTAAAGCTTAACTTATGATGTTATTGATGTGAGTGTTTTTTAGGGATATTAAGATGAAATGTTAAAGCTGATGTGACGCTGACGTGGCAGGTGTTAAACTATAACTCAAGTTACTAATGTAAATGCTCTAATTGTTAATAGAAAAAACTAAGTGAAGAATGATGGAGAAAGACGTAGAACAGTCGATTCGTTTTCTAGCTATATTTAAATAAAAGTTGTGGAGTTGTTGTCATTTTTTAATAAAGTGACATCCGAACATTTCAATGAAACAAAAAGGATATTTCTCAAATCACTTCTTATTTTGTCCTAAGTTAAAATAATTGCTAAAGCTAGAAAGTTTGTTCAAAGCAAAGTCAAAGTACAAAAAGCTAGACCAAAAACAATAAAACAATCACAAACAGGATTGTTATTCTACGCTATTTGCAATATTTAATGAAAAGTAAACCATAAAAGAAGTGTTACTTTTAAAAGATTCATTTAAATGACCAAATTATCGTGCAATATGGAAGAAGAATCACATATTGGAAAAGTAAATATTGTTCGGATTGACGCTATATCAATAAATGTACAAAACAAAACACGTCATCGACATATCAGTTAGCCATAACGTCACGTATTCGATAGAATTGAAACTAGTATCTAATATTTGGTTTAGTAATAAAAAGTTTTGGATTATGCTTGATAAAAGTGGTTGAAGATGCGAGTTAGAGCTCTTAGGCTATGTTTGGCGACATGTAGCGATGAGCGATAAGTAGTAAGCGATGTGATGTCGTAGTTATTTGTTTAAAAATGTGTTTGGTAACGTGGTATGTGATAATTATAAATTGTAAAATTACGAAAAGGGTCATATACATATTAAAATAAAATAAATGATTAAACAAATGAGAGTATATATGTAATTTTATAAACTAAACGCTTGGAGCAACTGTGAAATGCTTAATCAAGAAGCATTTAGATTGGAGCAGTAAGACAATATTCTAACGCTTGTTGAGGTGTTGCCAAACAAGCTTTTCATCTATAATGCTTACCGATTGTCGCTTGTCGCTCCTAAACGCTTCCAAATGCTTGTTGCCAAACATGACCTAAATGTAACTAGTAGATTTTATTTAAAAGCAAACTTCATATTAAGGTGCAATCTAAAAGTATACAGTATGGTTGTAGGGTTCAAGTCTTGCTTAGAACATGTGAGATAAATTTGCGATGTACATATTGTGAGATAGTTAAATTATCGTTCTAAGAAAATGATAAAGCAGCAATGATGGATGAACATACACTAGGGGCAGGTAATACTACATTGCCTTAGTGTCTGTTCATCCATCGTTAATGCTTTGTAATTGTATATATGAAGAATAGTTTGGATGTTCATCTACCGTATTTTGAGGCCTAAACCTTATATGTGGCTATGTCTGAGTTCATTTGATAGGTTACTATACAGTTGTAACAGAAAATAGATATCGCAGTAATGTCCTTTATTGGTTAATGTCTTGTATTGGTTAGATGGACTGAAGAGCAGCTAACTGCATTACCGCTAGCAGCCGAAGCTGAACCAAAGAAAAAAAACACACCTAAACTACTTCCAATTGGAACCAACATATTAGCTAAGGTGAGTGCTTCCTTTGTATTTTATTCATTATGTATCCAAAATTCTTTTTTGACTTTATCGGGTATTGTTGAATGAATGGTTTTATGTCACTGCTTGAATGAAGTTATTAAGACATAAATAAATGTATTTACACTAATAAGAAACAAGAAACAAAATATCCATAACAATCCAAACACAACCAAACAAACATTGCAGACGCATAAGATAAAAACATTACAACAAGATGACAAACCTTAACACATAAGATATAAACATTCCAGACACATAAGATACAAACATAACAACAACAAGAAAAACCTTAGCGTTTAACAAAAAACAACAGAACCAAATACGTCAGATTTACTTGCAAGTACACAAACCGAATATACCATTAATGTAGCCTCTCTTCTCACGGATATGAGCCTGAGCCTCTGCAACCAGATTTTGTAACCTCGCCAGTTTGTTGCACTCAAAAACCTGAATTTCTCTTAATAAAATAATAGAATCAACAGCAACAACGTTATTTTTGAAAAACTGAAGCTCGCAGATCAAATCATCACGGTAAGTTATGCGTTGAGCAAAATGCAAACAGCGAGCCCTTAGCAGCGTCTCCCATTCTATTTCTTTTTTAGTTTCCCTTTCAAAGCATAACCGCATCTGATCTTGCAGAGAAACAGAACCAATAGTAGCTGAAAGTTCTGAAAGCAAAATAAAACCAGCCATGGAATGAACCTTACTAAACTTTTGTGTTATAACAAAAAAAAAGGAACAAAATGTCACCTTAAATAGGCAAAACCAGATGAATAAACCAGAATCAATGATACAATACAGTAACATATATCATGAACATGAAATGTCTTTCAACAGAAAAAAATAAAAAATGAAATTTCAGGCAAACAAAAAAAAGCTACAATCTAATTGATAACATCACAAGCAACCATTGATGACAAATCACATAAACATAGCATCAACAATCAAATTCCAATTTTTTTGTAGCTTTTTTCACAATCCATGTATCTTCCCATTAAGCACCCAATTTAGGGAGAACTTTGATCAAGGGGGAGATAATGGCTCAGGCTCATTACATTCCGCATCGCCTCTTCTTTTGTTGAGACAAAAGGGGATAAAATATAGAACTTGTTTACATTTGTTATATTTGACTTTCTGAAAAGTCAAGCGTATACATTGACTTTCGAAAAGTCAAACATGATACTTCATTGGTAATACTTGACTTTTCCGAAAAGTCAATCGCATACTGACTTTACGAAAAGTCAACATCATGCATCAACTAGTGAATACTTTGACTTTCTAAAAAGTCAAACATCATACACTTGCATTATCATTTCCTTTTCAAGTTCTAAAACTAATATTTTATAACTCTTGCACAATCTTTATATCTTTTATAAAAATAAATTTATATTTTGTCCTCAACAAAGGGAGATTGTTAATACAAATATCATCATTAAACGTTATTTATATTTTGATCTTTACCTAAGTTTTGTTAACGACAAAAGTAAATTTAATTTTCATAAAGCTTAAAGCTTGTCAAGTTTAATAGATATTAAAACAAGCTTTTCAAATAATATCTTCATCATTTAAGCATTTACATTGTGACTAATCATATCTTAATATGAGTCTAAGCATAATGTATGATAGTAGTTTTAGAATGTTTTAGTTTCTTAAAACTAAACATTACTTATGTATTTGCATATTTATAAAATAGAAAAACAACACATGACATCATGTGATGCATCATGGAAATCATTGGAAGATTTCATTAGATATTTTGTGTAGATTTGTACTCTTCATATCTTACACAATCTTACATAGATATGGTTGACTTTGGCAAGATCTTGATATCTTCTTTGTCGGACCTCGGCGACACCAAAATACATAGCAGACGGAACCCTTTCAAGGGTGCGTCGTCCGTGGTGCTGGCGATGGTTTTGGCTATAAATAGCAAAGCCAAACCAAGTAGTTTTCATCCCTTTCTATCATACTCTCTTACATATCTTCTCTAAACCTTTCTAACTCGGTTTCATATCATATTAGTGATCTCTTTTGTAGCAAAGAAGATCAAGTCACATTCAAGCTTCAAACGAGAAGTTGGAAGTCTTGTTTGTTTAGTGTTGTATGATCTTGTGTTGATTCATACTTCATTGTTGTATTAAACCATCATAATCTTGTGAGTGTGAGTGGTTAGTATTTTAGTCCTCAAAATACATTGTGTGTGGGAGTGGTTGTACCCTTGGAAAGAACTCGACATCTAGCTTAGTGTCGGAAATAGTGTAAGCGAAGTGTAAAGGTTTCTCCGCCGGTGAAAGGAGCTTGTTGACTAGTGAAGTTAAACTCTCGAGTGTGAGACTCGGGGAGTGGAGTAGGACAAGGAAAAAGAGTCCTTGTAAACCGAACCACTATAAACAACTTGTTGTGGTTTGATCATTTCTTCCTTATTTACTCTTTACATATTGCTTGCATATTTTATTAACATATCTAAGATCAATATCAATTGATCTCTCAATAAGTTTCAAAACAAAGTTTTTAATTGGTAAACTATTCAACCCCCCTTCTAGTTTTCTACACTTGGTACGAGCCTCGTTGCTCAAGAATTTCTAAAATAATTTTATTTTATAAACTTGAAACGATCCATGGATTACGAAACTTTAAAGAAGGGCAATCTATGCAAAGACCACCACTCTTTGAAACCAATGAATTTATCTATTGGAAAACCGTTTTGAAACATATGTAAAATCAAAAGATATAGATCTTTGGTTTGTTATTGTTAAAGGTGATTTTAGTTCTACAACAAAGGATATTTCGTTGATGAACAAAAGAAATTAGTTGCTAAAAATAATGAAGCTAAAATGATGCTTTATAATGCTTTACCTAGAAAAGAATATGAAAGAATTTTATGTGTGAAACCGCCAAAGATATTTGGGAATCTTTGATTATTACACATCAAGGTAATTCACAAGTCAAGGATAACAAAATTGATCTTCTTGTTCAACAATATGAACAATTTGTTATCCACGAAGATGAAACCATTGATTGTGGCTTTGCTCTCTTTAATACTATTATTACATCACTTAAAGCACTTGATGAATCTTTTCGTAGTAAGAACTTTGTCGGAAATTTCTTAGAGCACTCCATCCCAAATGGAGAGCTAAAGTGACCGCTATTGAAGAATCAAAAGATCTCTAAAAAATGTCACTAGACGAGCTAGAAGGGAGAAAATCAAATCCGAAATGGTGATGGAAAAAGATTCGGAGATCATCAAAGGAAGAAGGGAGAAAATCAAATCCGTTGCTCTAAAAGCAAAGGCGGAATCAAGTGATGATGACGAATCTTGCTCCGGTAGTAAAGATGAGGAGTATGCCATGGCCGTTAGAGACTTTAAGAAGTTCTTTAGAAGAAGAGGAAAGTTTGTAAGACAACCTCGAGAAGAAAAGAAGCCATTCGAAAAGATTGGGATGACAAAAGGGTAAAGGTGAAAGAAAGTGTTTTAGATGTGGTGATGCAAGTCATCTCATAGGAGAATGTCCCAAGCCACCTAAAAGCAAAACTCAACGAGCTTTTGTAAGTGGTGCTTGGAGTGATAGTGAAGACGATGAAGAATCAAGCAAGGAAGAGATCGCTCTAATGGGACATGAGTCAAACGAGGTACTTTCCGACTCTTCTTATTCTTCTATTGATGATGACACTTTGCAAAAACAATACAATCAATTGTGTAGCTAAGTCTAAAAATCATAACTAAAAATAAATTTTTAAAAACCAAAAAAGAATTTTTGGAAAATGAAGTTTATGAGTTAAAAGAAAAAGCTAAACGACTTGAAAAAGGAAAAGCAAATGACGATGGTTGTAAATCATGTCAAGAGATTAATCTTGAAATAGAAAAACTAAAGCTCACACAAGATGTTCTAATCGAACATAATTCTAAATTTAAAAGGTTTAACAAAAACATTGCCCTTGCCAATGAAATACTTAAAATCCATAAAACACCAGGAGACATGAATGGGATAGGATTTAATGAGGTATTAATTCCAAAGAGTCAAAACAAAAGCGGCGAAAAGGACGAACAATCATCAAAATCTAACTGCGATGCAGATACGGACGACGACGGAACCAAAATAAGGGTTCCGTCCGTTGAACAAAATGGTGCCGTGGGTTATTCAATGAGGACATAATGTTTATGTCTGGACCGTCTTGAATTTTCAAAGTAACAAAGAAAACCAAGGATAGTGTTAAACCAAAACCATTTGTTACATCGGGAATAAGACTTGCTAAAATGAATTTAGATCAAAACTACTCAACAACGATATAAAACACCTTTTGCCAAACGCCTTTCCTAAGAGCAACCACAACGTACAACCCAACTACCAACACAACGGTTGGAATCAAAACTTTCCTAGACCATATCAAACTCCAGTTACATGTCATGGAACTCTTACTCATCGTTTCCATACATGAATCAAATAAATGGTATGTTTAACCCAAACGGACCCATGAGATATTGGGGACCAAATGCTTGAGTTATTTGCTTCTTAGGTATGCTTGAAAGTTGGATTGGAACCGATGAATGGATAAAGATAGTGGATGCTCACAACACATGACGGCAACAAAAGTCTCTTCTCATCATACCAAGAGTATGACGGAGGTAATGTCACGTTTGGTAGCAATTTCAAAAGCAAAATCATTGGCAAAGGTACGATCGCTCATAACTCCTAACTATTGAAAATGTTGCTCATGTAGATAGGTTAGGATTTAATCTACTTAGTATTAGCCAATTATGTGATAAAAAGTATAAAGTACTATTTGATGAAAATGGTAGTAAAATACTAAAGATGGTATCACCATAGCTAAAGGAGTTAGGAAAAATAACATATCGTCATGAAAATAGATAAAACATCTAATGACAAACTTTGCCTAACAACGTTAGATGATAGCTCATCTCTTTGGCATAGACGCTAGGTCACGCTAATATGAGACTTATACAAAACCTATCTTCAACAGAGCTAGTTAAGAATTTACCAAAACTAAAATATGACCAACACTTTTGCGACGCTTGCAAAATTGGTAAACAAACCCATAGTAGTCATAAATCTAAAATATGGTGTCCACATCTAAGTGTCTTGAATTATTGCATATGGACTTGTTTGGTCCATTCGCTATAAACTACGGAGGCAACTTATACACTTTGGTCATAGTAGATGATTACTCAAGGTTTACTTGGACGTTATTTTGAAAACTAAAAATGAAGCTTTTGATAAATTTGAAATTCTTAGCAAGAAAATTCAAAATCAACTAGGCGTTAAAATTGTGTCGATCCGAGCGGATCATGGTCGTAATTTGACAATGAAACTCAATTTGGAAACTTTTGTGATGCAAATGGTATAACACATAACTTTTCGGCTCCACAAACACCTCAATCAAATGGAGTGGTAGAACGTAAAAATAGAACAATTCAAGAAATGAGTAGAACAATGCTTAATGAACAAAACATTCCTCAAAAGTTTTGGTTTAACGCGGTTGACACTTCTGCATATATTTTAAATAGAGTCTTAATTCGTCCTTTCCTAAACAAAACACCATATGAGCTTTATAAAGGTAAAAAGCCAACTTTAGGATATTTTAGAGTTTTTGGTTGTAAATGCTTTATTCTTAATACTAAATATTATCTCACCAAGTTTGACCCAAAGTCTTATGAAGGTGTATTTCTTGGTTATTCTCAAACTAGTAAAGCTTACATTGTCCTAAACAAAGAAACATTGATAGTCGAGGAATCGTTGAACATAACATTCGACGAAAGTCCACCTCCCTCTAAGACATCACCTTTGGTAGATGATGACTTAGTTGAAAGTCAAATGATAGAAAGTCAAGAAATAATTAATAATAACAAGGAAGATGAACCATTAAATAAAGAGATTGTTGGGAATAATCCGTTATCACGGATAGTTGTGGTTTACACTGCTCGGATTAATACTAGCAGTGGAAACGTATTACCACTGCCAGTACATTATTACCACTGCTGTTTAATAATGTTTAGTTAAACGCGTCTAGATAAGTATAGAATAGATCTTATGTATATTCTATAATGTTAGCTTTATACTTATCTTGTAAAGGACTCCTTGTTGTATAAAAGGAGATCCTAGGTCATTGTCTTAGGTACTTGTCTAATTACCTCGACATTACTACAAAGGCTTCAAGGTGTAACCCTAGTGATAAGCAAGATCACTCGATTATTCATTAATAATATTGGAGCTTAAGTTTTGTGTTTAATCGTGTTTACATACAATACATCATACAATCTATCTTCTAAGTATTACTAAGTAAATTCCGCGTGCTTAATAATATTATACAAAATATCATTGACACTAGGTGTGTGTCCAGATCCATCAAGTGGTATCAAAGCGAAGGTTCTGATATTTTGTTTTAGAAGATCCAAGGAATAAGCTTAACCTACTCACTCAATTCAATGGAGATGGAAAACAACCAATCAAACTCTTCTTCTACTCCAAGACTTCCTAAGTTCAAACTTAATGAGTTTGAGATGTGGAGGATACTGATTGAGTAATACTTCCTCATACATGACTATGCTCTATGGGAGATCATTCAAACTGGTGATTCTTTCAAACCTGTTACTAGTACTTCTAAGGTTGGTGACACAGATGTTGTGAAAGTTTCTGTGCCTGAATCTACTGCTGAAAAGGCACTAAGGAAGAATGATCTTAAGGCTAGAAGTTTATTTCTGATGACTCTTCCTAGAGACCAGATCATAGCATTCAGCAAGTTCAAGACTACTAAAGAACTGTTTGAAGAGATTTGCTCAGTGTTTGGTGGTAATGATGCTACAAAGAAGACACAAAAGACATTGTTGAAGCAAAGTTATGAAAACTTCTCTGCTTCAAGCAATGACTCACTTGATAGCATCTACACCAAACTTCAAAAAATTGTTACACAACTGACTGTGTTTGGCATTGAGGTAGAAAAGGAAGACCTTAATTTGAAGTTTCTAAGAAGTTTGCCTTGAGTTTCAAACCAATGTTCTTATGCTGGGAAAACAAATCGGACATAGAAACAATGAAGCTCAATGATCTTTACAACAACTTCAAACTTATTGAGCAAAGGTTAAAGAAGGCGGAAACTTGGTACAAGCTCTAGTAGCTTGGCATTGTTGTCAACTTCTATTGACGGTGATGATTACGAAGATGAAAGTGATGATGATATTGCCACTGCAGTGATGCAGTTTCTTGACGGTCTTAATATTTATAGTGTCTCGCTATACCTATGGTCTACCCTAATGCACTAACAGGCGGTGTACCGGTCGTGTGTAGTGTAATGTCGGTAAAGCCGAGGTCGTCCCAAAACTACGAGGATCGGAAATTAACTTAAGTCTATGTCACGATTATAATTGCTTTTAAGATTGAAATAATAAATTAACTAATAAGACAAGAAGGCGAGATAAAGGCAAGAGATGTGATCAATGAAGGAGAGTGGTGCTAACCTAGTTAATCTTCCTAGCTAGGTATGTCTCGTCTACTTACTTCCAATTACTTGGTGGGGTCAAAGTCGAGAGACACGACATTTGGTCAATTCGCCTAACCTATCGGCAAAGATGCCACCACAGAGAAATCAGCGCACCATCATAAGTCTGTTGTTCTGGTCCCTAAGCCGAGTCATTAAGTACCGTGACATGCTAGATTTATAATAGTGAGTGCCGGCCGTTAGGAACTTAGACACTCACCCCTAATTCTTAAGTTCATCTAAGCGATAGGTGATCGAGTTGGTCAAATCGCACAAGTAGAAAGATAAATCGGTTGGTCATATCTTACCCTTTCCGTCTCGATCCGCTCACCTAGGGTCACTTGGTCATATCTCCTAGGCAATTGGCCTCTACCGCCATTCAAAACTACCGAACCAAGGGTGGCTACCAATAAACTATGCATGCATACACTTAGAAATAATTATACGGAAGTAATATAAGCGTAAACAAAACAATTAAGGAATCATAACTAGGCCGACACCGGGTGTTAGCCAAACATATAATAAATCATACCAACAAAATGAATAAATCATAAATTGAATTGAACAAAATGTTTGATACAAATTACTTGATGTAGAGCTAATAATGATGATGATTGCGGTGAATTCTTCCTTCAAAACGGCTTGGACTTTGGAAAATACCACAGAGTGGTGCCTAATCGACCCACAGGAGAGGGTGAAGAGAGATACTCAAAATGCAGATTTAGGGTCAGATTTATAGGCATGACATAGTTACTGGCGTAATTAAATAAATTAATTACGTCGTAACTAAAGTTACGCCGTAACTAAAATAATTAGTTACGTCGTAACTAAGTTACGCCGTAACTAATACTGTAACTTCAAACTTCGTACTTTCTTATGTCAAGCTAAATTATTGAAACTATTTTGCTCTTGTTGACACTTTTGGCCCCTCATCGCCTTGTTACTATTATAACAAGTCCTTGTACTCAATAAACTTCGAATAAACTTGCCGCTTTTAATCCTTGGACCTCGAAACTTTGCGCCCAGTAATTAATTACGGCGTAACTAATCATCGGTTCGCCGTAATCGCCGTCATCTCAAACTTATCCGATCCGAAATTATCTCTACGGTGTAATTAATTTCCATGTTACGCCGTAACCTTCACAAAAATAATTACGACGTAACCATAAGAATTGGTTACGCCGTATCCTTCAAAGCTCATATTTACGCCGTAACCTTATTAGCTAGTTACGGCGTAATCTTCACATAAAATCCAAAGGCACTCGTAAATCAATCTTCAGAACATATACTTGGCCTTTTATCAATTCTTTTCCGCTTCAACGCCTCATTTATCCTGAAATCCAAATATGAACGAATATGAAAGAATTAAGTACCATATTAATGCAAATGAGGCCATAAACACGGGAATTTGATATATAAAAGATCAGGCTAATTTGATGTTATCAAATATCCCCCCACTTGAATCCTACTTGTCCTCAAGTAGACCCTTTAAATAATTCTTAAAAAGATATCTCGCAGGATTAATTGGAAGTTATGAGTTTAAAAATCACCTAAGCTAAAAAATCCAAACCGAGCACCTCACGAAAAGGGAATTGAAATCACACTCTCTCTCTCATAATTCACGTGTTTATTTTTGGATTGATCACTCAATTGCTCAGTCATGACGAGTATTCTATCATAGGCTTGGCAAAGATACTAATCTCCACCACTAGAGTCTATAGATGCAGCTATTCTAAAAGGCAATGGGTTGACACAACATAGGCTTATGGGGTTATTTTGTCATTACTAACGAGCTACGACAAGGGGGACAAAACCAATAATACATGACCAAATCCATGGCCAAGACACCAATGATTGCTCGCTTCCTCACCTAAACTCGATTCATGACTAAGGTTAGGATAAGGCATGGGAAATTTTAATGGGTGTAAATAAAAAGACACGAAACAAATAGATTCCTAAGTCCACAGTCACCCCACCACTAGTCGCATTCAATCCCGTAGCAAAAATCGAGGGTCAAGAGTCAAGGGGTCTTCAATAATATAATACACGAGTTAACGCATAAAAAATGTAATGTGGTGCCTCATAAACTCCATAATCTAGGCAAATAAGATGCATTAACTCGGCCTTCATCATGAATGAAAAAAGAACGTGCTATATAAAAAAATTTAAAATTTGGGTAATTTTAGCTCATTTTCTATCAAAAATTATAAAATCAACCATTTCTATCTCCCATCCCCACTTGAAATGTACAATGTCCCCATTGTACGAATATTGATTAAAATTTGAAAGCGAGATAGAAATGTTCGGGTTTCTAATTTTATCCGTAAGACAAAACGGACTCAGAAAATTTGCGCCTAGTTGAACAAGGCGAGAACACTAATCATAAATAAACACTTGCTTGCATGTTTTTTTTTTTCTTTTTTTCACTTTTTTTATTTTTTTTTTGATGCAAGACAAGGTATACATGTATATAAACGATACGAACATAAAAAGCATCCCCCCACTTGAGATCAACTATCATCTAAACCCGATTTTCTTCCACAACCCTTTATTCAAAACCCGCGACTTTCATTAGTGGAACCAAAATTAACTAACAGCGCCTGGACCATGGACATAAGGAAACTACAGGGTAGGCTAGGCGATGGTAACGAAACAATTATATTGGGTGAACAAAATGAAAGGAAAGGCTCTGAAGGTGTATCTAGGGTATCTTGCACTAATGGTGAGTGCAACAAGCGAGGGTTTAGAGGGGATGGTGATCGATGTGAAAAGCCAATATACAAAACATATATGATGGGCTATTTGGGTTTAATCCTAAAATTGCCTTATATCCTAGCTGCACCGATCACACCAAGTTACCTCGATGTAATGCTCATGATAATGGTCTCGGAAAGATATACAAGGCCAAGTTCTAAAGTCTACTACCAACCCGGCACACTCATTTTTATGGATTTATGTATAAGGGAAAGCGGAAGGCTTATCCTCACACAATAGAAATATAGGGTAGGTGTGCTCGGTCTAGATTAATCCGGTTAAGTAATGAAAAACATGTCAAAATTTTATTAATGAAACACTTTTCATCAAAACTAGAAAAATAAGGGCAAATAGAATCAAGCGGTGTTTATGTCTAATCCCTTCCCCACTGGGTCATACTTAAGCACATAAATGAAAGATAAGAAGGGTTAGAATTGGAGCAGAAAACTCTCTGGATTTGCTCGGCATGATCGAAGACACATGAACAAACGTGTCCCGCTTTGAGATTCATGAGCAAACTTTAATAACACGAATTCACTTAAGACAACCAAACGCATCATACTTGAAAACAACAAGCAATAAAAAATGAAAAACCTAACTCACTTTCAGGAATCACGGTTGCATTTAGCGTATGCAACAAGCCTTTTAAACCACTTGGTGTCCCAGTGGACGAGTGAAGTCTCGTGAGGGTTTCTGAGGAACACACCCACAAAGTTCATTTAAAATACTAATACAAGGTTATTATGTTTTAAAATGAAAGAATTAAAGCGAGAGGAAAGTTACGTCGTAACTCTTATGAGGAGTTACGTCGTAACTAGCAAAACTTGACATAAAATCAAAAGCGAGTGGTTCTGCGTAACCACGGAGATGGAATTACGCCATAATTATTAATGCTTCAATAATTCTGCTGCTAAAAGTTGGTTCTGGCGTAATCACTAAGATGAGTTCTGTAGTAACTCTGTCGATTAGCAAACTGCGTGACAATTACTTCCTCGTTTCTGCAAAAATGGTTAGAAAACACAAAACCCAACTATACTAATAAAATGAGAAAGAACAGATAGGCATGGGGTGCCTCCCACGAAGTGCTTGTTTTTGTTCAAGTCACGAGCTTGACTCCACCCTTATTTACTACGTAAAAGGGTGTTCATCCCCTCACTTGAAATCAAGTTTGGGTGAAAATAGCAATAAACACCATGAGGGTGTGAAATTGCTACGGGATGGGGAAATGATAAATTATGATTATACCTGAAAGGAGATGTCATTTCCCTCCATACCTTACCCGTTTTAGTTGATGGCATTGATGATTGGTTCACCTCGTGACGTGGCTGATTAATAGGCTCGTATGTCTTTTCGTTAATCACTGAAGTGTCCAAGATCTTGTTCTCTAATTCCATTTCAAGATCAACTAAAATAGGTTCGATGGCCAAGCTACATAGCCATCATCGGGTGATGTGATAGGTTGCGATTTCATCCATAATTTCAGCATCCTGAATAGAAAAACAAGCAAGATTGTTAGGAATAAAAGAAGAGTTAGAAGTAATACCGTTTTGTAAGTTCTTTGCTTCCATTTTCTTCATTGATCGTCGCTTGTTTCTTCTTTTCTCACAGTCGTCAAACGTCCTGGAAATGGGATAGGAGGAACATAGGGTCTGATAAAAGGTAAATCACGAGGAACCGGCTCCTTGTTGATTTCTTTCATCTTTCCCACTGTTGTTTTTATAGTTCTAACCGCATTCTTTTTACTTTCCAGGACCTTTTGATTTAATTCTTCAAGCTTAGCCTCCAAGCTTTTCCTCTTATCGTCAAGCTTCTTTAAATTCAGGTCCGCGCCCTCTTTGAATTCCTTAATCATTTCGTCATTCGAGTCGTGCATCCTTTTAAGATTATCCGAGAATTTATTGATGGCTTCCTCCAATGACTCAACATACCTGATCTGCTCATATTCTTCTTGGAGATAGTGTTCTTGTATAGCATGGATGCTCTCCTTAGCCATTTTCATATCACATCCAAGTCTATCAATCAGCTTGGTGATGTCACCAATGTCATCCAAGCCTTTGCTATTTGTTACCCAAGTGGTCGCTCCATCATACCAATTTAGTGAATGGTCACCATCATTTCAATTGATCTAAGGGCTTGTCTTTGGTGGCATTGTAGGAATAGGTCCTGAGAGTCGAACATTTGGTGGGACGAGATGTTTAAACCTTTGTAGAAAATAAGGACCATCGATGGTTCTTGATATCATGCATTGGGCATCCGTAGAAGGTCATTATATCTTTCCCAAGCTTCATCAAGCGTTTCATCCATCTTACATCGAAACTCCTTATCTCTTCCATCTTCTTGGCAATCCTTGAAGGAGGACAATATCTCGAATGAGCGCTTTCTTCAAAAGATTCCACGTATTGATTGACCCGAGAAGCATCTTCATCCATCTTACGGCTGCACGGTGAGTGTAATAGGGAACACTCTAAGCATTAATGCATCTTGAGAAACTCACGGAGTGTGAAAAGATCTTTGATCTCCAATACTCTTCGCACATGCGGTGGGCATCATCATCGTTAGTTCGTGTGAAAAGCTTATGTCTAAGCTCCCTCATGAGCGGCATCGATCTCAAACTTGATGTCATCATTAAACTCGGGATATATGATGCCCGATCTTTGGTCACCTTGAGTCAAAGCAATGTATTCTTCCATAGTGAGCATGTCAAAATCAATATTCCATATCACGAAATATAAAAACAAACAAAAGCAGAAAAGAAGAAAAAGAAAATAAAAGAAAACTTAAATTAAAATCTGAATAGCTCCCGTGCAGCCAAAAACTTGATGCGGTTTCTTGACCAAGTCTTAATATTTATAGTGTCTCGCTATACCTATGGTCTACCCTAATGCACTAACAGGCGAGGTAACCGGTCGTGTGTAGTGTTATTAATCGTTAAAGCCGAGTCGTCCCAAGAGCTACGAGGATCGGAAATTAACTTAAGTCTATGTCACGATTATAATTGCTTTTAAGATTGAAATAACAAATTAACTAATAAGACAAGAAAGCAGATAAAGGCAAGAGATGTGATCAATGAAGGAGAGTGGTGCTAACCTAGTTAATCTTCCTAGCTAGTTATGTCTCGTCTACTTACTTCCAATTACTTGGTGGGGTCAAAGTCGAGAGGACGACATTTGGTCAATTCGCCTAACCTATCGGCAAAGATGCCACCACAGAGAAATCAGTATGCACCGTCATATGTCCTGTTGTTCACGGTCCCTAAGCCGAGTCATTAAGTCTTGCTACATGCTAGATTTATAATAGTGAGTGCCGGCCGTTAGGAACTTAGACACTCACCCCTAATTCTTAAGTTCATCCAAGCGATAGGTGATCAGGTTGGTCGAATCGCACAAGTAGAAAGGGTCGTCGATTAGTCATATCTTACCCTTTCCGTCTCATCCACTCACCTAGGGTTCGGTTGGTCATATCTCCTAGGAAATTGGCCTCTACCGCCATTCAAAACTACCAACCAAGGGTGGCTACCAATAAACTATGCATGCATACACTTAGAAATAATTATACGGAGTAATATAAACGTAAACAAAACAATTAAGGAATCATAACTAGGCCGACACTGGGTGCTTAGCCAAACATATAATAAATCATACCAAGAAAATGAATAAATCATAAATTAAATTGAACATAATGTTTGATACAAATTACTTGATGTAGAGCTAAAAATGATGATGATTGCAGTGAATTCTTCCTTCAAACCGGCTTGGACTGCTGGAAAATACCACAGGTGGTGCCTAATCGACCCACAGGAGAGGGTGAAGAGAGATACTCAAAATGCAGTTTAGGGCTTTATTTATGGGCGCGACATAGTTACAGTAATTAAATAAATTAATTACGTCGTAACTAAAGTTACGCCGTAACTAAAATAATTAGTTACGTCGTAACTAAGTTACGCCGTATCTATTACTATAACTTCAAACTTCGTACTTTCTTATGTCAAGCTAAATTATTGAAACTATTTTGCTCTTGTTGACACTTTTGGCCCCTCATCGCACTTGTTACTATTATAACAAGTCCTTGTACTCAATAAACTTCGAATAAACTTGCGCTTTTAATCCACGGACCTCGAAACTTTGCGCCCAAGTAATTAATTACGGCATAACTAATCATCGGGTTCGCCATAATCGCCGTCATCTCAAACTTATCCGATCCGAAATTATCTCTACGGTAATTAATTTCCATATTACGCCGTAACATTCACAAAAATAATTACGACGTAACCATAAAATTGGTTACGCCAGATCCTTCAAAGCTCATATTTACGCGTAACCTTATTAGCTAATTCGGCGTAATCTTCACATAAAATCCAAAGGCCATCGTAAATCAATCTTGAACATATACTTGGCCTTTTATCACTTCTTTTCCTTCAACGCCTCATTTATCCTGAAATGCAAATATGAACGAATATGAAAGAATTAAGTACCATATTAATGCAAATGAGGCCATAAACACGGGAATTTGATATATAAAAGATTAGGCTAATTTGATGTTATCAGCAGGTTCTAAAGTTTCCACTGGTAATGTTAGTGTTACCACTGCAGGTTAAAAGAAGAAGGTTGCTAGTATTGGAGATCCTACCTTTTATGCTTTCATCTCCTCACAAGTTGATGGCTCTGTCTTAACTCATGAAGACATAGAACAAATTAATGAAGATGACTTGGAGGAGATGGATATAAAATGGCAAATAGCTCTTCTTAGCATGAGGGCTAGAAAATTCTACAAGAAGACTGGCAAGCCTATTCACATCAATGGTGATGAAACTGCAGGCTTTGATAAGAAGAAAGTGGAGTGCTTTAATCGCCACAAGTTTGGACATTTTGCTAGAGAATGTAGAAGACCAAAGACCAAAGACAACAGTCTACTTGGTACAAGCAAAGAAGGACCAATGTGGAAGAACCAAAGGCAATGTTGGCCATTGATGGTGTGAGCTATGATTGGAGTTTCATGGTGATGATCTTGAAGAAGAACATTCAGATCTTGCTCTTGTTTCTACTGAAGTTGCTCTCATGGGTTTCTCTGACTCTGAGGTACAAAACATTGAAAGTTGTTCTAAAACATGTAGGGCTGCTAGAGAAGTTGAAAGACTTAATGATTTATATTCTAGTGAAAGACAAGAGTTGTATACTGCTAATTATACTGTTTCAAATCTTAGGAGAGCTTTAGCTGTTTTAGAAAAACAAATAGAGCACTATCAAGAAAATTAGACAAAATTTAGTGATGATATGATTCTTCTTAGAAGAGAGGTAGATCATACAAAAGCTGTGAATGAAGCATACCAAAAAGAGCTTGAAAAACTTCAAAAAAAAATGAAAATATCAATTTAACTTTAGACACATGTTATCATCAGTCTAAGTCAATTGAAAAAATTAGGAATGCTCAAATACAAAGTAAAGTTAAGTCTGGTATGGGTTATAATACAGTGCCTCCACCACTAAGAGGTGTTCCATCACCTCCAGGTATAGATTTAGCTCATACAGGCTTAGAAGATTTTAAGGAACTTGAAAGAGAATATGGTCCTTTAAAGGACACTATGGTGAAAATTAAGGAAGAAGTTAAGCATGATAATGATGTTTTTAAGAGTGCTAGTGACTCATCTGTTTTAGATGAGAGTGTTAAAAAGAATGTAGAGACTTCTATCCCAAAAGTTGTTAATACTATTACAGAGGAACCTAGGAAACCAGTTAATAAACCTAGATTAACTATAAAAGTGCAAACTCCAAAACAACTTTTGCAAAATCTGCACAAATAGGAAAGGAACTTTCAAGCTAAAAGGTTAATTATAACCAACGATGGATGCCTAAAGGAAACCAAATAGTTTCCTTTGCTCATTCAAAGTTACCACTTGCATGGGTTATAAACAAGAAAAGGGGGACATAGGCAATCTTGTGAAGGCCTCGACACGTTGGGAATGGAAACCTAAAGAAAATACCTCTACAACCAACCCCAATGGTGTATCAATGACCTTTGATAGATTTAATTATATTGATACAGGCGGATCTAAGTCAATCATGGCTTGGGTCCCCAAAAGAAACTAACTCTTTACTCATATATGCAGGGAACATCCAAGGACAAAAAGATCGGATCAAGGATATCTGAGATAGTGGGTGTTCAAGGCACATGTCGGCAACAAGTCCTATCTTTCGATTTTAAGCATTATGATGGGCGGTATATCGATTTGGAGGTGGAGTAAATGGAAAAGTTCTTTGGTAAAGGTGTTATCAAAGCGGTAACTTGGACTTTGAACATGTGTACTATGTAAAAGAGCTAAAGTACAATCTTTTTAGTGTGTCACAAATGTGTGACAAAATGAACAATGTTCTTTTTACCAAAGATATGTGCTTTGTTCTCTCTAAGGATTTTAAGATGCTTGATGAAAGTCAGATTCTTCTTAAAATTCCTAGAAAAGGCAATCTCTATAGCTTTGATATGAACAACATTGTAGCTAAAGATGATTATGCTTGCTTGCTTGCAAAGGCCACAGTGGATGAATCCATGTTATGGCATAGAATACTTGGTCATGTTAACTTCAAAACCATTAACAACATTGTCAAAGATGGTTTGGTGAGAGGTTTACCTCATAAAAGATTTGTTAATGATCAAACCTGTGTGGCTTGTCTTAAAGGAAAACAACACAGAGCTTCTTACAGGTCAAAGTTGGTTAACTCTATTGCTCACCCACTTCAAATGTTATATATGGACTTATTTGGTCCTACATCGTGAGCGACTTGAATCTTAAGAAATATTGTCTAGTGGTAGCGATGATTTTAGCGAGTTTACATGGGTTTTCTTTCTTGGAACCAAGTATGAAACAACAGGCATCCTCAAGATCTTCATAATGATAGAAAACCAATATGATATGAAAGTTAAAATCATTAGGTGTGACAATGGGACGAAATTCAAGAATAGAGTTATGGATGATTTTGCGAGAGATAAAGGTATTAAAGAGAATTTAGTGTAGCTAGAACTCCTCAACGAATGGTGTTCTTTGAGAGGAGGAGCAGGACACTAATAAAGTGCTAGAACCATGTTGGCGATTCTAAATTGCCAATCACTTTTTGAAAAGTATTGTCTCTGCATGTTATGTGCAAAGCAGGGGTTTTAGTGGTAAAATAAAGAACAAGACTCCTTATTAATTATTTAGGGGAAGACCTCATATCCTTGACTTCATGAGACCATTTGGATGTCATGTGTCTATTCTCAATTCCATAGATTATCTGGGCAAGTTTGATGAAAAAGCTGATGAAGGGTATTTTGTTGGGTATTCCATGGTTAGTAAAGCTTTCAGAGTATTTGTTGTTCCCCGTTCACTATCTTTTAAAATAGTTTAAATGTATTAAACAAGTTAATAGTGAACTATGACTAAAATTAACATAAGCAAAACACACAGAGTAATTTTCAACATCATATTCTTGTTAGAAATAAATCAACAAAGAATACGTTACCCAAGTACTTGTGGAATAGTACTTGGGATTGAAATGACAAAGTTGGATGACTCCTCTCTAAGCTCAGGCTAAGTCTGAGCACAACTCTTAGAGCTCACTGAGCTATCTCAGGAACTAAGTTGTATTTGGAGGAGTGAAAATATGGCTTGCATGTATGTGTGTTTTTACAATTCACAAGCTTAACCTTTTCACTCCATCTCTTATGCTATTTATACATGTATGAGTTTTAACTTTTTCCTAAGTGACAAATCTGACATCATATAGAAGACAAAATCTCGATGTATTTTGTATCATTCTAAAGACTATTCTAAGTAAAAGACAAGGTTGCTTTCCATAACTTCGGTGATGACAGAGCTTGTAAGTTAGCCATTCGGGAAAGTTGACTTATGTCGATAAGGACTTCTTCTTATCGATTTAAACTTTTCCGCCTTGTCCCGCTCTTTCTTGATCTATTTATCCTTGATCTTCTACTTGATTTGTCTTGATGTAAGTAGTTGGAGAGGTCTTAGGGATTCAAAGAGTTATTGTCATCACTCACCGAATCCATCATCTTCTTCTTGACTCGGTCTTCACCCTTTAAGTTCCGCTTCTTGAGTGGAGAGACTTCTTCTACACCTTGTACTGAGTGTCCCGAAGATGACTCACTGAGAGGCTATGCACTCAGTGACCTGATTAGTGTTTAACGGACTAAACACTTGGGCTATTTTCTATTCAAATCCTAGATTAAGGGGTTTGGGTATTTATTGAACCCAACAGTCTCCCCCTATTTGGATATACAAATAGCCTAAGTGGTTGATCAGTGTAAGTGAGCAAATGGCTTCTTCCTACACTGAATGTACTAATGAATACAATAAGGAACACTGAGTAAATGAATAAAACATACATTGTTTATTGATCAGATTACATAGTTCCTATCACTAGTGCAAAAGATAAAACAAAATGATGTCAATCCAGATGGATTCCCAATGCTTCAAGCTTGACCTTTTTGGTGATGGGTGTTTCTCTGTCGGGATGGTCTCTTATCTTGGCATTTAGGTCTTGGCGAACTGATGTTTGTTGGGGATTGGATCGAGAGGCCCTGGAATATAGGCGATCATTGCGGCTACACCGGCTGATCAATATCACTTCATCTTTGAAATCTTGGGTTTCCATAGACATCAATGTGGAATAGCCCTCTTCGAGCTCTTCAATCACTAGGCAGTTCACAAATTTAACCCTTCAGTACCCCTATTACACTCCAGGTCGTGTACTTTAATCTCGGGTTGGAACTCAACTCTTCCTTTTGCCGGTGGATGTTTGTTGTTGAGATCCTTGAGGTGCGATCAAGCGTGTTTAATTCCCGTTATGGTGCATTCTCGACCTTTCATATCTTTTCTTGAGCATCTTCATCGACTCCTTGACCACTTTATTTTGCTTCTTTCCAATGATCGGACCAAGTTCATCAAGTTCACCGATCCCAAAGTCATTTGAATTTTAAGGGATCATGAACCTCAAAGTGTCTTTGTCATCCCTCTCGTAAACATTCATAGCCAATGGTTTGGTGTTGGGAATAATCTTGACATCGTGATTTTTTCAGAGCCTTGGTGCTCATTGTCGATTGTATTCCTCGATTACGCTTTCACGAGAGCTTGAGTTTTCTTTCTCTTTTCTTTATCTTCGCTTTCTCATTGCGACCATTTGACGACTGATCATCCTTGAACTTTTATCGTGCGACCCTTTGGGAGCTTGCTTGCATCTAATCCCATATTCTCGGCTTCTTGGTGACAACCATTTCCGTGCTTCTCTGTTCTTTTCTCTTCCTCGCCTAGTTTCAATCTTTTTCTTCTTTAGCAAGATGTTTACTCATTTGTTGAGGTGTGGCAGTATTGATGTCGCCGATTTTATAGGGAATCTTCTCGGGCTCAACAGTTGTCATTATGCCTTGCCCTTGTCCCGGCACGAGGAAGATGATGCAACTAAGGGTGGTGTTGTTGTTGTGACCATCAGTGTTGTTGTTGTTGTTGATGTTTGAGGTGGTAGTGAGGAGATGGGTATTCTTGAGGCTGGTGTAGATGATGTTGGAGCTCTTGAGACAAGTGGTGTTTGCTCCCCTCGGTGTGAAGAGGAGTTTCTTGATATTCTCCCCTCAACTGCTGCCGGAGCTTCAGTGAGGGCAAGAGTTGGAGTTTGTCTTGAGGGGTGACGGCTTGACCCTTGAAGGCTGATAAATTTACGAGATCATAGCCTTGATGTCCGAAGTGTCGATTGAATACCGGTGACTTTAGTTTCCAAATTAGCTTTGAAACTTCGGGCATCATTTTGGGCCCAAGATTCCGGGCTAGAGATGAGGATGCACGAGCCAAAGTAGCCACTGCGTATCCAAAGAGTCCAATGTAGCTTGAAGAGGCGGGTGAGGATGGAAGACCACGAACATTTGTAGACTTGAGCATATTGAGCGATTCGGTGAGGTTTGAGGATTGTTTCGTGTACACCTCAAGTAGCTTCCAACACTTTAGAGTTGGTTCTTGGGTCTTCTGACAAACTCCCCGATTTCATCTATCGTGGTACCTACACCCTAAAGATGCACGAGGAATTTAGCCATGTTTTCATCGATCGGTGAATGTTGTCATACATCGGATCTACGTGCTCATGAACATTTTCATTGAAGCCTGCCTCGCCTTTAGATCGGCATAACTTGCAACCTCGATCAGATGTTGTTCCCACAATGTTTTAGTAACCCCGAGTATAGCTTCCTTGAAGCCACGGTGATCCAGCGAGCCAAGCGCCTTTCGGTGAGGGAAGAACATTGTCAAACTCTTTGAATTCATCGAGCTTGAGGAGGATTCGAAGCATGATCATCATGTTGGAATGGGGATTCAGTATGCTCCTTTGGATCGGTGAGGCTCTTGTTCAACGAACCTCAAGATCCATTTCTTCTCTAGGCGATAGGATTTCATCATCGATCTCGACAAGTTCATCTTGAGAATAATATCCGGTGACATCGGCAATTGTGAGCAAGGGGTTGGTGATGGGTTCCATATCGTGGTGGTTTATATCCTCCGAGTCTTTGTCCCGTTGACCCCTCGGACATCGGTGGGCGTTCCAGTGCCTTCACTGGAGTCGGGATTGGTTGTGGGTTCCGTATTGGCGGATTGTTCCTTTCCTACGAGTCTTTGTCCCTGTGACCCCGAGACACTAGTGGGCGTTTCCAGTTCCTTTAGCGAGTTAGTGATAGTTGTATCCCTATCGGTGGGTTGTTTGAGTCCTACGAGTCTTTGGGAGAGATCGGTGTGCCCTCGGACAAAGGCTTGGATTTGCTAATGTCATCACCGGGCTTAGTGGAAGGCGCCCCTACCCGGTGGTTGTATGTTTCCTACGGATCTTGGGGAGTAGTAGGTGTGACCAATGGCACCGATGTGATGTATTAGTGTCCTTCGTTGTCACCGGGTGGTTGTTGCACAGTCGGTGGGTGTATGTTTGGTCTCGGGCCTTTTGCCTCTTAGGTTGTGCTCACGAAGCCTCGGGGCCACGAGACTTTGGTTTAGTCTTAGTCCCACCGAGACTTCCCTTTTCTTTTAGGAGCGGGTTTGGAGACATCGATCCACTTTGATTGTTCTGACAATCATGTGGGCCGTCAATTCAATGGGAGTGACAAGGATTGGTCCTTTGAAAATTTGAAGGGCTCGGGATGCGGTAAGTTTCAAATTTTTCATCACGAGTATAATTTGAACCTAGTAACGATTGCAAAGCAGGAGACAAACCTAGGATACGAAACGTATTTCTTCCTAGTTTTGCTCTGTAGCTTCGTTACGAGATCACTATAAATGATCTCCCCTATGTCGACAGTGACTCTGGTATGTGGTAAAACACATACTTTTTCATTATCAAAATAACCAAGAAAGAGCCGTTTATTGTTAATATTTGCGTGTTTCTTGAGTTTTTGTATGTGCAGGTACGGATATGACAAAACAGACAAAAGAAAGCCAAAACCGAAGAAAACCGAGCACGAGAGAAAGAAGAATGCAAAAAGCCGAGGCTAAGAAAGGAATTTGCAAGTTTGGACAATCAATTCTCAAAATGGCAGTTTTAGTACATGAAGATTCAGAACTGACATGTTTGGTCCTTGGAATTTTCAAAGATGGCAAAAGTGGTCCTTGGTTTATTTGAGATTTACAAGAATAATCCTTGGAAGACATTTTCAGAATTTACAGTTTGAACCCTGAATTTTCAGAATTGGCCATTTTAGTCCTTGAAATAACACTTGGGTTCATATCTAATCTTAAGCCTAATAAACAAAAGCCCAAACCCATCTATCAAAACCCACGGTTTCAAACTACACTTACCCGGTCCATTATCTTAACCCTTATACCTGGTTTACCCCAACCCGTATACCATTGGTCCCTGGTCAAAACTCACTAAACCCGGTCAACACAAATCAAAGTATATTAAAAAAACTCACGCGCCTATTTCCCTCCCCAAACAAACCCAGCTTAAGAACCCTAAATACCCAAATTTGCCCTCGCTCTCAATTGAACAAATTAAACCAATTAAGGGTATAATAGTACAATCCCTGACATCCGCTGACACACGGATGCCATGTCACCAATCCGTGTGTCAATACACCCCATTCCTGCCTTCTGATTGGTCCTTGATGCGTGGCTAAATTGATCCAATGGTGATAAATGAATGAAAAACGTGGATGGTGATCCAAGGGTGATGAAAGGCTCAAAGAAAGCACACTGCCAGCTTCCAGATTCTTCTATTCACTCAAGACCTTAGCTATATAAAGACCCCTGATTCCACAGAAGATGTGTGTAGAGTAGGAGTAGAATAGTAGTGTGGTTTTTAAATGTTTTCAATGTATTAGTTTAAATTCAGTCATTAAATTCCATTTCTGTACTCAAGTTTTATTATCTATATAATCATTTAGCTTTAATTGTCATTTTAAGTTTTAAATTCTGTTTTCATGATTTCATTAGCTGTTATAAGATGATATAAGATCAATTTACTTTAAACCCTTTCACTACTCAGTTCTTACTCTCAAATATACATTGGTCAAACAAAGTCAACTGGCAGAAATTCAATTCTCTTGGTTCTGATTTGCTGATGGATATGGGTGGAGATTGAATTTGATATGGGTTGAGATCAGTTTAGGATTAGTGGTACCTTATTTTCTGTATGCAAGCCATTGTGGCTGGACATTTGTAAGTCTAATGTTCATTCTAGTCTAAGATCTGTAGTTAGAATAGTAGATTTCATTTAAGTTGTGTTTATTAGATTGTCATTAGTTATATTTTAGCATTTCTGATTAATTGTTAAAGTAGTATAAGCTTAGATAATCTTCTGCATTTATTCCTGTTTTGTTTATGCATATTTAGTTCAAATCTGTTTTAGAGTAATACTGCTGTCAAATTTGTTTCAACCAGTTAGATGTAAGTATAATGCATCTGTTTTAATGGTTAAATAAGCTTAGATCAGTGGTTCGGACAGTTTAAATTTCATGTCTGTCATAATAGTAGTGTTTGGATCATGATGGTAATCTGAGTTTAAGGATTTGATTAAGGTTGAATTCTGTTGCAATAGCTTCTAGTAGTATAATTAGAGTCCATTAGATCATAAATTCGCACTTTAAAACTCTATTAGTCAAAATGTCTAGAATTTTGCTCTTAATACAGATTCTATGTGAGTTAGTAGCTCACCATTTGCATATAGATTAGATAGTAGTTAAGCTAGCTTGATCTAAGTTCATTTAGTTATAATTCATCATTTTCATGCAATTTCATAAGCTCAAAGTTCAAATTAGTCAAAATCACAAATCTGTTTTTAAAAGTCAACACATCAAAAGTGGTTTGTGCAATGAAATCTTAGATTTTAATTCTGTCATCTTTGGTCCAAATCATCTGAAACTTTGGGTTTTAAAAACTATTGTTGGTTGTGTTTTCAAAGATATTTTCAGTATATTTTTGTAAATGTTCTAAATGGGTCAAATCAGCTCTTCTTTTGGGCCTTATTTCCCCTGATCACACACTCACTGATTACTAAGTGTGTCTCAGCTTGCTGCAGACATTGTAGTGAGTTTATTTGAGCTTGTTTGGAGCTCAATCTTAGTTTACAAGTTCTTTGGTAGGTTGTTAAGAAGTTCGGATACATGCTTTTTAGTTTCAAGTAGATTAGACTGCTTATTTTTAAGTCAGAAGTAGTACATTAAGCTGTTTTGGCTCTTGGGTTTAATTCGAATCTGATCTTGTAACTGGTTATTCTGAGGTTTAGGTTAGTTGTATTAAGTTGGTTTCACTCAGTCTTAGCCTATTACAAGTAGTAGTAGTTCCTGATTTAGTATAGCAACTTATAGCTTATCTCTTTTAGCTTATATATAAGCATTTTTTTATCAGTTTGTATTTCCAGTACATTAGACTTGCAGCTCTCATTTTTCATAGTTTTAAAATAATATTTTAGATTTTTCCTGAATTTTTCATAATTTTTAGCTACTGTTTACTATTTTTCTTAATTTAAAACAGTTTTTAGGTATTTTTAAATAGCTTTTATTGCAATTAAATCAGAAAAAGTTCCAAAAAATAATTTTTCAATTTTCATAGATTAAGATAAATACAAAAAGCAAAAAAATAATTTTTCTAGATTTTTCCTAGCTTATTTTGTAATTTTTAGCCATTTAATTAGATTTAAATAGTTTTAAATTCATAGAAAATAGAATAATAATCGAAAAATACAAAATAGTTTTGAAAATTCTCTTAGGATATTTTAGATTTTATAAAATAGTTTCATATTTTTCCCTTAATTTTCATAATTTTGGTATTTTAGATTTGTTTTAAAAGTTAAAAATTAGTTTTTAATTCTAATAAATTCAAGAAAAATCCTAAAAATTAGTCTTAATTTCTAAATAGTTTTCAAATTGCATTTTAGTTTAGAAAATAATTTTAGATCATTTTTAGGAGTTAGATTAGACGTAGTTGCATTTTATTCGCGTTTCGTTTTAATCCCGTATTTGCATTTTAGTATAGATTTGTGTAGTTTTCCATAACTCTTAGGTTTTCCACTTAGATTTTATCTCCATCTACTTTCCTTATCCCGTAGTTTAGAAAATATCATATTATCCCCTTCTCTTATTCAAATCCCGATAATCGCGACGTGAGTTGGAAATTCCATTCATCCCTTGTTGGAAAAACGACCCGGGAAATACATACCTTTGTATTTCTTCGGAAAATATCTTGTGTACGAAAACATCAAATCAGACTCCATTCATCAAGCAGTATGCCATCATGAACTGAATAGAGTTAACTTGTTCGGTGGATGAGTGGTTCTCACGAGGACACGAATCACAAAAGTGAAGAGGATTCTCAAGCTACGGGAATGAGCTTTTAGTGATCGGGGTCTTGTCCAAAAATTTGGATCTAAAACGATTTGTTTTAACCCATCCTTCACTGTGGAAGGTTCGGGATGGGCGACATAAGCACCTTTGTTATAATCTAACCTGTTGAAGTGCAAAACGTTTTATAATCCGGGTGTGTTGTTTCCCCATTAAGGCGAACGATGAGATACTCCACGAGAGGTCTAAGGTTATTCTCATCGATGAAGGTGTCGGGTCAAAGGCTTTAGTCAGTAGCCCAAAACTCCACGAGGTAGTTTGGGTACACTCTTGAGGACATTTACAAAGGCCGTTTGAGTGGGCGATTGAATAAAAATTTTATAATGTCTTTATAGGTTGGGACATTTTCGGGATATTCAAAATTTCCTATGACATTATTTGTTTTAAATTCAACGTTAGTAAGATCCCCACCCAATCGAGAAGCAAACCGGAGAGATTGTGTTCTAGCCATTTCCATTAACGAAGATTTTAGGGTTTAAAAATTGACTAGAACAATCAAAGTATTTAGATCTCTTGAGGTTTGTGATGAAAAACTTTTGTAAATGTTTACAAGGAGGGTTTTTCAAAAATATGTTTTGAAGATATTGAGAACACACAAATATTTCTGAGTTTGAGAAAGTATTTTGACAGAGTTTAGTTGCAGAAAATTATTTGTGTGTGTTTGATTGTTTTGGAAGAGGGTATTTATAGAGTGATAAGAGGGGTGTTTTGTGCACAAATGGGAATATTAAGAGTCGGTTTTTTGAAAGGCGTTTGAATTTCCACATTTAATGCTACCACTCCATTACCGGTAAAAATCCGTTTTCAAGGAATATTGCGATTACTGAAAAGTGCACTTTTGTAGAGATGAAATATCAATTTTGATATTTTTGTGAGAGGCATTAAATGCCAGTAGGATGATAGTAAGACAAAGAGACATATATTCCTATATTAAATTGGCATAGTTACCAACCTAGGACATTTAAGTAACTATACTTGCATCATTTAGTTACTCATTCAATGCTCTTTGTCAAGTGTCGGGACCCCGAATGAGTCTTACTCATTCGGTGAGAGGTTTATTTTGGATGTTCGGGAGGATGAACCATTTCGGAGAACTTATCGAGATCGGTTTTCGGATACTTGACTTTCAATGTCAAGCATTCCCAATTCGACTTTCGGTCTCCTAAAGGTAGGTTCATCCAAGGGTTTGGTGAAGATATCGGCCAGTTGATATTCAAGAGGGATGAAATGAAGTTCTATGTCTCCTTTCATTATGTGATCCACGATGAAGTGATATCGATATCAATGTGTTTGGTTCTTTGGTGAAAACGGGGTTGTTGGAGATTGCAATAGCACTAGTGTTATCACGGAAGATGGGCACCATTTTGTAATGGATGTCATAGTCACCGAGTTGACTTTTCATCCATAATACATTAGCACAACATCCTGCTGCACTACATATTCGCCTTCACCGAGGACATAGCCACCGATTGTTGCTTCTTTGCACTCCAATAGACCAGTTTTCCTCCAAGAAATTGACAGGACCACGAGGTACTTTTACATCCATGTTGCGGCCAAGCATAATCGTAATCGAGTAACCCGAGATCAAACCACGAGCATTTTGGATAATAGAGTCCAAGGCTTGGGGTTCCCTTGATACTGAGTATTCTTTTGGGTGCGGTGAGGTGAGATTCTTTGGGATTGGTGATATCTTGCTATTAAGCAGATGAAAATTGTATGTACGGTCTAGTAGCGGTTAGATACATCGGTGAGCCAACAATCCCTCTCAAATGGGTTTGATTGACTGATTTGCCGGTGAGATCGGGTCCAAGGTTGTTAGGTGGGACCATTGGTGTTTTCACCGAGGCACGATCGGATATCTCATATTTCTTCAAGAGATTTCGGTGTATTTCTCTTGATGATGGATATTCCTTTATCGTTTGCACGATTTGTAGTCCAAGAAAGTATGTAAGTTCCCCATCATGCTCATTTCAAACTTCTTTGTCATTAGTTTTTCAAACTGCTTGCAAAGTTTGTAGTTTGTTGAGTCAAAGATGATATCATCAACATACACTTGGACTAGTATCACATCTTGTTGGGTCCTATAGACAAACAATGTGTTGTCTATCTTTCCTCGACAAACTTGTTTTGTATTAGGAAGGCGAGAGTTTCATACCATGCCACAGGGAGCTTGTTTGAGTCCATAAAGGGCTTTGTCAAGCTTGCATACATAGTCGGAAATTCACCGCTCTCAAAGCCTAGAGGTTCTTGAACATACACATCTTTCTTGAGATCACCATTTAAGAATTCACTTTTAACATCCATTTGGTAGACCCTGAAGTTCATGTATGTTGCATATGCAAGGAAGATCCTGATGGCTTCCATTCTTGCAACAGGAGAAAATGTCTCATCATAGTCAATGCCTTCTTGTTGACTGTAACCTTTGGCTACAAGTCTGTAGGATCGTTATTTTATTGTGTTGATGATTTGGGTTGTCTTGGATGATCAAAATACATGTTTGCCATAGTTAGAGAGTTAGTAGAGAGAGAGGGTGTTCTTGCTAGAGGTTTACACAAAGTATGAAATATTAGATTAATGAGAAAGCACCACCCCTTCCATGGATGGAAGGGGTATTTATACTTACACAATACACGACCTCCTATCGGCCTGTGGATCAGGTATACAGTGGGTAAAGACCGTCCTTCCTCCACGGTGTTGCACTAAACTAAACTACGCTACAAACTAACTAATAAACAACTTAATAACGTAAATAACGACAAGTCTACGAGCTAACTTATGCTAGATAATATTTGGGGTGACCGACACTTCACTAAGGAATTTTCTAATTCCTAACAAAGTCTGGCTTTGTTTTTAATGACATGCCGTTTTCATCGCTTTGTTTAAAACCCACTTCATTCCTATGACTACTACATCCCGAGGACATTTGATCAAGGTCATGACCTTGTTTTTATTAAACTGTTGTAGTTCTTCTTGCATAGCCTTTGAACCCGACTTGGGTATTTTAGAGCCTCATTGACACTTTTGGGTTCTATATCGATAGGTAATCGGCATATAGACATTCATTGGTGAAGCTGCAGTTAGACTAGCGACCATGCTTCTAGTGAGCATGCCCTCGTGGGTTCACCAATGATGTTTACAAGCTCAATGTCACGAGATCTTGTCCACTTACTTTGTGGTGCAGGATCCGAGCTTGAAGATGTCATTGGGAGTTCGGATGTGAGATCGGTGCAAGGGCCACGAATCATTTAGAACATATGTAGAGATGTCTTGATTAGGTTGAGGATTATTAATTCTGAGGTTCACGATTATTTGGTTCATTGTAACTTATCCCAGCGAGAACAGATGCTTTATCAATGAACTCATTGATGGTTGGTTAGGGTAGGTTGTGAGGTAAGACATAATATGAGATGTCGAGATCGACTTGATATGAGGAATTGAGTTCGATGTTGTACTCATCGGAGGATATCTTGATGAGTTATCAATTCCTATTTCCTCCACCGAGGTGTTGGTGAACTGATGCTTTCAAAGACTTTCATCAAAGGTGACGTGAAAGGTTTCCTCAACTTGTTGTCTCCTTGTGTTAAAAACCACGAAGACTTTGGAGATCGGTGAGTAGCCTAAGAAGTATCCATCATCGACTTTTGCATCAAACTTACCTAGATGATCCTTGTGGTTATGAATGAACACAGACATCCAAATACATGAAAATAGCCGATGTCGAAGTATGCCTTTGAAGATCTCATATGGGGTTTTATTATGTCTTTTGACAATGATTGACCTGCTTTGAGTGTAACAGTGGCTTTGATCGCTTCAAGATGAAATGCTTTGAGAGGGTGAGCCATTTAGCATAGTTCTAACACCTCAATGAGAGTTCTGCTTTCCTTTCAAGAACCCCATTTTGTTCAAGGGTATATGGAGATGAGAAATTTTGAGAAATTCCTTTTCATCACGAAACTCTCAAGCTCTTGATTTACGAACTCGGTACCATTGTCGATTCGATTTGTTTAAGCTGTAATGTCATTACGGTTTTCAATCTTCCCGATGAATGACATTATTGTATCACCGCTGACTCTTTTTGGAAAGAAAGTATACCCAAGTGTATCTTGAGAACTCATCAACAATGACAAGTGTATACTTCTCATGCCGGATTGATCAGGGACAGTGGTCCAAAGAGATCCATGTGCGAGAGAGTGAAAGCGCCTTTGATGGAGAAATTTTGTTTGGTTTTGAATGACGCTCTGTGGTGTTTACCTTTTCACAGCAGAGCATGGTTTGTCTTTTGCAAAACCGGTGATGGTAAGCCAAGGACCTTGTTTTGTTTTGCCAAGTTGTTGAGGTTTTGAAGTTTAAGTGTGAGAGTCTCTTATGCCACGTACCAATTGATAGTTTCAAAGGGCTTTAGCAAAGAGACACGTTCCATCTTGGGAGAGTGTTGACATGTCAAGTACATAAACATCATCTCTCCTAGGAGCTATCAACACAACTTCCTTGTTGGCATTGAAAATGGTACCTTGTTTATCATTGAATTGTACAATGTATTTAGCATCACATAGTTGATCGACAATCGATGAGATTGTATTTGAGACCATTGACATAGGCTATTCTAGAAAACTATTCCATTGTAGTTTCTTCGAACCATAACCTTCTGGGGACGTGATGAGTTATCACCAAATACTACCTTGGGCCCGGTTCCTTTACATACTTGTGCGGATATTCCTTCACACTAGTCATGCTTCTGAGCATCCACTATCTAGATGCAAAATAGGCTCCTGGCATGTCTCTCGCACAAGTAGTAAACCAATTAGTTTCTCTTGAGCGACCCACTTACTAGTGGGCTTGGGTCTCAAGGTCTCTTTGAAATTTTCAATCGACTCATGCTCGGTGGTTGTGTGCACAAGTGCTACCACAGTTTTGCATTTAGAGGTCGAGGATGACTCAATGACTCTAGGTTGTTTGGAATTTCTCCTTGCATGAATGACACCGTCATGTTGGGATGTCTCATGAGGTGGATTACCGCATATATCACAAAGATGTATTCATGAAACAATCATCCTGATGATGATCATTAAACCCACAAAGTGAGGCACAGAGGAAAAGGTTTTGCTCTATTCTTTGGAGCAACTTTGGAGGATGAAGCATACCGATGACCAACTTTGGCATAGTTGGCTTGACCGACATACGATAGATGATCTGCGAGCTGTGATCATCCTTTTGCGAATCATGCGTAAAAGGATTCTATAGCGCTTGTCGATGGGATGGCTTGTAATGACACACATTTCACACTTTAGTTTGTTTTGGAGGTTGACTTAGACTTTGAGGAACCTGAGGAAGTCGACTTTGTTTCCTTGATTGGTTCAGGGACCTTTTCAATGGATTCCATTTTTCGTGAAGCTTTCTCACAAGTTCACCGATTCTTGAATTTGGTCGACTGGGGAGACAGAGGATGTTTGATCCACAAGAAACCGCCAAGTTTTCTCACGCAAGCGGACCACTTGTGAATGGCCCACTGTAAGAAACTTAAAACGACAAGCACAAATGCAATGAAGATCGGGAGAGTATAGTGTTTTCCCAGTCGTTAAGTCCCAACGAAATGTGCGAGAATAGTCAAACGTAAAGTGATCGGAGGATTTGAACGGGAAAGGATAGTGATTGATCTATACCTAAAGAAAGCCCATAAACTACAGGGGCTTAAATGCAAATTAAAGAAAATTAAAAAGATAAAATCTATTAAATAAATGCTATCACTATTTGCAAAAATGATGTTTTTGATTTTATGTTTTTATAAAACTCGAATTAAAAATTACGTAACGTACAAAATAAAAAGTGAAACTTACACAGTATTAATCCTAAAAATATGAAAATGACATTTTTACAAACCTAATGATATAAGAAAATTTTAAGAAAAATAAAATTATTTTTATAACTATTTATCTAATTATTATTAATTAAAACTATTTTTAACTATTAAATAATAACCTAAATTACAAGAAAATAGGAAATAAACTTAGAAAATAAAATTAAGACTTGGAAAAATCTAAAATAACAAAAAGAATTTTCAAAACTATTTTTATATTTTTCGATTATTTTTCTATTTTTATGAATTTTAAACTATTAAAAACTAATTAAATTACTAAAAATTACAAAATAAACTATGAAAAATCTGGAAAATTACTTTTTTTACTTTTTATATTTATCTAAACCTAAGAAAATTGAAAAATTATTTTTTTGAACCTTTTCTTAATTAATAGTATTTAATGCTAATTAAAAATGCTTAAAAACTAATTAAAATCAAGAAAAATAGCAAACTAACTTGGAAAAATCTGAAAATTTCAGGAAAACTCTAAAATAATATGAGGAATCTAGGAAAAATAGAAAAACAAGTGCTTATGTGGAGGAAATTGAAACTGATGTGGAATGTGTTTAAAAATAAGCACTTTCATACTCGATGTTTCCATGAGAAGTACAATCGTCGCTAACATCGGAGAAAGTTTCAAAATGATCTTTTAAACACTCAATACGGGAAAGAGAATCACACACATGATTAGAAGTTCCTGTGGCTCTCTCGGGATTGGGACAAGGTTCTCAACACTAGACTTTATGAATTCGTCCGATTCCTTTTCGGAACAAAGTCAAGATGCTCGTCCCCCATGTTCGAGAGTGAGTGGGAGCTTGGTGTGATAGCGCTTGTTTGAGATGGAATCTCAACTGCGCCGGATATCATCGATGAACTTGATGAATCAAGTGTATCTTCATCATTACCGCCATCGGGAATAAAATGAAACCGAGAGCTAGATCCGTTGCTTTTTCTTTTGCAATTGATTCCTAATAGATTTTTCAAAGGCAATTTGGGAATTTATTTTAGCACTGATCTTCGCCTAGCAATTCTTCCATGGATTTCTCATGTGAATTTTGAATGACAGACATTGTGGGAGTGGAGATTTGTCAAACCTAAGGTTGACATTGATAATCATCATGAGGACCCCCACAATATACACAAGAAATATTGGGAGCATTTTGAATGTTGTTTTACACAACTCCTCGGTTCTTTTCACGACCCATAAGCTCTAGAAAAGTGTCTCGTTGGGCTTGCCGAGGAGTTGGATTCATTCGGCACCGGAGGTTGGTCGTGATATGGATAGTCGTAATTGTTACAAGGATATGAATTTCTGCTTGACAATCGAAGTGAAATGGGGACCTCCATAGTTCTCACAACAAGAAACTGTTGATCCCGGATTGGTGAATCATATGGATATTGGTCATAACCAAAGTTCGAGCATTACCTAAAACTGTTCATAGACAAACGTGTTTCCGGATTGACACTTAAATCCTTGGTGAGGATCTCCACAAAATTCACAAGAAGAATGTTGGTTATATGAAGATAAGTCGGCTGTGGTGGGTAATTAGAAAATTTTGAGGGTCGTTAAATGAGTTCGATTAGGATCATAATCAAATGAATTCCTCGAACCACAAAACAAACAACTCCTGTTACGGATATCATTACCACATTGTACACACGTGCACCAACGATGGGGTGAACTGTAAAGAGGCTCACCACAACCGACACAAGGAATAAACGATTCTATTTGAGAGTTATGAGAAGGAATACTGCTTATTCAAAGAATCAACAAAACCAACATGGTGATCCGAATGACCATCAAGTCTCAAGAACATTGTGAAAATCCGGAGGTGGGACAAGTGGTATGCTCGAGAGCTAGCAATTTCCACCACTTCCGTTATGGTCTCCGTTCGGTTCTTGAGAAATGTGAAGATTAGGCAAGTCATTCTTGCTAGTCACCGTCCGAATTTCGCATGTTTGCTTTAACCGAATCGTGAAAGTTTAGAATCAATTCTAGACGGCTTAGGAGCAATTGAGGGTTCAGATCTTTGGATAACCGTAGGTTGGACGATTTAGTACTTCCATTATCGAGGAGAGTACCGGTCCTTTGTCACCCGGTTTCTCGCTCTATTTCCTACGCAGAATCAATGGATCATCACGATAACACGAATTCTTGACATTTGTGATAAAGTCTCAAGCTTTTCAAACCGTCCGTAATCGTCGTAGTCGAGAGATTCCATGAGAATAGAAGTTTAGAATCAAATGGATAGAGGGTAAAGGATAAAGAATCAAAAAGGGTAGGAGGGTAAAGAGGAATATTTTGGTATTTTTGAAAACATGATGTAAAAACAAAGAATGAAAATCTTTTGGGTTTTTGATTTTAAAGAAAATATAAACCTATAGATGGTATAAACAAGGAGTGATGTCAAATCACTAATCTGCTAAATGTAAGACTATTAGCATTTGCTCCCGTGGCCTAAAATTTGATCCACAAGAAACCGCCAAGTTTTCACGCAAGCGGACCACTTGTGAATGGCCCAATCAGAAGAAACTTAAAACGACTTAAGCACAAATGCAATGAAGATCGAGAGTATAGTGTTTTCCCAAGTCGTTAAGTCCCAACGAGTCAAAGCGAGAATAGTCAAACGAAAGTGATCGAGAGGATTCGAACGGAAAGGATAGTGATTGATCTATACCTAAAGAGAAAGCCCATAAACTACAGGGGCTTAAATGCAAATTAAAGAAAATTAAAAAGATAAAATCTATTAAATAAATGCTATCACTATTTGCAAAATGATGTTTTTGATTTTATGTTTTTATAAAACTCGAATTAAAAATTACGTAACGTACAAAATAAAAAGTGAAACTTACACAGTATTAATCCTAAAAATATGAAAATGACATTTTTACAAACCTAATGATATAAGAAAATTTTAAGAAAAATAAAATTATTTTTATAACTATTTATCTAATTATTATTAATTAAAAACTATTTTTAACTATTAAATAATAACCTAAATTACAAGAAAATAGGAAATAAACTTAGAAAAATAAAATTAAGACTTGGAAAATCTAAAATAACAAAAAGAATTTTCAAAACTATTTTTATATTTTTCTGATTATTTTCTATTTTTATGAATTTTAAACTATTAAAACTAATTAAATTACTAAAATTACAAAATAAACTATGAAAATCTGGAAAATTACTTTTTTACTTTTTATATTTATCTAAACCTAAGAAAATTGAAAATTATTTTTTGAACCTTTTCTTAATTAATTGTATTTAATGCTAATTAAAATGCTTAAAACTAATTAAAATCAAGAAAATAGCAAACTAACTTGGAAAAATCTGAAAATTTCAGGAAAACTCTAAAATAATATGAGGAATCTAGGAAAAATAGAAAAACAAGTGCTTATGTGGAGGAAATTGAAACTGATGTGGAATGTGTTTAAAAATAAGCACTTTCAATAAGCAAATGGAGACCAATAAGCACCAAACCAAAACAGAAGCTTAAATAAGCTAAAGGAACCAAATTTCAACAGAGAGCAACTATCTATAACCTCTGGATTGCAACTACAAAGATTTGGCTTATATGAGATTATGAGTTAAAGACAGTTTCTAGGGGCCTACTTTAAGCTAGAAAATAAGCTACTCCATAAGCTGAACCTTAAAAACAGAAATTGGATCATACACTAGACCTGGGTGACTATCTGAAATCCACAACTGAGACTTGGACAAGCTCAAATGAGCTTGTTGCAAGCTCTGCAAATGGTTCTGCACACGGTTAATCTTGGAGTCATGTGTGCACAGGCATATAAGCCCCTGTTGCCAAGCTCATTTGGAGCTTAAAGAAAAATCACAAAAATATGTAAAAATGGTAATAAAGAAATAGACCAGCTGAACTCTTTAAACCTGCAATTTCATGTAATTTGGCCCAAAAATGAGCTTATGAAAATTGTTTCTAGAATGGCTCAAAACCACTTTTCCAAATTTTGACTTTTGACATGAAAATGGAAAGTTGACTTTCATGAACTTTGGGATCAATTTTATGACTGATATTGATGTAATATGGTGTAATGAACATAATGCAAGCAATGTCAATGACTTCTAAACACAAAACAAGGATTTGCAAATCCAAAACTCACAACAGTAGAGCAGTGAGACAGATTTTAATGATGTTTGACTTATGAGAGTTGCAGGCTCATTATTTTGACAGATATGAGTTAATTATAGTCAAACAAGCATAAACCAACAATAAACAACCACTGACCAATCCTTAATAACAGTATAGACAGTAGATCCAAACACACCTATTTTAACTGTTTTGAACTCAAAACTAATCCAAACACTGAACCAGCATGTAATTATGATCAAACTAACTTAAAATAACTTAAATACTACTATTAAAACAGGTTTCAACCACTGGTGACCACTAAAACAGATTATGCTAATGAACTTGAAATTTGCACTTACAATGGGTCCCCAACTAACTATAAATAACCCCAAATCCATGCCTGCATCACCCATTACCATTTCTGCAACATTCTTGCCCATTTTTGACTTTTATTGACCAAACTCCAAAAGTGCATGAGACTTGAAGACAAGCTTGTAAAATGTTGTAATGAGCTTATATAAGCTTGTTGAAGCTTAAAGTTGAGCTACTGAAAGCTTTGACATATGATTTTGAAAATGAAAACTTCAAAAGTGGACATAAAATGTGGAATTATAACATTAACTTGAATTGATGTTTGAAATAAGTTGAACTACACTGAAATACTTGAGATTGATACAAATTAAGCTTGAAAATACAAGTGAAAACTATTTAAGACATTACAAGCTAAAAAACGACACACATGGTGAAAAATTAAAACTAACTACTGTCTTTTTTCTTCCTTTTCTTCCTCTTTTTATACTTCAAAAATCTTTCCACGTGTCCTCTGATCACTTCCCACCACACTTGAGAGCCAATGGGAGAGTTTTGTGAATTCTGGCCATTTTTATCATTTTGGCGGGAAAAGGTAAATTGACCTCTGTTGACTTTTTGACTGCAACTAGGGGGGGTGGCTAGGTATGATGATGAGGGGGTAGTGGGAAAGGAGAAAAGGGGCTGAGGTGATGGGAGAGAGGAGTTGCAGGCATTTGGTCCAGTGGAGGGGAAGAGGAACAGGATAAGGTGGGAAAGTCTGTTTGTTTGACTTGGGTTTGACCTGGGCAGTCCAAAACAGGAGTGACAGGGGGTCAAAATGGTTAAGTGGCAGGGGTCTAAATGGGTTTTGACAAGGCTTAGTTATACAAGGACTAGTTTTGTAATTTTCCAATTCTTGAAGGACCAATCCTGTAATTTTCCAAACTTGTTACAAGGGACCAATATTGACAAGTTCCAATAGTACAAGGGCCAGTTTTGACATTTTCAAATTTCCAGGGACCAAACTTGACATTTTTGAAACTTGAGGGACCTTTTCTGCCATTTGACAAAAGATTTATTCAAGGACCATTTTTGACAAGTTAGAATAATTCAGGGACCTTGAATAACATTTTTCTTTATTTGGTTTTACCAGGGACTGTTTTTGACAACTTTTGAAACTTGGGGACTAAACCGCCAATTATGCAAACTTTATATGCTTTTCACCGATTTTGATATTTTGCATTTAAAACACATAAAACACTTATTTGTGATATTTTATCATTTTGATGCATTTCCAGTGTTTTCGATGTTTTGCAGCTTAAATGGTACAAAACGATGAGTATTTAGACACTCATCAATGTTGAAGTCTCGAGAGGAGTAGACTCTTGTTGGATTAGTTTTGCTTGTCTTTGTAGGATGGTTCTACCAAGTCCAGACCTTTCTTTTGGTGAATGAGGATTGAATTGTAGTGGAGTAAGCTCGAGCTTGATCAAGACCTCAAGAGATTTCGGGGTGGAAGCTGTGTTTGATTCTGCCTGACTCGAGATGTGTTCAAGACCACCGATCATCTCAGAAGTCCTAGCATGCTCTTAAGAGCTTGGCTCTCGTGCTCAAGAATCCTTCCGTAATCGAAATTTGAAGCTTACTCTCGGGATTAACCCGCTCAATCCAATCAATCGGAATTAGGATCACCAACATATTTGTAATCATGCCACCGCACACAAATGGCTTAGAGACTGGTCTTTGTTGAGAGGGTCGTGAGATGATCTTCACCTATGACTCTCTTCTGCTATTGGGGCTCCACAAGATCAAAGACCCAGGGATTCTTAGCAATCAACTATTAAGAATATCATTTGCCTTTTAAGTTCATCTTGAAGATTCCGATTTCTTTTAACTAGTTCAAGTGTTTTGAATTTGCAAAGTGACGACCTCAAGCTTTGCTTGTTTTAAAACAAGCAATTCATCCCTACACTTATTCAATTCAAAACTTAACTTGTAGTACTTAGAAAAAGATTCAATCTTTGCTCTTCTACAAACTTAAGGTCTACATTTAGATAATTCATGTAAGATCGCCAATCGTAGTCATCATCCATAGAAAGTAAAATGTTTACCTTCTTCATTGTGATGTTGACCCATTCTCCATTTCTCGCATGATTCTTCCAACAACAAGCTTGTCCTCTTACGAGAGGCCATCGCAATCGACATGCACCATTTCATCATCGATGAGACGGCTCTTCATCCCAACAAGGTTTCAAAGAACGAGACCCTTGTTTTTACCCCATGCATTGAACATTTTTTTTTTGTTTCGAGGGATCGCCTCAAGCAATGCAAGCTTAGCTTTGCTTTCTTATACTTAGCTTCATAATCAATGGTTTTGTTAAGATAAGATTTGTTTTGAACATTTTGATGAGACCGATAGATTTTTGGTTGAAATTTGCTAAAGCCTCAAGACCGATTAGTTCTCGATGGTTTGTAAGAGGGTTCGAAGTTGTTTTGAAAAATGCTTTTGCAAAATGGCCTCTTTTATGACACTTATAGCATTCAAGGTCTTCGCTTGTTTTAGCAGTTGAAAACCTTTGTTTCTTTTATAAACCTTGAGAGTTAGCAAGGAGTGCCCTTTCCGAAATTCAAGATTCGTGTCATTTAGGTACTCCTCACTTGATCTCTCATCGGGCTCATCATCCGAGTTTTCTTGAAAATCTTGAACCACATTGTTAGAAAAGAAAGGTTGAAATTGGTGATGAGGTGGTGGTCGTGGACTTCTTGACTTCTTCGAGACTTCTTTAAGTCAGTATCGTCTGTGGTGAGGTTTTCCTCATAGACAAATTTCCCATAAATTTCGTGAAGCTCAAGATTTTGGATATGATTAGCATTCCTAAGTCCCCGAGAGAAATTCAACCACTTCTCAAGGAGACTGCTGACAAAACCAACATTGATTTCATGTTTGGACAATTTAACACCATCATTTGAAAGTTCATTTAAAAGAGTTTTGTATCCGTGTAAGTTTGAGAGAGAGTTTCAGTCCTTAGCCTCAAGGTGTTATACTCAAGTTTCGTGTCCATTATCCTGCTTTCCTTGGTATCGATGGTCCTTCATGACTATGAACTAGGTCATCCTGTGTTTTCTTAGTCGTACTATAGCTTATATGCACTCCATAATATCGTCGGAAGACAAGATATTATGATACTTTGAGTCTTTGGTCCCGGTTGACCACTCTTCTTTCATCCTGGTCCATTGAGCTTGTGTTTGGGCAACCCTTCAACAGCTTTGGGATAAATGGACCTTCATTTATACACTTGATATAATAAGGTTCTATCCTAATCAAATAGCAAAGCATTCGCTTTTCCATTTGTTGAATTTGCCAACTTCAAGTCTAGGGCAATAGTTGAATAAGCTCCACCCTTTTATCGACTAGTTGGGGTACATCAATTTCACCATTTAGGATCCTAATTTAAAAACTTTTAGAGCGGCCTAAAACGACTTTTATAATTAGCCTTGCTCGATACCACTTGTTGTTCCCGCTCACTATCTTTTAAAACAATTTAAATGTATAAAACAAGTTACTAGTGAACTATAACTGAAATTAACATAAGCAAAACACACAGAGTAATTTTCAACATCATATTCTTATTAGAAATAAATCAACAAAGAATAAGTTACCCAAGTACTTGCGAAATAGTACTTGGGATTGAAATGACAAAGTTGGATGACTCCTCTCTAAGCTCAAAGCTAAGTCTCGAGCACAACTCTTAGAGCTCACCGAGCTATCTCAGAACTAAGTTGTATTTGGAGGAGTGAAAGATGGCTTCATGTGTATGTGTGTTTTACAATTCACAAGCTTAACCTTTTCACTCCATCTCTTATGTTATTTATACATGTACGAGTTTTAACTTTTCCTAAGTGACAACCGACATCATATAGAAGACAAAATCTTGATGTATTTTGTCTGCATTCAAAGACTATTCTAAGTAAAAGACAAGGCTGTTTTCCATAACTCAGTGATGACACTGAGCTTGTAAGTTAGCCATTCAGGGAAAGTTGACTTATGTCGATAAGGACTTTTTCTTATCTGATTCAAACTTTTCCCGCCTTGTCCCGCTCTTTCTTCAGTCTTTTACTTCAGTTTGTCTTCAGTGTAAGTAGTTGGAGAGAGTCTTAGGGATTCAAAGTGAGTTATTGTCATCACTCACCGAATCCATCATCTTCTTCTTGACCCGCCTCACCCTTTAAGTTCCGCCTCATCGAGTGGAGAGACTTCTTCTACACCTCGTCTTGAGTGTCCGAAGATGACTCACTTTGAGGCTATGCACTCAAGGACTCGATTAGTGTTTAACGGACTAAACACGGGCTATTTTCTATTCAAATCCTAGATTAAGGGGTTTGGGTATTTATTGAACCCAACAAGATTCAACTTAAGAACCCAAAGATTGAAGAGAATCTGCATGTTGAGTTCCCGGAAAACAAAGTGAATGTCAAAGGAACCGTCCGAAAGGCGCTTTGATCTTGATACTCTAACAAATACTATGAATTATGTGCTGTTTCTGAGAACATCTTCCTTTGATTTTGCGGTGTTCGTAAGAGTTTCTTGATTATGATGAACCAAGCAAAGAGCATGCAGATGATCAAGATGAATTCAGTCTACCTCTTTGGGACTATGCAGATAATGATGATATACCAAAAACTAGAGATGCTCATCCTTCTAGTGATTTGGGTAAGGAAGGAGATAGTAACTTGAATGCTGAAAATTTTGAAAGAAAAATGTTTCCACTGCAACACCAGATGTGGAAACTACAAATCCAGTTACTGAGGAAGCTCAATCCAATGATGTTGAAATCTCTAATATGCCAAGTGAGATTGCAGTTCCTCAGACTCCCCACACTTCTATTCATAAATCACATCCTCTTAAAAATGTGATTGGGGATGTCTATTCACCGTGAAGACTAGAAGACAAACTAAGTCGCTCGATGTTCATGGATTCATTGGCAAAATATATGAATCTAAGATTCATGAAGGCAAGAATGAATGTCTCTTTATGTGTTTTCTGTCACAAATGGAGCCAAAGAATGTTTACAAGGCACTTGAAGATGAAAGTTGGGTGGAAGCAATGCAAGAAGAGCTGCTCAATTCAAGCTTCAAAAGGTTTGGTGCTTTGTGATTTGCCTTCGCAAGAAGGTAATAGGTACTAAATGGGTTTCGTAAACAAGAAGGATGAAAAAGGAATTGTTATCAGAAACAAAGCTAGGCTTGTGGCTTAAGTATACACTCAAGAGGAGGGTATTGATTATGAAGAAGTGTTTGCCCTAGTTGCACGAATTGAAGCAATAAGGTTGTTCTTAGCCTATGCATCCTTTATGGGCTTTAAAGTCTATCAGATGGATGTAAAGAGTGCTTTTCTATATGGGCAGATAGATGAGGAGGTATATGTCTCACAACCTCCGTGGATTGAAGACCACGAATATCCTAACAAAGTTTACTGTGGTAGTTAAAGCTTTGTATGGCTTGCATCAGCACCAAGGAAATGGTATGAAACCTTAACCACTTATCTTCTTGCTAATGGGTTTCATAGAGGCAGAGTGGATCAAACTTTGTTCATCAAGAAAGACAAGAATGATATCTTGCTTGTTCAAGTGTATGTTGATGATATCATTTTGGATCTACAAAGATGAGATGTGCAAAGAATTTGAGAAACCGATGAAAGAAGAATTCGAGATGAGTTTTATGGGTGAACTCACATTCTTTGGGACTTCAAGTACTACAGAGGCCGATGGTATTTTCATTAATAAAGATAAATATGTGGTGAGATACTAAGGAAGTTCAAGTTCAACGATGCAAAGTCATCCAACACCCTGCAGACAAGACTACACATCTATCAAGGAAAATAGTGGTGAAGTCGTTGATGTGCACATGTCTGGTCTATGATTGGTTCTTTGATGTATCTTACATCATCTAGACCAGATATCATGTTTGCGGTGTGTGCTGTGCAAGGTTTCGTTACTCCCAAGTTCTCTCACTTGATTCTTTGTGAAGAAGATTTTCGGATATCTTAAAGCATTTCCTACTCGGGATTGTGGTACTCCGAGATTCTCCTCAGATCCGGTTACTTACTCGAGATAGTGACTATGCTGAGCTAGCTTGGATAGAAAATCTACAACAAGTGGATGCCAATTTCTTGGCAATGATTAGTGTCATGGCGGTGGCAAGAAACAAACTATGGTGGCTAATTCTTCTCTTTGAGGTAGAGTATGTGGTTGTTGCTTTGTTCTTGTGCTCAAGTTCTATGGCTTCGTAATCAACTTTTGGACTATGGGTACAATTTTATGAGTACCATCATTCATATTGACAATAGCGGTACCATTTGCATCATTAAGAATCTCGTTCAACACACAAAGACCAAACATATTGAAGTTAGACACCATTTCATTAGAGATTGCTATGAAAGGGACTAATTCATGTTGTGAAAATTCATCCGATGACAACTATGCTTGATTTATTAACAAAAGGACTTGATGTGGGAGATTTCATTACTTGGTAACAAGTATTGGAATGCTTAATCCATAACCTTTTTGTCAAAATGTTCTCTAGTGTTGAGGGGAGCCTGTTGGGTACTGAAATTGTTGTATGAGTTTGTATTTGTTTGCTTGTATTCCTGTTTATGTGTTTACCAAGCTTTGATGGGAGTTGAATTTTAAAAGGTGTATATTTGAGATACACAACAAATGGTTATTGATTCACCATGTCTTACCCACATAAGAATCAACTAGTCCAGAGCAAACGGCTACTGGTAAAGACTTGATAAATCCGTTTATGATTGATAGTTTACCAAAAACTATATGGTTATCAACTCACCATATTCTTTATGATTAAGAGTTGGCTAGTCCATAGCAAACGGCTCATGGTAAAGACATATCAAATCCGTTGATAGTGGTAGTTTGCTAAAAACTATGATAAGAGCGGTCTTGTTATCACATGATTTTATTTACCATCGCTCTTTGAAATTTTTGTGAAAATTACCACTTCTAGTTCACAGCTTTCCATCGACAATGTTATTTTACCATCGTTGTTCTAGCTGTTACAACCGATTGTGTCAAGAATTTATTTTTTACTAGCTGTTGAAAGTAACCATCGATTGCCATACATATATAGGGTTAAAATTTTAAGTAAGTTATCTTCTTTCCATATTGTGATAAATACTTTCTAAAGATAATTTTACTTGCGCAATAATTCTAAACCCTAACCCTATATATCTTTCTCTCAATTGGCTAGTTATTCTTTCAATTTCTTCGACATAATATCGTTTTCATAAAACGTTTCTATGGCATCTTTGAAATTTGCAGATGAGCACAACCTAGTGGCCTACCTACAAAAGTCTAACGAGAAGAGTGGCCTTTTTTCATCGATTGTGGACTTTCTCCATACCACACATATAAGGTATGCTTTGCTTTTAAATCCCACAATCTATATCTCTCAAATCAAGCAGTTTTGGACTTCGCTCGACCTATAACACTTGAGAATGGAGATACACATGAAATGTGGATGCTCTAAGAGCCATCGTGGATGGGGTAACTATTGATGTTACCGAGGCATCCTTGAGGAGAGTACTCCAATTGGGTGATCTCAATGGTCTCATCACATTACCTATGCCTGAAATTCATGATACTTTATCATTCATGGGGTATGATACCACTGACAAAAAGGCTACTTTCAAAAAGAGTGGTTTTTGTCCCCAATGGAGATTTTTGATACATACTTTGTTACATTGTCTTAGTCCAAAGAAAACATCTTATGAGCAATTTAGTTCAACTATGGCTTATCCTTTGGTTTGTGTAGTCACTGATAAGATTTTTAATTGGTCAAATTATATTTTTACCAGTATGAAAGGCAATGTACAGAGTAAATTTTTTTTTAATGTATCCAAGGTTTGTGCAAGCAGTGCTAAATGAGTTTCAACTGCAACCTCATACTAATGTTTATAAAATCAGTTGCCTTAAGCCTAAAGTTTTTCAAAATTTGAACAAAGATGGCAATATGATTTTTACACCTATCCTTCCTCAAATGCTTGCTAAGATTTCAACTGAACAAAACACACCTATAATTAATGTTCCAAACATTGATTATACTCCACCAGTTTCTCACACCTATGAGAGAAGGTCTAAACAGTCAACTCCTCTCATGACAATACAACAAGTTTCTGAACCTTTTGGTCTAGGAACAAGCAGTGGTGGTTCTAGACTTCAACCTAGTCCAACTAGGGAGGAATCTGAGCCTTTGTCACATGATTCACCTCTCCCAACAGGTAACACAGTTGGAAGTGATGAGGGCAGTGGGCAACAATTGGAATTGATGGTTTTGTGTACAAAGTTAGCCAAGCAGGTTGAATCTCTACAACAAGATTTGGCACATGTCAAGAAGCAACATGCCAAGGATTTTAAACATTTAAAGGAGGAGATTCAGGCCTTGAAGGAAGAGTTGCAGGGGTTGAAAAAGCACAAGAAGACTGCAAAGTTGGTGATTTCATCTTCATCCTCACCTCCCAACGCCGGATTCCAAAAATACTGATGGTGATTCAGCTGGCTTTGATCATGATTTGGGAAATTCTCCCAAACAGGGAGGAAAAGCAGTAATCGATAATCGAGGGGAGAAAATTGATTTTGAAGATGAAGGAGATACAAGTAAAGGAGCAAAGGAAGCTAATACTCAAGAAGAGCAACTTGATGATCAAGACATTTTCTATACTGCAACTGATTTTGCCACTGATTCAATTTCCACTGCAGAGCCAAATATTGCCACTGCAAGTGAAAATTTTGATAAATTAAAGAAAGACAAAGGTAAAGCAGTTATGGAAAATGTAGACCAAACTGGAAGAAAGATTTCAAAGAAAATACAAGCTCAGATTGCTCTTGATGAAGAAATTGCTAAGAAGATTACTGAAAAACAAGTTGCTGAAAAGAAAAAGCTTAAAGAGATGGAAGTTGCAAGCTTTTTGGAGGCTAAAAGATTGAATAGAATGGAAGGTTTTAGTGAAGATCCAATTTCCACTGTTCAACCTACAATTCTAAGAGAGAAGACTCTAGAGTTTAGTTATGTTCCTTCTGAAGAAGATATTCAGTTCTTGATTGCAAATAATCCAGAGATCAAGAAAAGGCAATTGACCTTGTGGCGATGCATCCTTAATCAAGAACAAAGATCCGCTCGGTTGAAGGATTTCATTCAAATGAAGAACAATCAAGCACTTGAAGATGTGATCGATTCGGTCAAAAGGGCCAAAAGAAACCAAGACAACCTACCAAGGCACAAATTCTTTCATATATGAATACTTATTGTTGTCATGTTGGCAATTGGAAGAAGCATCAATTCAAAGGAATGCCTGATGATCAAGTTGAAAAGGCTTACTACAGAGTTCTAAGACAAGATAAAGCTTTTATTCCAATGGGCTCTGAAGAAGAAGAAAGAAGGTTTCCTTATTTGAAGAGAAAGGCCATAGACAGTGATTCTCAAACTGTTAAAAAGACAAAGGTTGCTGAAGAACAAGAAATTCCAACTGAGAAGTTCACTGAAGATCAGATGACTGGAATGATTGTGATAGTAGAAGAAGATTTTTATCCAGAACCACTGCAAGTAAGACATCCTATCATTGATTAGGAAGTTTACACTGCTAGCATTTTTACTTCAACATGGAAGATCACAAGACTAGGTGGTGAAACTTCATCATTCATGACATTTGAAGATCTTATTAAAGCTTTTGACAGAGATGACCTTAATACACTATGGAAGTTAGTTCAAGAAAGGTTTGATGCTCAAGATCTTAAAGATTCAAAGGAGATGCAGTTTTGGATTAATCTTAGAAGGCTCTATGAACCAGATGATAATGATGATTTCTGGAAATTCTCATGTTCATGTCCTGGTACTAAATGGTTTTATTATGACTCATGTGAAGTTCATCATGTTTCTACAGCAAGTGGAATAGATGCATTTATGTTTGCTGAGAAAGAGTATCCACTCAGAGCTGGAACTCTCACTGTGATGTTATGTACAACAATAAGAGTTTGTTAGGAATTAGAAATTCCAGGTATTAAAGAGTCAGTCACCTCAAGTATATGTAATCGTTAGAAAGCTCGTAGTCGTAGTTATTTTAAGTTAAGTAGTACTTAGTTAAGTAACACCGTGGAGGACGGACGGGTCTTTACCCACTGTATGCCTAATCCACAGCCCGTTGTGTGGCGTTTTACTGTAAGACTATAAATACTATCTACCTTCCAAGGTAGAGAGTTGGAGCTCATAATAATATTTTCTTTCTCTCACTATAGTTCCCAACTCTCTTCCTTTCTCTCACTAGAACTTTCTCTCTCTAACATACTTATACGCCTACTTTGATCATGGTTTAGAGTGTTTGTGAAATCCAATATCCTACAATTGGTATCAAGAGCCATGGTTTGATCACTCATCTTTCATGCTCTTTGTTTTGGTAGATTTCATTAGGTTTTTGGGGTATTAAGGGTTTAGGAGAGTTTGATTCATTTGGACAAATTCTAGTGTTAAAGTTTGAATTTTGCTTGTACTTTTGTGTTTAGGATCATCATATGTGTTTATGTTTTGAATTGAAAGGCTTAAATCATTGTGGTTTGGTTGTTTTGGATTGATAAAGTGGTTATTTGTGAAAGAAGGACGAAGCAAGTTGAGTCTCGGACTTGTTTTTCTTCAAAGCGAGATGCTTTGTTATTTGATGCGAGTTGGTACATGCGACTTAGCTGTTTAGCGAGTTGATATTTATGCGAATTGGCTTCTAAGCGAGTTGTTTCTTTAAGCGACTTGAGATCTAAAGAGACTTAGCTATTTAGCGAGTTGTAACGCTAGCGAGTTAATTTAAGCGACTTAGTGTTCAAGCGAGTTGATTGTATTGCGAGTTGATACTAAAGCGAGTTGGCTATTTAGCGACTTGATTCATTAAGCGAGTTGATTGTGAGGCGAGTTGATACTAATGCGACTTGGCTATTTAGCGATTTGACTGCTTAAGCGAGTTGTGTATTTAGCTACTTGTTCATTTAGACCAGTTACTTCTCCGTGATACATTCTTACGGTTGTTCTTTGGTTTAGTAAAATCCGTGAAAGAATCAATTTCCGTGTTTAATCAAAGAATAGTAAAATCCGTAGAATTTGTTATCATGGCAAACATCGTTCCTACCATTAGCCGTCGATGGTGAGGATGTTCAAGCCACTGCCTCGAGATACTCGTCCACCCATGCTTGATGAACCGACTATGACTCTTGGGCTCAACGAATCGATTGTCTTGTCTTGGAAAAGAAAATGGGTTAATATTCTCAAATCCATTGATGAAGGACCTTACCGAGTTGAAACTACTAGAGATGTACTTGATACTGCTGAAGATGGAACTTTGATTTACGGAATGGACAGACCAAAGATGTATGATGAGCTCGATGATAAGGAGAAGAAGAGATTTGATGCAGATATCCGAGCGTCTAACATTATACTGCAAGGTCTTCCAAAAGACATCTACAAGCTTATCAATCACAACACCGAAGCAAAAGCTGTATGGGATAATGTCAAGATGCTTCTCTCTGGTTCTGAGTTAACTATTGAAGACCAAGAATCACAGTTATATGATGAATTTGAGCACTTCAAGATGAAACCAGATGAGAGTGTTTATGAGTACTATGTGAAGTTTCACAAGCTTGTGAATGACATGAGAAATATTAAGATGACAATGCCGAACATTCAGCTGAATTCAAAGTTTGTGAACAATATGAATCCAGAATGGCACAAGTTCGTCACTTCTGTAAAGCTTACCAAAGGTTTGAAGAATACAAACTATGAGCAACTCTATGCCTTCCTTCTTCAAAATGAGAGACATGCCATGTTTGAAAAGAGGATTCTTGATCGGTTCAAAGGTCGGGAGAAACAAGCTCAACAAATGATTCAACTGCTTTTTCACAAATGATGGGATTACCACCAAAGCTTCTCAAGTTGTACCCACGGGAGATGGTAATCACAAACTCATTTCGATCCAAGGTTCAAGCAACCGATGCAAAGGTCATCATGGAACATTTCATCAATCAACTGGCACTCATGGTTAAAGAGAACATGACACTTTCACCTCACACTAACAAACTTCACACCGCAATGAGATCCGAACCGCCTCCAATCTTCACAACCATGCTTTGATCGAGAGATGGGAAAATTATGGGGCGCCGGTTCAAGAAAGGCGGTTTGATCAAAGAAAGAGTGGAGCGGTGGAGGTTATGGTGAAATTCGAAATCTGGGAAGGAATGGAAATCAAAGTCAAGCTAAGCCAAACAAATGCTATAACTGTGGTGGTGAGGACACATTGCAAGGAACGCACATCAACAAAACGCCTCGAATCTTTGAGTATTTCGAGGATAAGAGGTTGCTTGTGCAAGCTCGGGATAATGGGCGCTTTGGATGAAGAGGAGTTGTTGTTCTTGGTCGAGGAAATGCTAAGACATATGATGCGATGTGGATGAGCAACCAATTCAGAGATAGGCCATAATCATCGAATGCCTTTCAAGTAGCCGATTGTGATGCATATGACTCGATGTTGATGAAGAACCCACCGCACAAACCATCTTCATGGCTAGCATTTCTCCAATGGTCTCTCCTAAAGTCTCTTCATCACCACAAGCTCGTCCATCAAAAGACAAACTCATCTCGAGGTATTAAAATTATACGATGAAGTTGATGAGCAAAGATACATAACGGTACAATCAACTGTGTTTATTGAATCGATATTGAAAATATGGGTAATATCAATGTTGTCCCATATGATTAATATGTGATACAAAGTGAAAGTGAGATTGTACCAAGTGATGCATCTTCTACATCAATAATGATTATGTTTTGATGAATTCACCGCATGTGCCTCGATGATTCCGTAATTTCGAACTAAATGCCTATAAAGAACGTGTTGCTATTTATGAACAACGTGCAAAATTTGAGTTGACCACTCGTGAAGCGGGAAATGGATGACCAAGTGCGTACAATCATTAGAAAAAGTAATTTTAGAGAAGAAGTATTAAAACAAGAGTTAAATTCCTTGCAAGAAAAGCTTTCTAAAGCGCTAAGCAAAAACAAGAACTTCAAGAAAATGTGAAAATGCTTAAGCAAGAATTTAATGCAAAGGAATCAAAACTCTTGAAAGATTTTCTAATCAAAACTTTGAAAACAAACTTGAAAACAAGTTGTACATACAAGGAACACCATTCAGATTGCTCACATGATCACTAAGCATAGAGTCTTAAGCGATAAGCATAGCATTCCCTTGTTGAGGAACCAAATCCAGAGGTCATTAAAAGGCTAGAAATGCTCATAAGGTTCTTTATGATGGCAAGGAAATCCTTAAACCTAGATGAAACCTAGTTGCGTTGAGTGCACCGAGGAAGATAAGAAATCGATGAAGTCACTAGGAAAAGATGAACAAGAAATTAGATGATCCTAAATGTAAAGAGAAGAAAATAAAGATCACACCCCATGATTACAAGAAGGAAAATTGGATTTCCTTGAACATGTTTAAGCCTCGGACATTGTTAACACCCAACAAGTGTTCGGAAAAGGATTTAGATAAGCAAAAAGCAGAGAATCTAGTTGTAACGAACCCTCCCCTTAGGAAAATGCCTAGAGCGACTGTGTATCCTCCTAATACACCAATGCATCTTGTTCCTAGAACAATTGCCACTAAAAGCAAGACCTTAATTAGTCAATATGTTATCTTTCAACTATTTGTTGATTTTGAGAAAACTTGCAAGAAAAGGATCACACCCACTGGTATTACTGAAGGAGAAAGGGGCTTTGAGCAAACTAAAGAATGTTATTTAACTGAAGTCATGCCTTTCTTTAAACTGCTAAAAGATCATTTTGAAAGTCTTAAAAAGGGAATGAACTTAGACATTAAAGAAATGGAAAAGGAGTTTGATGCAATGATAGTTGAGGTTAGTGACTATGAGCGAGCACTAAAATATAATGAGATTGAGAGGAAGAACTTGCATACATTAAATGAGACTCTTATTACTGAATGTGTTGCTCAAGATATGTTTTTCACTGCTACAAATTGTTCTATTAATGCTTCCCAATTTCATGAACTATCTGTTGCCCTGAAAGTCTCCCATGATCGTGTCATTGAGCTTGAAAAAACTAATTCTGAACTAAATGAGAAAATTGAACTGGATGATCACGACAATTTGGTTAAACATTTTTCTAAACTAGAAGTTGAGCATTTTAATTTACAACTAAAATATCAACATCTTAAAGAAAATGTCAAAACTTCAAATATCAAGACATCCTCAGATGCTCCGAGTTTGATGCGCTTTTCAAATTAACAAACGTGATGAATGATTCAAGCTCATTGCAACACGATCGAAAGTTGAAATCCCAAATCTCTCAATTAAAGGGTCAAACGAACAATATGATGAGCTCCCAAATGCCTCCTCCTCTAGATTCTCGAATTCTCAAATGTTTCATCTTCAAAACTTAGTAAATGCATTTCAAAAGGAAAACGAAAGTTTTCTAGAAGAAAATGAAAAGGTTAAACGTCATTTCAATGAGTTATTTGAATCTATAAAGGTCACTCGTAACAAAAATAACGAAACGGTAGCCTCGTTACAAAAAGAAATTGAGAATCTAAAGAGTCAGGTAAAAGGGAAGATGCCAATGACCAATGGGGAGAATGGTGTATCAAAGGTACATGTCTGTAATAAATATGCTTTGTCTGTGAAATATGTTCCTCCTCATCTTAGGAATAACAAACTTGCTATTCAAACATATTTCTCACATCTTAAGGACAACTTAGAATGTCTCCGTGAGATTGTAGAAGAGGATAAGTTAGAAAAACCAGATGATAATGCAATTGGCCATGCATGCTTATATGCCAAACGATCTCAAGAACTTCTAGAATGCCGAATTACAATATGCCCTAAAACCTTAGGTGAGCAAGTCAATCCCTTGATACCGTGTTCTATGCCTAGTGCCAAGCATGCAAGTCATTCAATGACAAATGTTATGAATGTGAACCCTAATGTGCCTTCAAGCGATTCGATTCCAATTTGTTAGTGCTAAGAATGTGAACTCGAGTGTGCCCTCTAGGTGTTCAAATCCCAAAGAATTCAAGTGTTAAAAGTTAATCTTAGTGTGCTGCATGTAGTTCGATCCCAAAGACATCTAAACAGTGAAGCAAATAGTAGCAAAACCAACTAATGTTCCCATTCCTCTACAGAGTAATCGGTGACATTAAAGCAAGCGTGTCAAAGTCTCAAGACAATACAAGGAATGATAGGACCTCGCAAGCTAAGAATGTGCATTGGAAAAGAGTAGAAGACCAACCTAGGAACTTTAAGTTTGAGCGAATAAAGCGAATCGTGTTGATTCTAGTATTAGCCATAGGCGTCTTGTAATTAAGTCGAATTCGATACTATTTGCAAACCTTGTAATGATGTATGCTTGAATTACATTGCTAATCATGAATATTGTATGAATACTTTGTCTAATCTTGTCAAATCCCGATGAATCTTGTCAATGAAAATTATCATGCTAAGAAGGCAAAAAGCAAAGGAGAAAGAAAGTTAGAAAGCAAAGGAAACCCACAAGAAGAACATTTAGTAAGTTAGGCTATCATTGGATACCGTTGGTCATAAGACTAATCGACAATGCCCACTAGAAAATGGATGCCCTCTTGGTAGAACTATTCCCTTAAGAAGTGAGCAAACTTTGAATAGGGCTAATACGACACTAGTACCGCATCTATTCATAATGATTCCATTGCCTTAATTTACGATATGAATGCTTCTATTTCGATGTGGTGTTCCAACCATTGTTACTAACCAAATGGAACCCATTCTTGCATGGGGATCCCAATTATCCAGATTATCCATTCTTATCGTGTTCAACCGCAGATCGTTCAAATCGTTTTGTGGTACTGGACTCAGTCGTTCCAAGTATATGATCATGGCGACCGGTCACGCTCATGAACTTCGTGAGCAAATTCATCGGACGATTATATTCGGTAATGATCATTTCGTGCAATTATGGGTTATGGTGATTATGTTGTTGGTGATAGTGTTATCTCTAGAGTATACTATGTGGAAGGTCTTGGTCATAATCTGCTCTGTTGGTCAATTCGTGATTACGATCTAGAAGTAGCCTTGAAAAACATACTTGTTTTGTTAGAGAACTTGATGGTAAGGAACTGTTAAGAGGAACTCGTGGTTCAAATCTTTACACCATCTCTATCGATGATATGATGAAGTCTTCTCCAATCGCTTGTTGTCAAAGGCTTCAAAACAAAGTCATGGTTATGGCATCGTCGTCTTAATCACTTGAACTTCGGCACCATCAATGATCTCTCCGAAAGGACTTAGTTGTAGGTTTACCTAGACTAAAGTATGAAAAGGATCATCTTTGTTCAAGATGCCAATTGGGAAAAAGCAAAAGTATGCCCATAAACCCAAACCTACAAACTCAATTACGTGAAGTTCTTCATACCCTTCATATGGATTTATGTGGACCAATGAGAGTGCGTAGAATATCTTTGGGAAGAAATATGTGTTAGTTGTGGTTGATGATTACTCTAGATTCACCGGGTCAAGTTCTTAAGGACAAAGGATGAAACTCGATATCATCATCAAACTCATCAAACAAATTGCGAGTTCGACTTAATAAAACCGTCGAAATTATCCGAATGACAATGGTACCGAGTTTGTTAACAAACAACTTAGTGAATTTTATGAAAGCATTGAATCACCATCAAAGAAGTGTTTCACGAACTCCTCAACGAGCGGTGTAGTTGAAAGACAAATCGAACTCTTGTGGAAGCCACTAGAACAATGCCGATTTACTCAAAGGTTCCAATGTTTCTCCGGGTCAAGCTATTGCCACCGCATGCTACACACAAAATCATTCCACGATTCACACTGCTCATGGAAAACTCCATATGAACCGTCCACAACAAAAACCTAATCTCTCTTCCTTCGTGTGTTTGGTGCATTGTGTTATAGAACTAATGAGGTCAAGACCTAGGCAAACTTAGAGCTAAAGCGAGACATTGGAGTTTTATAGGGTATGCACCAAACAAAAGGGATACCGAATCTACAACAAAAGAACCCGAAATATCATGGAAACAATTCACGTTACGTTTGATGAGTCGACCGGTCAAACGGCTCTCGAAAATCCATTCAGACCCGCACTTCAAAACAGTCCATTGGTTCATCCCTTGTTCCAAACTCTTCTCAAGAAACTCCATATGTACCTCCATCCGAAGATGATTTAAAGAAATTGTTTGATCCTATGTTTGATGAACTTTATGATCCAAGTACTAATGAGGTGTCGATTCCTACAACAGGGTCGTTGATATTCCTGTGAATGAAGTCAATCCCCGGTCTCAATATCATTAAGTCAAGAAGCGCACACTCGATCCTTGATCTCATCAACAAATCATCATTCTTCTAATGTACATCATGGAACTGTTTACGCATCAATGATGAAGTTAATCCCTTTGCTACTCCTAAAGATGCTCCATTTGAAAACATATTTGCTCCCGAATCTTCATCGAACCATCTTCTTGAGAGACATCGACTCTGCTACTTGATCCCTCAACAACTACCACATGAACACCTCGAAAAATGGACTCACGATCATCCATTAGACAACATCATTGGAAATCCTTCTCGTCCGGTATCCACTGTAAGCGACACTTGCTACGATGCCTTATGGTGCTTCTTTAACTCTGTACTCTCAAAGATCGAACCTAAAGATGTTAAACTGCTATGAATGAAGACAATGGTTCAATGCCATGCAAGATGAAATTCATGAGTTTGATCGATTAGATGTGGGAATTAGTACCACTCCAGATTATGCTATGATCATTGCTCTTAAGTGGATCTTCAAAGTGAAGCTTGATGAGCATGGTGATGTTTTGAAAAATAAGGCTAGGTTAGTGGCTAAAGGTTATCGTCAAGAAGAAGGTATAGACTTTGAGGAATCTTTTGCTCCAGTTGCTCGTGTCGAGGCGATCGTAATCTTCTTGGCTAATGTTGCTAGCAAGAACATGGTTGTTTATCGATGGACGTGAAAACCGCATTTCTTAATGGAGATCTAAAAGAAGTGGTTTACGTCACCACCGTAGGGTTTTGTGAATCCGAGCATCCTACTCATGTTTATCGCTTGAAAAAGGCCCTATATGGGTTGAAGCAAGCTCCAAGGGCATGGTATGATACATCATCAAAGTTTCTTCTATCTACGGATTTAGCAAAGGAGCATTGATCCTACTTTGTTCACCGTAAAGTCGTGCAAACACTTAATTCACGCTCAAATTTATGTTGATGATATTATTTTTGCCTCTCTTGACCCAATGGAATGTGATCGTTTTCTAATGAAATGGGTTCAAAATTTCAAATGTCAATGATGGGACGAATGTCATTTTTCTTGGGATTACAAATTTCACAAAGTCCTAGAGGCATTTTCATAAATCAATCTAAATATGCAAATGAGATTTTAAAGAAATTTGGGTTTGATTCTAGTGACCTGCTTGACACTCCCATGATTGAACGAACCAAGTGGATGAGGACCACTCGGGGATCATGGTAGATCAAACGAAATATCGTAGTATGATTGGATCCTCGATGTACCTCACGCCTAGTAGACCGAGACATCTTGTTCATTGTTTGCATGTGTGCTAGATACCGTGCTAAGCCTACTAAAAGCACCTTGAAGCGATTAAACGGGTTTTTCGGTATCTCCAAGGAACCATCAATATGGGACTTTGGTACCGAAGACACCGGTATGTCACTAACGACATATGCGAGATGCATATCATGCGAGTGTCAAGATACTCGTTGAAGTACGTCCGGAGGTGCTCGGTTTTGGGTGATAAGCTTGTGAGTGGTCTTCAAAGAAGCAAATGAGTACTTCTATTTCTCTCTGAGGTGAATACATAGCCATGTCATCTTGTTGTGCTCAAATCTTATGGATGAGATCTCAATTATCGACTATGGCTTTGAATTCAACAAAATCCCTCATCTTGTGATAATAAAAGTGCTATTGCTCTCTCATGCAACAACGTTCAACACTCAAGAGCAAAGCATATCGACATTCGATATCATTTCATCGAGAACAAGTGGAAAAGGTGTGGTGGAATTCTATTTTGTGAGGTCCGAATATCGCTTAGCGAGACATCTTCACCAAAGCTCTTCCAAGAGAACGTTTTGAGTTCATACTTCCACGACTAGGCTTGAAAAGCCTTCAACCGAAACACTCAAACGTCTTCGGAGGAAGACGAGGAGTAAAGGTCTATGCTCATCTATCTCTTGTGTATATCTATTCGAAAACAAAATACAAAATTATAAAACCCTCAAAATCAAATAGAAAAATATAAAACCTTCAAAATTCATAAAAATCAAAAATTCAAAAATCTTCAAAAATATTGTCATTTTGTTATGTTTTTTTCTTTCCTGCTCGACTATATCTACGGTCTTTGTCTTGTCATTCAAAGAATGACACGGGACTTTAGATGTTGTTCGAATTCTTTAAAAAAATTAAAAAAATAAAAAAAAAAATTGAGAGAAAGAGGAAAAAATGGTTTATTGTCATGTCAGGCAGTAACCCGTTTTTCAAAGAAAGAACAGAGCCATACTTTATCATGTTTTCAAAATTCCATGCCCTGATTCTATAAACATGTATCTGCTGAAAACCAACTGCTTTGAAAAAATAACTCGGACTCTATTTTTTGATAATCATCTGGATTTATTTGTCAAAATATCTATCTCTCAAATCAACAACCTATGTCATTGATTGAGAGGGAGAATGATTTCAATTAAATAAAAAAGTTATTTGTCATTCAATTGTTTTTCAAAAGATATTCATGCATGTTTTATCAATGGAGTTTAAAGTTTTAAAATCCGATCCTTATCGCTTAAAACGCTTTCATAATCAAGTCACAATTCTCCTCAAAGCTTTCAAAATCAATTTAAATCTATAAGAGATCACAAATCTCAAATGATTTGATAATTGTGATCGGGGAGAATGTGTGATTTAAATTGGATTTAAACGGATAATTCGGTAAATGGTTTTATAAGGATGTACAAGCTCTCCTTCCCACATGTGACAAACGATTTCAAATTTTCTATGCACATGTTGAGGGGAGCATCTATCTTAAACCTATGATTTGAAATGTGATCACTTATCTCAATGTGCGGTTCCTCTAGTATGTGCAAACTCTTTTCAAATCTCGAGGCACATATTGAGGGGAGCAAAATTATGAAAATCTCATCCTTACCCAAAATGCTTTATCTACTTGATTTGATCAGGGAAGTGAGGTTGATATCTTTTAGAAAATGGTAATCAAAGAAGTTAATTCTTCCTCTTGCCTCCATGTGCAAAACGATTTCAAATATTTGATGCACATGTTGAGGGGGAGCACTTGTTCTAAAAATATCAAAAACAATTCAGGTACAAAATGTCTTGATAATATATCGCAAGTATCTGGATTGATTTTCAAGTGGTTTTCAATTGCTTCAAATGGCAGATGAACAATATCAAATAGATCGACCAAATTTACTTTATGTACGGTGATATAAGGATGATAAGGTTAGGTATTTGTTCCCATGATCCGCCAGAACCGGAGGGATCTACCTGGACTATCCTCTAGTTAGGGTAGAGTTCTTAGGTATGATGATAAAAGGAGAAAAATGAGATATGGGAAGAGTGCGGATGAGACCGAGCTAGTCTTGGAATAAACCCAACAAGGTTCTAGCTATGAAGTATCGGTAAGCACCGAAGGGGTTGAAGAATTAAAAAGAATTGAATGAGAAAAGGGTGAAAACAAATAGCCCTCCATTGATTCAACCTTAGGGAAGAAACCGGTTCAATTCATATGCTCTTGATGGTAACATCGGTATTGAAGACAAGACGTCATGGACCCGGTGGCGACCGCACTAACTTCCCAAGCTACTCAAGTTCCTCTTAAAAGGGCTTGTTTCATTCTCACGGGAACCTACATAATCTATCGACTTTCTCTTAGAGATTGTTGATATTGAAGAAGGAGACCCTCTCCCTAGTCTCCCAGACAGAACCTAATATGCACATGTTGAGTCTAGAGCCACGAGATCATCAATAAATCTCATTAGGACACTTTCATTGAAGACTCTCTGTTTCACACAATGTGGAAAGAGATTTTATCTTGAGTCCCACGCATTATCCTTGTGGTATTGCGGAACATCCGAGTGATATGCAAACATATTCACAATGAAGATGGAAAGCCCTCCGAGCCAACATCAAACAAGCTCCCGGTGGGTGGCATGTGAGATCTATTCAATAGATCAACCATGTGACAACCGAATGAAACAATGGGCGATTCAATCTTTTGAATCAATCACAGTTCGAGTTATGGATTGACGGATACCTTTGAAAAACCGGTCATTGTGCTTAAAAACTCTTTTCTTTAGCACATTGACCGTGTTCGAATATTTCAAATCAAAAGGTGTTTTATGATTGATAATTGATTTTCATTAAAACCTTCGTTGTATTGCAAAAACAATTTCTATTGAGCAATACACGATTGTATTTCAAATCTCTTTTCATCAATCAGTGAATTTCTATTTCGTTTGGTTCACTCACTCCGTGTTGTCTTCTTTGAGATGTTCGGTTTGAGAACAATTAGAGCAATTGCAAAACCTCATCAAGGAAATTCTTCGAATTATACCGATCACAGCGATGCTTGTATCGATCAACGGGAACCGTGGGCCGTGTACCTCAATTCAACGAAGTGATCAAAGACACTTTCGCGCGCTTTATTGCTAATCGCTTTATGCGGTACACCCAACGTTTGCAAATGATCGAATGAAGCGGTCCATCCATAGCCGCATGCTCACTTAACACATTCATCTCAAAAGAAATCATGATTAGTGTATCAATGACTCGATATTTTCACTCCATGCTTCGCTACGCTGCGCCAATATCATGAATCAACGAATGCTTCCACACTCGATGAGAAGATATCATGATCCGTAATGTGAGCATGTCGGTCCGAAAGTCACAACATCACATAATACCAACACCACAATGGATGTCTCGTAGATTTTTTTGGTGATGATCTCAAAAGTCGGCTCAAAACTATTATAACGTGGATCAAGAAAGACCTCCACTTGGATTAACCATACATGCAATGAGAAGATTCAATGACTACGAGCTTGAGCAAAGTACTACTTCAAGAATGCAAGAACAATTGCTAATGTAATATCGGTTTGTATTCTAATGTAATTTTAGTACATGATTGAGGTGACCTCCTTAGGGAGATTGTTAGAATTAGAAATTCGGTATTAAAGAGTCACCACCTCAAGTATATGTAATCGTTAAAGCTCGTAGTCGTAGTTATTTTAAGTTAAGTAGTACTTAGTTATGTAACACCGTGGATGACGGACGGTCTTTACCCACCGTATGCCCGATCCATAGCCCGTTGTGTGCGCTTTATTGTAAGACTATAAATACTCTCTACCTTCCAAGGTAGAGAGTGAGCTCATAATAATATTTTCTTTCTCTCCTATAGTTCCCAACTCTCTTCCTTTCTCTTACTAGAACTTTCTCTCTCTAACATACTTATACGCCTACTTTGATCATGGTTTAGAGTGTTTGTGAAATCCAATATCCTCTGAGTTCATGAAGACAATGAGAAGGTCGAGCATTGTTACATAGGCTTCAAGATCAATGTTCCGAGCCATACGTGAAGTTGAGAAAGAAGTAAAGTGTTTGGTTGAATTCCCAAATCCTTGAAGATAATGCAGTTGAAGAAACTTATTGATTTGCGGAGAAATTATAAGTTTAGGGAGGATTGTTGGGAATAATCCGCTACCACGGATAGTTGTGGTTTACACTTTACATTACTCGGATTAATACTAGCAAAGGGAAACGACACACCGCCAAGACATTATTACCACCGCTTAATAATGTTTAGTTAAACGCTCTAGATAAGTATAGAATAGATCTTGTGTATATTCTATAATGTTAGCTTTATACTTATCTTGTAAAGGACTCCTTGTTGTATAAAAGAGATCCTAGGTCATTGTCTTAGGTACTTGTCTAATTACCTACGACACTCACAAAGGCTTCAAGGTGTAACCCTAGTGATAAGCAAGATCACTCGTATTATTCATTAATAATATTGGAGCTTAAGTTTTGTGTTTAATCTGTGTTTACATACAATACATCATACAATCTATCTTCTAAGTATTACTAAGTAAATTCCGCGTGCTTAATAATATTATACAAAATATCATTGACACTAGGTGTGTGTCCTGATCCATCAGAGATTGTAAACATCAAAGAATCTAAAAGTCATCCTTTAGACAAGGTCATAGGACAACTTAATCAAAGAACCTTAAGGTCACAAGCCCAAAATCAAAGTAATTATTTTTGTTTTGTATCCACCATTGAACCGAAAAACATAAATGAAGCAATAAAAGATGAATCATGGGTAATTGCCATGCAAGAAGAGTTAAACCAATTCGTTAGAAATGATGTTTGGGAATTAGTTCCAAAACCTAAAGATCAAACTACAATTGGAACGAAATGGGTTTTTCGAAATAAAATGGATGTTAAAAGTGATTTTCTTAATGGGTTTATTAACGAAGAAGTGTATGTTGCTCAACCTCCCGGTTTTACCGACTTTGAGAAACCACATCATGTCTTCAAACTCAAGAAAGCATTATACGGTCTTAAGCAAGCACCAAAAGCTTGGTACGACCGACTTAAGACTTTTCTTATTAATAACAAATACACTATGGGATTAGTAGATAATACTCTTTTTACCAAGAAAAAGGAATCACATATTATCATTGTTCAAATATACGTTGATGACATCATATTCGGATCAACTTGTCAAGAGCTATGTGATGATTTCTCTAAAATCATGCACCACGAGTTTGAAATGAGTATCTTGGGTGAATTAAATTTCTTTCTAGGACTTCAAATTAAACAACTAGAAGATGACATATTTTTTAACCAATCTAAATATATAAAAGACATGCTTAAGAAATTTGGTCTTGAAGATTCCAAACCAACTAAAGCACCCATGTCCTCGGACACTAAACTCACCAAGGACTAAGAAGGTGAATCCGTAGATAACACTAAATATAGAGGAATGATTGGTAGCCTACTCTATCTTACGACTAGTAGACCCGACATTATGTTTAGTGTTTGTCTATGTGCTCGCTTTCAAGAAAACCCAAAGGTATTACACTTAGAAGACTTAAAAGGGATTTTAGATACATTAAGGGAACAACGTGTTTAGGATTATGGTATCCTAAAGGAACGGTGTAGAAACCATAGTGTATGCTTGACTCGGATCATGCCGGTGACTATGTCGATAGAAAAGTACAAGTGGTATTTGCACTTTTGTCGACATTGTCTCACCTCATGGTTTGCAAAGAAGCAAACGGCTTTAGCTATCTCAACCATCAAGCCGAGTACGCCTCACCGAAAAGCATGTCAACAAGCTCTTTGGATGAAGCAAGCTCTCGAGATTACTAATTCATCTCAACGACATTGTTATACTTTGAGACAACAAATGAGCCATCGATCTCAAGAAGAATCCTGCTCAACATGCTCGTACAAAGCATATTGAAATCATTCATCACTTTCTTCGCGACAATGTTCAAAAGGAAACATCTCAATCGAGAAAGTATCCTCTCAAGACAACATTGCCGACATCTTAACTAAGCCTCTTAAATGAGAACCTTTAATCTTCTTAGACTTGGTTTAGGGTTAATGGAACCAAACATGTAGGATAAACATAGCCCAAAACATTAGAATAGTCAAAACAAAACAATTTTGTTTTGTATCTCACATCAGAGCTACGGCACCAAACGACAACACGGACGAAACCAAAATTTGGTACCGTCGTCCGTGGTGTCTACTGTACAAAACTGCTACCTACAAAACATCTTCTTCCTCAAAACCCACTTTACCAAAACGTAAAGATTAAACCAAGCTCATTATTGACACCTTCCCCTCATTAATCATCAAGATAACACCATTGTAAGTATCCTAACTACGTTTTATCTCTTAATTCTGAGTCTAGGATTCTTATTTGTGCACAAAACCATTACAAATACTTACATGGGGTTTATGTATGCTTTTATACTAAATATGAATTCAATTGGCAAATTGCATAACTAGTCATTGAAATTAGGTACTACATTATCATATTGCATAAACAAATCACGCTTCCCACTAATCAATAGATAATGACTATAAGGCCTTATTCAAATAACCAAACACCCCATGTCAAAATATTTTGAAAAGCTCCACTTGTAGGAAAACAATTTTTCATTGTTAATACAAATAGAAACATTAAAACTTTCATCACTTGCATGCTCTTGAATACTAAAGGTATTGCATAACTAATATGCATTCCCGGGTATATTCAAATGAAGCCACATTGAATTAGGTGCATTTGGGTTATCTCATGGTATTTGCCAAACACCCCATTAAAACCATTTTTATGCATAAAATGAGTCGAGATAACCGCAACTCCAAATCGTTTTCATATAGGCACACACTAGAACCAAAACGTCAAGTTTGTTCTCATTTCTAACATGCAAATTCTTGCTCATAGGAATAACCATGGTAGCCGCAAAATTCTATGATCACAAGGATACCCTTAACTACATCCCCAAACACCACAAAACCAAGGGACTCGCCAAGGAACAAGTCAAAATCTTTAAGAGTCTAGAGAATAGGTACTTTCATGAAGGTAGAACCATTCACTCCTCTTTTATCGAAAACACCAATCTCCGTGAAGAGCTAGTCGCTATTCAATTCGATTGTCTCCTTGACATCGATGAACCAATTTGTCCTAGGTTTGTGTTAGAATTCTATGCTAGTGTGACCGGCTTTAGTGATGAAAAGGATGATGAGTTTTATCTTAGGTTTAAAATCAATCAAAATGACTACACCATCACCTTAACCAACTTTGCTCAATTGCTAGGAATTCCCAACCGAGGGACTTGTGTCTACTCGGATAAGTGGTCACTCACCATTCTTGATGCAATCAATGATCGCTCCCCTCCCTACCAAACCCGTTTGGCCGATAAGGATGTTATCCATGAGCACCTATTTAACCCAAGGGGTGATACAACCTGAGTCACCCGAAAGGGAAAGGAGTTAAACCGAGATCCATATGGAATGGAGCTAAATGAACTTAAGCCGAATTTAAGAAATGGGAGGAGCTACTTAGAGCCAACGTCATTAGCACCATAGAAATAGGGATCACATCAACACTTGCCTTTGTCACATGCTCTACAACTTGTCCCCGTCAACCATTCAATTTAGCTTACTACATCGCTAGGAGAATGATTGATATTCCAACTCAAGGATTGGTTGCTCTTCCATACGGATGCTTCTCACCCGCCTCTATAGAAACTTTGCACCAATTCCACCAAGTCCAAAAGGGTTGCATCTTCACTATGAGCTCATCCTCACATCTTTGTGCCCTTGAGTGACGCAAGCAGTTGCTAAGACAAAGGCAAGAGAGCAAAACCTCCAACTCCATCATCATCATCATCAAATAGTTCCGCTGATGGTCTTCCAAATTCTCGCCTTCCACCTCATGAGTATTATGCGCTCTTCCCGAGATCGAGAATGAATCGTGAGTTCAAGCAAACCAAGGGATGTTCAAGTGCCTTGGTAGGATGATGAGCAAGATTTACAAGAAGTTGGACAAATAAGGGTCCATTAAGGAGTGTTTGAACAATACATTATCTTTAATGCTTGATACTATTTGGTTATTTTTATTTTGTAGGATGATAATATAACTCAAACAATGATGTATGCTAACAATCTTATGCGGGGAGATAGCACAAGTATGCTATCAATTTTACCCATTTTCACTATAATGTGAAAATCACTTGGCCTTGCTCAAAATCTATGCTCCATTATGTTTGTACATGGGTTATTTACTTTTCCTAACTAGAAATGTTTAGTGTCACATGTTTTGAGAAAATTTCGTGTTTCGAAAAGTCCCCACACCTTAAAATGCACTATGTGAACTTTTACGACTATACGGATCGACGGCACCAACGATTTAGTTCCGCCTCACATGAGAAATGGTACCGCACTGTGCAGCGACCGCATTTACACCCTTTTTGGGGTCCGTCCGTAAAATTTTGGTGTCGTGGATCCTCCAGCAACTTTCTCAATTTCGATTCTTTCATCATTCCAAATTACCATCCATTGCTTGTAGGTCAATCTTAACTAGTTTATACCCTTATTAGAACTAGTATAATTCACTTAGGCATATAAGAAATCCATTTTCCACCAAAATTCAAAATTTTGAAAAATTCACCCAAGGAGCCCTTTACATAAAGGAAGGAACCAAATTTTGGTACCTTGAAACCGCGGGTAATCTGATTGTTAGGAATTCCACCATTAGAACACATTTATTGCAAATCTTTGCTTCTTCACCCCATCTCTCTTGTATGGCTTGACTTGGGTGATATGACTAGCATTTAACCTACTTTCAAATCATTAGGAACCTCATCCCTTCTATGGTTTAACATCAAATCAAACACATTTCTCCATAATTTTTCACTTCTATAAATTGAGATGTTTTACCATGATCATCCTCACACCTTCTTCATTCTTACCATCATCTAGCAAAGAAAAACATAAGTCAAAATGACAAAATCCTCTCCTAAACCTTGCAAGAAAACCGCTAGAATTAGTATGAGGCCTTGTTGCTTTGTCAACTTGAACTCCTCATCCGAGTCTTCTCCACTCACAATCTCATCCCCCATCCGAGATGATACAAGCCTAACTTTGGCTACTCCTACTCAATCACCAATTGTGATCACCACTCCACCACCTACAAAAACACCAACTTTACCTCTACCCAAGACCCATCCAAACATCCAAAACACCCTCACCACCAAAGTCTCCAACTCTCATTCATTTGGAGTTATTTTCAACACCACCCACTTCTCCAAATCCTTTCTTGAGGACTTGGATGACTTGCCTCCTAGGCCAAATCATCCACCACCATTGCCATCCTTTGGCATAATTGAGGGATTGCTCATGAGTCACCTAGACCATCCTTTGATCCAAACGCCCATTAGGGCCAAAACCTCTTCTTCCACCCCATTCACAAAGACATCCATGGTCCTTTGTATGGGGACCAACCACTCCCTACATCAATGTCCCTCATATAGAGGACATTGAGGAGTGCATGGGGATGCTAATCCCACAAGAGAGAGATTCAAGCGGAACTCCACAACCTCCACCAATTCAAAGGCATGGTGGATTCTCACCTAAGTGAGACTATGCAAATGCAAAATGCTTTGCTAGCCTCCATCATGACCACCCCAAATATCCCCACCAACACCAACACATCTACCATTCCACCACCACAACCTCACCAAACATACTACCCCTAGGCATGGTTGCTCAACTTGTGAGCAAACCGCCCAAACCGTTGATCGGACAAGGGTTATGGTCCATGACTTCCAAGAGGAAATGAGGTTCATCCTCAATCACATCCTCGAGCGCCTCAACGCTTTTTCTCATCCACCATCTCATTAGAATGGTCATAGATTAGCATTTCTAAGTTTTTCTTTTCTTAGGATTTTTTTCTTGTACTTAAACACATCATTGTGTTCTCTTTTCATGATGTTTATTCATGAAGAATTTTAACTAATGAATGGTGTTTTCTATATTGTTGGTACCTTTACATAGTGTTTGGAAATGCTTGTGAATGATCATTATTACTAACAATTTTTTTTGTAGCTTTTTCACAATCCATGTATCTTCCCATTAAGCACCTAATTTAGGGAGAGCTTTGATCAAGGGAGATAATGGCTCGCTCATTACATTCCGCGATCGCCTCTTCTTTTGTTGAGACAAAAAGGGGATAAAATATAGAACTTGTTTACATTTGTTATATTTGACTTTCCCGAAAAGTCAAACCGCATACATTGACTTTCCGAAAAGTCAAACATGATACTTCATTGGTAATACTTGACTTTTCTCGAAAAGTCAATCGCATACTGACTTTCCTCAAAAAGTCAACATCATGCATCAACTAGTGAATACTTTGACTTTCCGAAAAAGTCAAACATCATACACTTGCATTATCATTTCCTTTTCAAGTTCTAAACTAATATTTTATAACTCTTGCACAATCTTTATATCTTTTATAAAATTAATTTATATTTTGTCCTCAACAAAAGGGGAGATTGTTAATACAAATATCGCCATTAAACGTTATTTATATTTTGATCTTTACCTAAGTTTTGTTAACTACAAAAGTAAATTTAATTTTCATAAAGCTTAAAGCTTGTCAAGTTTAATAGATATTAAAACAAGCTTTTTCAAACAATATCTTCATCATTTAAGCATTTACATTGTGACTAATCATATCTTAATATGAGTCTAAGCATAATGTATGATAGTAGTTTTAGAATGTTTTAGTTTCTTAAAACTAAACATTACTTATGTATTTGCATATTTCTAAAATAGAAAACAACACATGACATCATGTGATGCATCATGGAAATCATTGGAAGATTTCATTAGATATTTTGTGTAGATTTGTACTCTTCATATCTTACACAATCTTACATAGATATGGTTGACTTTGGCAAGATCTTGATATCTTGTCACGACTTCTACAAGACGAAAATACATAACGGACGGAACCCTTTCAAGGGTCCGTCGTCGTCCGTAACTAGCGATGGTTTTGGCTATAAATAGCAAAGCCAAACCAAGTAGTTTTTCATCCCTTTCTATCATACTCTCTTACATATCTTCTCTAACCTTTCTAACTCGGTTTCATATCATATTAGTGATCTCTTTGTAGCAAAGAAGATCAAGTCACATTCAAGCTTCAAACGAGAAGTTGAAAGTCTAGTTTGTTTAGTGTTGTATGATCTTGTGTTGATTCATACTTCATTGTTGTATTAAACCATCATAATCTTGGTGAGTGGTTAGTATTTTAGTCCTCAAAATACATTGTGTGTGGGAGTGGTTGTACCCTTGGAAAGAACTCGACATCTAGCTTAGTGTCGGCAATAGTGTAAGCGAAGTGTAAAGGTTTCTCCGCCGGTGAAAGGAGCTTGTTGACTAGTGAAGTTAAACTCTCGAGTGTGAGACTCGGAGAGTGTAGTAGGGCAAGGAAAAAGAGTCCTTGTAGACCGAACCACTATAAACAACTTGTTGTGGTTTGATCATTTATTCCTTATTTACTCTTTACATATTTCTTGCACATCTCATTAACATATCTAAGATTAATATCAATTGATCTCTCAATAAGTTTCAAAACAAAGTTTTTAATTGGTAAACTATTCAACCCACCCTTCTAGTTTTCTACAACTAGGTTAGCATTTAAGATGTAACTATAGCAGCATTGATTCTGATTATTCAAAACACATTCTTGACTATTTTAAAAGTTATTTATTTATTTATTTATTTTATTTTTTATATCAGTTTGTTTTCTATATTTGTAGCTTTGTGCTCCCATGTTTCTAGATTTAGTTGTTCTTAAAACTTAAACCACTAAATTATTTTAGCAATTACTCTTTGATTAACCAAGTGGTTGGTGTATGTGTTGCCTAGGAACCTTGAAAGGAAGGTGACTGCACTTCATCTTGGAAGACTTAGAGCCAAGTTCACCAAATATCAGTCTAACTACCTCAGCATTCCTATTGAAGTTCTTAATAAGCATACTGCCTGCTGTTACTAATCCAAGAGGATATCTACTTTTAGACAAGACATTGAAGAACATATGAGATTGCTTTCTTTATAGGATACAAGTTTCATTATTTATCTATAATTCTTTTTGACTTCTACCGAGTTTTGTTAGATTAAAAATTCATGGCAGTGGTACTTCATTTTTTTTTCAATTCATGCATCCCACTACAAATAGTTCCAACATGCAATTAAACATAAAACCGAATATAAAGTTTATTGATTTGTGTTTTGTGAGGTTGTGGAATTTGTGACAGGGTTGATTTGGATCATCATATTGTAGCATTGTACTTGCCGGTGAATTATGGCCATAGATACCAAAACGTCGTCGCTTCCTTTAGTAATATTGGGGGAACACTTTGTTCATAAGCTTTTGATACCACTATTACAAGAACAATGACACTTTAATATTTTTTGGAAGGAGTAATATAGATGCTACTATTGTTGAATGAATGAAAACGCCGTCGTTTGATTCTTCATGTAATAATATTTATAATGGTTTTATGCCGCTACTTAAATGAGGATAAAAACCTATGTCAAATATTCCGTCCCAAAGCGCGGGCTGCCCGACTCGTAAAACTAAAGGTAGACGTTCAATTAAGATGCCATTTTGAATTACAAAGCCTAAAAAGTAGCCTGAGTAGAGCATGTGTCCTCCCCATCGTTTTCCACATACCCTTTTCTTTCCCTCCTTTCCTCCAAACCTTCTTTTTCATTTTATTTATTCATCCATGATCTAATAGCTTAAATTCTACATTTAATTACTTCAATTCGTGATTTAATTACATTAATTCAAAATACATTCTTTCAATTCGAGATCTAATAGCTTCAAGCCTTCAATTACACGACATTTTTTTTTATATTTTTCAAAGTTTTCACCAAAAGTTTCAAAAATCTATGGTAATTTCTTATCAACAAACAATAAATTAACATCAATTCTTCATATTTTTTACTTTTATAAAGTTTTTCCTTATAAATTTTAAGGAAATCATATATTCATGAAAATATCCATAAGGTGTTTAATGAAATGTGTAAATGAAGAAATTTTGTATATTTAGAGTTTGAAATTATAATATAAATGTTTTAGTAATTCATAAAAAATTCAACATTTTTTGAAAAAATTAAAATGATGATGAATAAAACTTCAAATATTCAATTCGTGCTTATTATTATTTTTTTTATCAACAACATCACAATGTTTATCAGTATTTTAGATGGGGTTCATCAGTCACATCACAATGATCATCAGTTAGATCACGTTGTTCATCAGGTCATCAATTTGTTTTATAAACAACATTACAATGTTCATCAGTTAGATCACGTTGTTCATCATTTTTCTTTTTGAAGAACTTTTGCGTTTTTTGTTATCACAATGTACATTAGTAACCTTTGATGTTGCTCATCAGTTACATCACAATATTTATCAGTCAGATCATGTTGTTTATCAGTTCATCAATTTATTTATTTTTTATTTTTTTGATAAACAACATCATAATGTTCATCAGTTAAATCACGTTGTTCATCAGTTTTCTTTTTGAAAAACATTTTTATTTTAAATCACAATATTCATCAATTTTCTGAAAAAAATAAAGAAAATAACAATGTTAACCGGTTAAGATAGTAAAAATTGGGATACCAAAAATAAGATTTAAGATCATTTGAGGACAAAAGATTTTTTACATACCAAGGGATCAATCTCCACCCTTCATTTTTATTAGATCTAATCATGAGATTAATCCCAACAATTAAAAATCCACTTTCATCCTTTTTTTCAAATATAAATATGTTTAAACCGTTAATCGTCAATGAAAAAAATATACCATTACGACGAAGATTTAATTATCTTTCTATAGATAGGACTTTGATATACTTTCGACAAAAATTTTTTCGTGTTTTCACTTTTTTTTTTTTTTTTTTTTTTTAAGTTTTTGGTTTTTATGTTATCGCAATTTGTATGAAAAAATCATATACGATTTAACACTAATTTGAATACCACATGTGATATTAGTGTTAAATCATATATATATGTATATGATATGTGATTTATCATATACGATTTAACACTAAGATCACATATGATATTACATATCATATGTGATTTAACACTAATATCACACGATCTTCAAATTAGTGTTAAATCATATACGATATTTCATGCAAATTCCATTGAAGAAAACGAAAAACGAAAAAACGATTTTTTTTTTCTTTTTCGAAAGTATATCAAAGTCGCCTGCCCATGAAAGATAATTAAATGGTCGTCATGATGGTGAATTATTTTTGCTTAACGATTAACGGTTTAAGAGATATTTAAATTATAAAAATAAGTGAAATAATAAACGCTTTTAATCTCAACCATCGATTTTTTTAGATGGATTATGAGATGAGTCCCCAGATGTAAGAAAAGTTTGGTAGATGAAATAACTCTCCTGCATGTGATGATTTTAAACTCTGTGATATATGTCACTTTCAAAAGTTCACAACCCTTAAGATAAGATTTTTTTTTTTTTTTTTTTTTTTTTTTTTTTTTTTTTTACTTTTTCTAGCTCAAAATATAATTGTTGTTAACTATGTTAAGATATTTCTTTTATCATCACTAGAGCAGAAACGAATTGGGTCGGGCAGACGCAGCAACGGGTTATATGGGCACAGGCTTAAACGAGCAGAGGCGGATCTAGGAATTTGGAGTAGGGTATGCACTATTTTTTGTTGAGATGTTAATAAATTCGGTTATTTTGGGTTGGGTTTTACGGGTCGGTTTTTTTCTTTTTTTTTGTCTGGTTTTCCGAATTCGGATTAGTTATCCACATATAGGTATTTTAATTAAAATAGGTTTGTTGAGGTGTTAATCGAGTAAGATCAAAAGTAAAGTGATGGGCTAATTTTCAGAATAACTTAAAGCTCATCTAATATTTTTTAGTAATGTATATTGCTAAATTCTTAAAGTTTTAATCACTTTCTTCAACTTAAACATTAATAGTATTCAAAAAGCATTACGTAAAAACTAAAGTTATGCTAACTAGCAGCTAATAGGACACAATTTATTTCACACTTTAGAACACTACAAAACAACACATATTTGAAATATGTAAAGACAGGTTTCTAATAAACAAAAGTAAAAACAAAAGATTCTTATTTTAAATCGTAAATGAAATACTTAAACATTTTTTTTGAACAAATACTAAAACATTTGGCTTAAGTGATAAAATCAAAACATGTGTTAACTGTAATTTTAAATGGGTTGGGCCCGATAGGAATGGCCTCTGAGTGACTGAAATTTATAGCACAATTTCACATTACAAATGAGCCAAAGAAGCACTTAAAATTCAATAACATTTGATATTCTTCTTCTTCTTCAACATTTCTTACTTTCTTTCTTTTTTTTCTTTCGTATTTGTGGGTATGCACTCATATTTTTTCAGTATTTTTGAGGGTATGCACTTATAATAAAATTAGTGTATTTTAGAGTAACTTTTGAAAAAATCAAATTATCTTTACACTACTAAAAATTTAGATAAGGTATGCACGTGCATAGCTTATGCATAAGGTAAATCCGCCCGTAAACGAGCACGGGCTTAATTGACCGAATCAAACTACCGTGTTATACGATCTCGGTATAGAAAAGACCTAAAACGACAAAAAAAAAAAAAAAAAAAAAAACTCAAACGTAATACGTCATTTATATTTGAGTAACTAAATATACTATATTTAATAGTTTTCGTTAAAACAATTTAATGTTCGAAAACATGTGCTCATTATACTCATTTAACTTCTAAATGGAAGGGTGTCCATGGTGCTAGAACTGTCCCCAACCGAACCGAACCGAAAGAACCGAGAACCGAAAATAAGGAAAAAGTGGAACCAAGAACCGTCCTAAGTTTTTCGGTTCGGTTCAGTCGGTACTCGCTTCCAATGACGGTATTTTGTTCCTAGACGGAATTTCGGTAATTCCATGAGTACCAAAGTGTTAAAAAAATATTTTGATGGATATGAATTTATGGTGACTTTCGGTTCGTAGAACTTGAAAAGAAGTCGACAACGTTAATAGTATTCCACAACTTGATTTACAAACAAACCAAAACGATTCCGGTAATAAACTCATTAACCATGAAAATAATTGCAAACTCGTTGAGAATATTATATATCAATCATGGTAATTTTACAATAACTTAAATGATGATTTATATCATGCATTGACGCCATAATCGTTAATTGTTTCTCGACTTTTATCATTAAGTTTAATGAAAACAAATACCAATAGTTAATTACAACTTCTTTCTAGTTGTTCTTGAGCAACATGTAATTATTTGATATCGCACATGCAGATACTCGATATTCCGCTTTAGAAAAACTTACTTTCATATTGATGAATGATGTTTGAATCTTTAAATGGAATCAATGGATTAAAGGTTAAGGTTTATGAGTTTTTAGGTTTAGGTAAGGTTTTATTTTCTTAAAAGTAGATATCAGACATGACACAATATCCCAAACAAACCCTATAAAATTACATATTTTCATAAAAGTCGGTTCTTTTGGGAAAGATCGGAACCGGATTGCCCGACCGAACCGTCCCAGAACCGAAATATTGAAATTTTAGGAACCAAGAACCGTACTATGGTTCTAATATACTGTCCTGCTCCCTCGCCAAGACTTGGTATGGTTCCTGCTCTTTTGATTCTTTGGTTTTTTTGGACACCCCTACAATATATGCCCATTTAAAAAAAAAAATATGGGCTAAATGTGCCTAATTTTTTTAAAAAGTTACCCATTTAAACATTTTTTTTGACACAAATTGCCACCTCTAATCATCACATTCACAAATATGTCAAACCAGGAGTTTTTATAATATTTCTTTTGTCATTACAAATTTTTACTGTAACTTTTCTTTTGTTAGTCTTGATTTCTGACTATATCCCTTTTCAAAGACAAGGAAATTTCCATGAGAAGAGTGATTATATCCCTTGACAAAATTACGAAATAAAAGCTCCCTTCAATTATTTCACTATTTCCCCGGGTATAATTTTGCTGTTAAACGCATATAACACCACCATTAGCTGTCACGCGCCTCCACGCGACTGTAACAGCCGCCGGCGACCTTGCATTTTTCCAGCGATTTTAAACACCTCTACCGGATAGATACTTATCTCTCGACCAAAAACCCCAAACCCCGCCCACGCGCCCCCACGCGCTGGCGTTATTTTTTCCACGCACCTCCTGCCGCCGTCGGCCGCCACTGGTGACCGGAATTTCTTTTCCGGCAGTACCTGAGTATAGCTGTATATATCCTTTGGTTTTTTATTTTTGCTAGTATTTCTTTATGGGATCCTTCTCCATTTTTTTTAAACTGCTAGTTAGTAGTTAGTAGTTCGAGTCGTGCAGTGACATCCATGCAGGCAGCGTATCGTTTTCCTTTTAGCTTCTAGTGCCTTAGACTTTTTTTATATTAACTCTTTCAACCATACTTCCAATGTCCTCCAACAAGAGATTACGTTTATCCGATCCTTGCTCATCCTTTCAAAAGAGGTTCAAGTATGATGTGTTTATAAGCTTTAGGGGTGAAGATACTCGCAAAACCTTTGTTGGACATCTTTATCAAGCTCTTAAGGATAAAGGCATTGCAACGTACAAGGATGACGAGAAAATGAAGCAAGGGAAAACTATCGACAACCAGCTTATCCAAGCTATTAGAGGGTCAAGATTCTTCATCATTGTTTTCTCAAAGAGCTATGCTTCTTCATCTTGGTGCTTGGATGAGCTTGTTGAGATCATGGAGTGTCAAAAGACTGGTGGCGAACAGACTGCCTATCCCGTCTTTTTGGATGTGGAACCCACTGAAGTCCGCAAACAAAGTGGGGCGTTTGGAGAAGCCTTTTTGGAAAACAAAAACAACGACGCTGCTGGGAAATGGATAGAGGCTTTGAAAGGAGCGTCAAATCTGGTTGGGAGGGAGTTGCAGGCGACCACTAATGGGTAATTACTTGCGATATTAGTCACTTTTGTTTCTTCATTCTAGCTAGTATTATTTTACATAGTATTACTTTGTATGTATGTTATATATAGATCTAAAACGTTGTTTATGTATCTAGACTATGCTAAACAAAACCTTCTTTTACCATCCATATATATATACAGGCACGAAGCTGAATTCATCAAAAATATTGTTGGAGAGATTTCGCTAGAGTTACGCTCCATCAGTTTCGGCTTTGATGAAAAGTTGGTCGGCATGGAGACTCGAGTAAAGGATGTTGTTTCATCTTTAAAAGTTGGTACTGATGAAGTTCTCATGATAGGGATCAAGGGCATGGGAGGGGCTGGGAAGACAACTACAGCGAGAGCTGTTTTTGATCATCTATCTGCTGATTTTGAAGCCAAAAGTTTTGTTGAGAATGTGAGGGAAGTTTCAAACGCCTCTATGTTTGGTTTGAAGAATTTACAAGAACAAGTCCTTTCAGATGTGCTGAATGAACACGTAACTGTGAATGGTGTTAATGATGGAAAAAACATGATGAAAAAGAGAATGTGCGGTAAAAAGGTTCTTCTTGTTCTAGATGATGTGGATCACATAGAACAACTTAAGGCGTTAGCCGGTGACCGTAAGTGGTTTAATCCAGGAAGTAGAATTCTCATTACAACAAGAGATGAGCAAGTATTGGTAGCACACAGAGTGAATGTGATTCTTGATATTGTTCTCTTATCAAAGCAGGAATCAACTTCCCTCTTTAGTAGGTATGCATTTGGAAGAGAGAATCCACTTCAAGGATATGAAGAGCTGTCAGGAAAAGTTGTATGTTATGCTGCTGGTCTTCCTTTAACAGTCGAAGTATTGGGTTCATTTCTCTGTGGTAAAGATATGGTTGAATGGGAAGATGCCATCGAAAGACTAAAAAAAATTCCCTTGAAGGAGACTTTGGAAAAGCTAGAATTAACCTATATCAGTCTGGAAGATGAATATAAGGAAATATTTCTAGACATTGCATGCATATTGAAAGGCGAGGACAGAGAAGATGCAATCAGAATTCTTGAAAGCTGTGGATTTCATGCTAGAATTGGTTTAAAAGTTCTTGAGCAGAGATCTCTCATAACTATTTCTAAAAATGAGGTATTGGGCATGCATGACCATATAGAAGAAATGGGAAAGAACATTGTTCGTCGTTCGCACCCCGACGAACCTAACAAACATAGCCATTTGTGGATTGACAAGGAAATTGAAGATATATTGGCCAATGATATGGTAAAGATCACTTTACTTGTAAGATGGAGAAAACTAATACATTTTTATTTGTTCTGACTTCTCACATGAGGTTTCTGGACTTTGTTTTTGGATTGCAGGGTACTAAAGCAACAAGATGTCTAAAACTTGATATGTCGAGAAGAAATTCGAGAATTGTTATGAGAGGTCTTGGAAAAATGAAGAAACTTAGATATCTTGAAGCGAATTTTGAAAATTATGATTCCAACCAATTGGATGAATCTACCCTATACTTTCCAAATTCTTTAAAATATCTAAAATGTTCTTGTTACCCTTTCTTGTATTTACCCAAAACATTTCAAGCAGACAATCTTGTTGGACTTGAAATGGAGTCTAGCAGAAGAATGGTACAACTTTTCGAAGAGGGAGAAAAAAAAGTAAAATAATTGTTGATTGGTTGTTTTGCATAATTCGTAATAATGCTATTAATTTATTGGTTTGTAATACACTAACATTAATCTTTTTGTCTTATTTTTGCTGGCAGGTTCTTAAAAAACTCAAATTTCTTTTTCTCTCTGATTCAGAATTGACGACCTTCGACTTTAGAATTACTCCGAATCTCGAGACGTTATCTCTGAATGATTCTTTTAATTTAAAAGAACTTTGCATGGCCGCTAGTTGTCAAAAGCTCAACTACCTCGAGATCAATCACTCAAAGTTAAGAACCTTTGACCTTGGGTTGACTCCGAATCTCGAGACGTTATCTCTTCATAATTGTGCTGATTTTGTAGAACTTCACGTGTCTGTTGCATGTCCAAATCTGAAATTCCTCGACCTTTATGGATTAAGGTTGAGGAGCCTTGACCTTGAGCTGATTCCAAATCTTGAGAGGTTAGATCTTGGATATTCTGATGAGTTGGTAGAAATTAACGCTCCCGTCGGATATTTGAAAAGAGTTGTTTACTTTGACTTAAGTGGTTGTTTGAGGTTTCATCAATTTCGGTTTGTCTGTGGATCTGAACCTAGTCAGGTTAGTCGTTCTTCAGCTACTTTAGATTTGATTGGTGAGTCCTTAGAATCATGCCCATTGCACCCCAACAGTAATCTCCCAAAGTTGCAGTTTAGTTGTTATTATGACGAAAATCTACCGTCATCAGTTGGAAATATTGAGAAGCTTATTTCTTTTGGTCTATGTGCTTGCACTGACTTAAAGAAATTTTCAGACATAATTTGTAGTATACAGTGTTTACAAAAACTTACACTCAAATGCAATATTCGAGAGTTTCCCAAAGATCTTGGCCAGTTAGAATGTCTAGAGGAGCTCTGTTTGTCATCTACAAAGATAAAACAGCTTCCGGATAGCATTGGTATGTTGAAACATCTCAAAACTCTCACAGTCACTTATAGTAAGAAAATTGAATATCTTCCAGATAGCATCTGCATGCTAAATCGTCTGAAGTCGCTCAATGTTACATTCTGTTCTTGTCTTGGGAAGTTGCCTGGGAACATTGGCGAGTTGGAATGTCTAGAGGAGCTCTGTTTGTCATCTACAAACATTAAACAGCTTCCGGATAGCATTTGTATGTTGAAACATCTTAAAACTCTCACAATCACTAATAATGATCTTCTTGAAATGTTACCAGAGGATCTTGGCCAATTAGAGTGTTTAGAGAAGTTATTAGTGAGTAGTAAGAAAATTGAATATCTTCCGGATAGCATCTGCATGCTAAAACGTCTGAAGTCGCTCAATGTTACATCCTGTTCTTGTCTTGGGAAGTTGCCTGAGGACATTGACCAGTTAGAATGTCTAGAGGAGCTCTGTTTGTCATCTACAAAGATAAAACGGCTTCCGGATAGCATTTGTATGTTAAAACATCTCAGATCTCTCACAGTCACTTATAGTGATCTTCTTGAAAGGTTACCAGAGGATCTTGGCCAATTAGAGTGTTTAGAGAAGTTATTAGTGAGTAGTAAGAAAATTGAATATCTTCCGGATAGCATCTGCATGCTAAAACATCTGAAGTTTCTCAACCTTAGTCATTGTACTCTTCTTGAGAAGTTACCTGAAGATCTAGGCCGATTAGAATGTTTAGAACAGCTAGTTATACCAGATACAGGCATAAGTCATATTCCACAAAGCATATTTGGGTTACAAGGTCTATTTATCGAAGCATCATATAAGCTTCTTAAGTTGTATGATCTTCCTTCAGAGATAAAAACCGTCTGGTGGCCTTAAGCAGGAGTCTTCTCTACTGTGCTTCAAAGGTACTTTCTTTGCTTTTCTCTATGCATTTCAATATGAATTTGATATTGGGCGACAAAAAACATTCCAACAAAATCAATAGTTATGTAGAAAAAGAAGAAAGTAAACTACCCGAATGGTCCTTATAGTTTATACAAAATTACAAATTTGGTCTCTAAATATCAAAATTGACATGAACTGTCTCCATTTTGAAGCTTGTTACACTTTTGGTCCCTTTTTGTGTTAAAGATGCAAGAGATTTAATGAATTTGTTTTTTTAGTTTGTTTGTTAGGTTGAAGATGGTGAAAAGGCTACTGGGATTGTGGGGGCTGATTCTGACAAGGTGAGTTTTTGGTGTTTTGTTTGGTTATTTAGAGTAAATTGCGAAAAACTGTCCTTGTGGTTTGGTTATATTGCAGGCGCAGTCTTTATAACTTTGAAAGTGCGCGCGCAGTCGCTAAGGCGAAATCTGGGGACCAGTTAACTAGTTTCCCATTGGGACTGTGTGTGTACTTTTGAAGCTGTAAGAAATGCGTGTGTGATTTGACAAAACCACTAAGACGGTTTTTACAATTTGCTCTTAAGATAATGTATGTTGGGTTTTAAGGGTTTAGTTGTTATAATAACGGTATGAAATTATTGGTTGAGGTTCTAGAATCCTATTATTAAGGCATTGTTGTCATTTTTAGTTCATTGTAGGGTATGTTTGGCAAGGGGTTTTAAGAACGTTTAGGAGCGTTTAGTATTTAGCGTTTAACGTTTAGAATTGAAATCTCGTTTGGCAAGCAGACAAAGAGTGTTGCGTTTTGTTTTTTCTAAAAATGCTACTTGAAGGAGCGTTTAGCGTTAGTGTTTACGTCATTTTACACTATGTAATCACCGATTCAATTACTTTACCAAACACTTAAAAAAACAGTTGCTGCTAGTTCAAATTTTGCCAACCATACCCTTAATTGTGTATATTTGCTTGTTGTTTTGAGAAATGGAATGTGAATGTGGTCACACCATGGAAATGTAGGAATGTAATGAAATTTGAATAAGGTAAATGTAAAAAAAATCGGAAAGAGGATTAATTGATTTTTTTTTTTTTTTTTTTTTGGGTGTTAATGTGGAGGTTCAATTTTGAAAATAATTAGAAACTGTTGTGTTGCAACTCCCAAATCTGACATGTCCTGGGTTACACGGCAACAAGCAAAACCTATACAAATTTGGAAAATGTGATTGGTTACTGAATGTTTAGGTCTGAAATTGCATTAAATGGTAGGTTAAGGCAAATGGTAAAAGTAGAATGTTGGATAAATCGGTGAAAACTTTGGCATAATATCCCCATCTTCACTAAACTGCGATATATTATGAATGCTATTTGGTTATACATGAAACGGTTTGTTGTTATGAAGATGCATTGTTTTTTAACAAACTAGGCTGAGTACCATGTAAAATTACTATCACCGTTTTACTTTTGTTTAGAGTATTTGGGATGCTTGATTATAGTAGTTGTAGTTTAGACTTAGACTTAAGAGTATACACATTTGAGGCAGTTTCATGCTTTTATGTTTGGATAATTTTGGATGCTTAAGATCTTGGTAATTGTAGTTTGTTGAGATGAAATACTAGTAGACTTTTATACTGGCATAAGAGGAAAATGCTAGACGGTAAATAGACAAGACAAATATGGCTTTTCTGTACTCTGTAACTGTCATAACTTTTATCTTACATTCTCCATTTTCTCGAATCGGTTTCGTATTTTGTTTTAGTGGCAGAAACTCATATCAGTGAAAATTTTTCTTGTTTTTCAGTTGGCACTGAAACAGAAAATAGAGATTAAGCTGAGGTCATATTGGGTACCTATAATAGAAGAGTGATGCAAGCAGATTATGGATGCTGCAAGAACAACAAATGCAAAGACAATGGGCCCAGTTCCATTACCCACCAAGTGAATCTACTTAGTGTTGAAATCCCCTCATGTTCACAAAGAGGCGAGATTCCATTTTGAAATCAGGACGCATCAAAGGCTCATTGATATCCTACACCCAACTGCACAAACCATTGACTCTTTGATGCAGCTTGATCCACCTGCTGGTGTCAATGTCGAGGTTAAACTTTAGAACTGTATTTCAAGTCTTCTTTTGGTATTAAATGTTGTTATTTACACTTTTGTGTAGTAGATCTGTTACTTTAATCATTGTTGATTAAAGGAATGGTGTTTAGTAAAATATATTGTAATGTCATAACCTTGAAATGATGGTTCTCTAAGTCACAAATGGTTCTGGTTATTTATTCAATGATTTGAGTTTGCGATTTGATGTTAGACATAGATGTTGACGAATTTGTAACGTGTTGGTGATTTGATGCGGTTTTCATATGAAGTTAGATGATATATATGAGCTCAGTTTGATATTAGGTGGAATGTTTGAAACGATGTTTAATGTGGCAGAAAAGTGGAGCAAATAGTGGAAGAAGCTGATTCGCAGAGGGAAGGTTTAGATGCTTATTTTCAACGGCGGCCGAAAAAGATGCAAGAAGCTCAAGAGAGAGCTGAACCGCTTATTAAAGCTGTATGTATATTAGCCTATCTGTTTTTTTTTTTTTTTTTTTTTTTTTTTAAAGTTTATGATGTTCATTGCATTTCTGATCACAAGCTGTTTTGACTGTGGTTTAGAATGGGAATCTTCACATGTTAGTGAGGATTTTTGATGAGGAAGCACAAGCAATGCAGTCTGCATGGAACTCTTCTCGAATGTTGGAAGAGGCAACTGCAACTGGAATGGCCATCCTTTGCTAAATACTCTGAAAAAAAGGGATCGCTTAAAGGTACATGTTCTGTGTTGGCATTTAAATACCGAGTCTGTGAGTCACTCTGCAACAATTGTTATATGCCAATGCAATTACTGAATGCTTATACTCTATCAAACCACAGCTTATAACCGATTCAAGTATGCATAATGTGACACAGGGACATATAGAGTTAAATATGTCTTTTCTCCAACCAACCTCAGAATGTCCTAGCACATAAATTTTATCCCGACCGGCCCTAGTTCTAGCTATGATTTATTAAATAGTTAGTTTGGATTATGGATTCGGGATATGATATGACACAAACTCCTGTCACTCTTTGTACATTTCCTATATTGATCAGAACGTTTTCAATGCTTTGCAGTTGAGAATTTGAGATATAATGTGCAATTGGTACTTACAGGTTGCACTGTGTGTAGCACAGTGTCTTAAAATATATGCGAAGTACCGTTTAAATTCATGATGAAGATATAATACTTATAAGAAATTATAGCGCAATAAATTTGGAGACAGTTTTTCGACGGTGGCTTGTTAGCTGCTAATGCTGTGAAATCTTAAAATAGGATCCAGATTCGATATATTACAGATGACAGCTTAATCTATGTTTCTTGAATACTTAATGATACAATCTGTTTTGTCTTGCACAACAATTGGCTGAATATTATTTTGTTCAACCTATAATCTTTTGAGAAGAATTCTAAAGTTACTACTCTCACTATAATAACAGCGAATAAGGTTTAGTATATGCTCCCTATAACCTGTTGTTGCCGTTTGCGTTTCCGTGTGTGTATAGTTCTACTACTTAGAGCAGGAAGGTTCTTACGAATCCATGTATGACAACTTGAACAGCAACATATGCCTCTCTGCATGTGAATGGCCCCCAAGCTCTAAATGAAGTTAATTGCAAAGAATATAGTGTGAACCAATAATCTTTATCTTTATGCTTCTTATGTATTTATTATTAGACGAAGGACTAAACATGTCAAGTAGAAACTTGGTAACCATATTGGCGGTTACAAGCAGTTGGAAAACGGTTACAAACCTCCAACCATTACATCGGTTAGGACATACCGATTAGTTAGTATATATACATTGTACCGAATCATTTTACAAGTTAATAGACAATTTTACTTATTCAATATACTTTACATTTTGCAATCTATATATCATTGATCTAGAGTTGGGACAACAATTGGCATCAAGAGCATAGGATTATACTTTCGCTTTTGATTACAACATACGCAAGAAGAAGAAAGACCCAGGAGAACACGCTGAAAACTTTCTTTTCATACGCAGAAACAAAATTCCATACGCAAGGATTTTTGTTTTCGACAAGTTTTGTTTACTCTTTAATTCCAAGAGGAACAAACGTGAATAAGGATACGTGAAGATAGTGCGCGATCATTTACGTAGGGATTGCAAACGTGGTACACCAAACGGATTGGTGGAAAAACCGTGTTGGCAACAACATAGGGAAGGAAGAATTGGACACTACGCTTTGGTAATAGGAACGAGTGGGATAAAACTTTGTGAAACCGGGTTAAACAAGACACAAAGGGAGGAAGACGGGTAAGACGGGAAACGTTGTTGTTGAAAAAGGAAACGACGTGATAAGGAAAAGGAGCACCAGGAATTGTGTGGAGTAGGTCAAACGACACAAGGAAAACAACAACGGTAGGTTAAGATCGTAAACATTTTGTTTCGAGTTCTTTGATACCATCTCAGATCAAATATTTGTACGCTGGAAGTTTGTTATCGAATATAGATATCAAATAACGTACATAAGAAAGGAGAACGTGTAGTGTGGAGGAACAAGAAAGAAGTCCGAAATTTTGGAGGCAAACAGAAATTTCAAAAAAAAACAAATACGCAAGAAAATTTGTTTGGTTCTAGTACTAGTCGGATATAAAAAGGCAGAAAGGAATTCGACAAGAATTTGGTGTTTGTATTCGGTGGGAAACTAAACACATCGAGGCAAAGAACATCAAGGGTACGCGGCAAAAAGGGGAACCAAAGCAACGTTGGTAAACGATTTACTAACGAAAACAAGAGAATACTCTAAGTATTCATCGGATACACGAGGTCAAAGTTAAACTCTTTCGATTTCATTACTTTACATAGTATAGAATAGTATAGAATACTTTATTTCATACTATTAGAAATCCCGAAAACTATTTATTGATCCCAGATTATTAGGATTCCTAAGATTAGAAATTTCCATACTTTATAGAAAACCACACTAGGAAGAATATATCCCATTGAATTAGAAAGCCAAGATTCTAAGCACTTTCAAAATGACAACCGACGATATAGCAACCATCAGAATCAGAATAAAACCCGTAACACCCATCGCACAATATCAATGCCCTAAGTTGAAAACCACAAACTACACAATGGGCTATACAAATTAAGGTTATACTAGAGGCATATGGCTTATGGGAAGCAATAGAACCAAAGATAGATACACCAAAGGATGATAAGAAAGAAAAGGCAACGATCGCCTTCCTATATCAAGCATTGACGGAAGATGTGATCTTACAAGTAGCGGGTTGTAAGACGGCAAAGGATTTATGGGATTCAACAAGAAAAGACACGCTGAGAAGATAAAGCGCAGAAGCACGATTACAATCATCGATGATTGGGTTTAACTCACTTGATGAAAGAAGATGAGACGGTGGACGCATTTCATGGCTAAACTAAGCAATATGCCACGAAGGCAAAAGAATTAGGAAAACTTTGGATGAATCACTTTTAGTTCAAAAACTATTAGACTCCACACCGATAGGTTCATTCAGATAGAGCATCCATAGAACAAACAACCGATCTCGACGAAATCACTTTAGATGAGATCATTGGAAGACTCAAGGCATTTGAGGAAAGGATAAAACTCCCAAGGGAGGACATGTAGAAGCCAGAAAACCTATTATTCGCACATGGCGAACACTCAGAAATAGGAAACGCTTTTACAAACGGGAGGAAAATCAAATTTCTCACGAGGAACCTGCGAATAAAAATAGAAACAACCACGTGAAGGGAACCCTAGTTATAAGGAGAGTTCGGATAAGAATAAAGGAGAGTGGGATGCGAGCAAGATAAAATGCTACGGTGTCATAAATGGGACACTTTAAAAGAAACCGTAGAGAAAACCAAAGAACTCAGAACAATCAAACCTTATCTTAGAAGACGATGAACCATCACTATTAATGACTATGCACGAAACCGAACACAAGGAAGTGTTGTTGAATGAAGAACAAATTCAACCAAAGAAATATGCTACAATGGATACAAGCATATGGTATTTAGATAATGGTGCAAGTAACCATACGACCGGGATAAAGAGTCATTTAGGGATATTGATGAAAGCGTAACAGACGAGTACGCTTTTGGAGATGGATCGATGTACGATAATGAACCATCACTATTAATGACTATGCATTTAAACCGAACACAAGGAAGTGTTGTTGAATGAAGAACAAATTCAACCAAAGAAATATGCTACAATGGATACAAGCATATGGTATTTAGATAATGGTGCAAGTAACCATACGACCGGGATAAAGAGTCATTTTAGGGATATTGATGAAAGCGCAACAGACGAGTAACGCTTTGGAGATGGATCGTATGTATGATAATGGGTAGAGGTCTATATCGTTAGGTTGTAAGAACCAAGAATGTAAGGTAGTATCTAAGTATACTACATACCAAACCTCAAGAGCAACATACTTAGTCTAGGACAACTTACGGAAATAGGTTGTAAAGTCATTATGGACGGAAACAAATCGACTTTGTATGATAAGAATAAGAAGTTGTCGATGAAAGTAGAAAGATCTAAGAATCGACTCTACAAGATACAATTACGATATAGCACCTATATGTCTCTTAGCAAATATAGATAACCAAGCATGGTTATGGCATGCTAGATTAGGTCATCCGAACTTTGACGATATAAACAAGATGACTAGGAAAGGTCTAGTAGATGGAATTCCTAGATAAATCATGCAGGCGATTTGTGACGCATGTTTATTAGAAAACACAGAGAACACCATTTCCAAACCAAACTAAATTCGTGATCAAAGAACCCATTGGACTTAGTATACGGAGACCTTTGCGGTCCTATAAGTCCAAAGAACACACCTGTGCAAGAAACTCATTTTCTTGTTAAGGGACGAGACACGTTTATGCGGGCCTACTTTCGACATCGAAAGATGAGGCATTTAGTACATTCAAGGAATTTAGACGTAAGATAGAAATGGAAATGAAGTTGAAAATAAGGATGCTAAGAACGGATAGAGGTGTGAATTCACATCAAATGAATTCGCAAGTAATCGTAAGGAAAATGGAATAAGACGACATTGACATCACCGTACTCCCAGCGTGAGAATGGAGTAGTGGAGAGAAGGAATAGGACATTGTTATCAACCACTAGGAGTATGATGAAAGCAATGAAGTTACCTTTAACTTTTGGGCAAGCGCTTAAACATGCTATATACATACTCAATAGGGTACCTACGAGGCCCCGATAGATAAAACTCCATATGAGGCACTCTACAATAGAAAACCAAACTTGGAAAACCTAAGAATATTTGGATGCACACTTATGCAAAAATAACGATACCTCACTTAAAGAATTTGGATGATGTAAGCATACCATTGGTTTACTTAGGAGTAGAGGAAGGATCAAAAGCATGTAGGTTATATGACCCTATAACCGTGAAGAAACATGTTAGTAGGGACGAAAATTCATGGAAACAAAACCGTGGGTTTGGAACAAAGATGAAGAAGATACGGACACACAAGACACATTTTGGGCTAGTTTTGTGGTGACGGAGTTGACAATGAAAACGTTACACCGCCAACACGAAACGATGATAACATCGTATCATGAACAAGATCGATTCACGATCCAGCCACCAAACACACCACCGACATATCAGTATGACCACACTCGTAAGAGGAAGAAGAAGCTACTACTAGTTCTTAGAGAACCCAAGAGATGATTTGATGATACACCCAGACGCGAGTACGTAAACATGTCGGATATATACAGGCACGCACGAAGAGTTGAACCTCAAAGCTTGTTATTTACTAGAAGAACCCGAAATTACAAGGAAGCATCAACAGATGAGAAATGGATTGAGGCCATGGAGATTGAATCGATTCAATCAACAAGAACAAAACATGGACTCTTACTACATTGCCGTAAAATCGAAGGCAATAGGACTCAAATGGGTTTACAAGACCAAGAGGATGCAAAGGAAACATCATCAAATATAAAGCACGGTTAGTGGCAAAAGGTTATGCGTAAGAACAAGTGGATAGACTTGATGAAGTATTTGCACCGCTGTTTCGGATAGAGACGAGCCGGTTGATATTAGCATTAGCGGCATATCATGGATGGCAAGTACATCACTTAGATGTAAAATCGGCATTTTACATGGAGATTTAAAGGAAGAAGTCTACGTTACACAACTCAAGGATTTATACAACAAGGAAATACAGAAAAGTATATAAGCTTACTAAAGCTTTATATGGCTTAAGGCAAGCACCAGAGCTTGGAATACGAAGCTTGATCAAACGTTAAAGTCCTTAGACTTTAAGAAATGTAATCTCGAACAAGCGGTTTATACAAAGCGGAACAAGAATTCTACACTTATAGTTGGAGTCTAGATGATTTGATAATCACAGCACTCCAAAGAAAGAAATCAAGAATTCAAATCCCGGATGAAGGATATATTTGAAATGAGCGACTCGGATTGTTAGCTTATTATCTTGGGATGTAAGTCACACTGCATGCGAGGAGAGATTACAATCAAGCAAACAGTTATATTAACAAGATCTTGAAGGAAACAAGTATGGCGTGAAAAGAATGACACGAAAATACCTATGGATACCGGTACTAAGTTGGTCAAGGCGGAAGAAGGAAACTCGATTGACGCGAACTTACTACGTGCTTAATAGGAAGTCTCGTGTACTTACCGCATACGACTGGATCTTAGTTACACAATGGACTACTCGAGATTCATGCAAGACCAAGGATCATCACCAAGGCGGAAAGCAAGTAATCCGATATATCAAAGGAACAAAGGAGCATGGCATTATATACAAGCAAGAAGGCCGCAAGATTACAGATTACATGACGGTGAGTTATGGAGTCAACACCGATCAAGGAAAAGGAACCACGGGATCGATTTTATTTCGGAGAGTCACCGATTACTGTGTACTCGAAGCAACCAACGAGGCGCTATCATCATGTGAATCGAATTCATGGCGGCCATCGCAAGAAGATGTCAAGCCTTATGGCTAAAGCGATTGCTTAGTGAACTAACCGGATGGGAAGAAAAGGATAACGTCAAGGTCGATAACATTTCAAAGAATAGCACTTCATGAAGAACCCGGTTTTCATGGAAGAAGCAAGCACATCGATATTCGCTACCATTTCATTCGAGAATGCGTAGAAATGGGCACATCAATGTGGAACATGTCGTGGAGAACTACAAAGAGCGATATTCTAACAAAGGCTCTACCAAGATTGAAGTTCGCGACTATGCGACAAATGCTCGGAGTTCAAGATTTAGGGGCGAAGCAACGATCAAGATTAAGGAGGAGAATGTGAACCAATAATCTTTATCTTTATGCTTCTTATGTATTTATTATTAGACGAAGGACTAAACATGTCAAGTAGAAACTTGGTAACCATATTGGCGGTTACAAGCAGTTGGAAAACGGTTACAAACCTCCAACCATTACATCGGTTAGGACATACCGATTAGTTAGTATATATACATTGTATCGAATCATTTTACAAGTTAATAGACAATTTTACTTATTCAATATACTTTACATTTTGCAATCTATATATCATTGATCTAGAGTTGGGACAACATATAGTGCCACGGATAGACTAATAACATTTCTTGCATAACTTTGATAACCGGAAACGCCGAGCGGCCCACCAGACATAACATTTATTAACATCTTTCATGTTTTTTTTTTTTTGCCTTTTGCCTTTTACAGAGAGCTCAAAGGAAAGCATTGGATGTGCGCAACACATTGGGGCTATCGAATACGATATTAAGGGTGATTGAGAGGCGAAATCGAGTTGATTAGAAGATAAAATATGCAGGCATGATCCTTACCTTCATAATAGTTGTTGCATTCTTGCTGTGGGTTAGATGATCTTCTGGTTTTACGTTTCTTCTTGAATGTCTCATCAGTTGTTTCATTAATACTTCTGTTGAGGATTTGCATAGAATGGTTCGGCTAGCTTTGTTCTACAGCTGAATATCTTACTGTATAAAAATCTTTTACTAACATAGTAACATGGTTCAACAGGAGATTCCATAGTTTGAAGCAAATATGAGCAACATGGTTTTTGTTTTTAATCTGTAGCCCCTTTTTTAACATGCTTCAGAAACCATAGTTGTATTTGAATTCTTTAGCGCTTTTCTATTAACACATTCTGGTATGTTTGTAAGCAATGTTAGGACTTGCAACTAATGACCTCAGGTTTATCATGAAACGATACAATGGGAACCTAATTGTGTGACCTGGAACAAACATGTGTATCTCTTTCATGTAAGAACATTGTTTGGGAACTAAATAATGTATCCACTATTATACATGGACTTGTAATGCTACATTTAGAATTAGATCGAATGGTTTGATTAAAATGATAGGGGTGTTTAATCATTAACCGTCAAGGCTACGATCAAGAGTATTACTTCCAAGTTCCAACTACTGAAAGGTAACCACTAACTAGATGGGTATTGTAACTTCCGGTTTATTATGGTTGGATGAAATAGCTTAAAATCTACAATTTTATTAGAGCCCTTGGTATACCTCTTGCCCCGTTTACGTTTTGGTAAATGAACCTGTATTTCTTTGAAATATTACAACAACAATCTAGTAATGTGAAGCTCATATGGGATGTTAAGATTAGTGGACATCTGCTTTCAAAACGATTAAGGTTGTTTCAGACAAGACAAACCACTATCCAGCACTTCTAACAATTACAAGACTGTATGAACTCAACTCCTGCATACACGACGACCAGGAAGAAAATGGACAACAAAAACCCAAACTATACTAGAAAGTTTTAGCCTAAGCCACAGGTATTTTTCCTCAAGTCGCACATCTTCACACCAGATTCTAGATTTGCGCTTGAGTATTTGCCGTAATGAAACCAGCATACACTGGAGTTTAGTGCGAGACGTGTGGAATTCAGCCGAGTTGCGGCTGCACAGACTATGGATGGTTCAGGTTAACAAAAAGTAAATGTTTCTGTATTGGCCGACATCGTTTTTAGTCGTACTATTCAACATTTAGTTATGCCAATTGTGTGTTTTAAGTATAGAATCCGAAAACTTCTTCGACCTGTGAGAGCTTTCAAGGCTACCAGTAACTCTCATGTTCAACATATTGTGTCTAATTAACTACTCATATCCAGTGACTTGAATATATCTTGCTTCACGTACTTCTCTTGGTCATAATAATTTCAATCCAATATACCTTAGCATATAAGTAAAAAGTAAAAACAACAATATTAAGTTATCAACTCTCTTCTATTTCTTGTCTTTTAAGAGTGAAAACTATAATTACCCACTGCTTTAAAGTTAAATCATTTATCTGCATCTTAAAAAAAAACTGTTTTATCTTGGTTTTTTGTAAAAGCAGCTTATCAACATAACAAAACACCCCAAGTCCTTCGATCAAGGGCCGACTTCCAGTCACAGTTCCAATGGAACCATGACTCGAGTCTCAGTGGCCTGAGATGTCGATTTTGAAGTTGTAAAGTTGAATGACAACTTCGCTTTCATTGTCAACTCACCACTGTCCTCCAAGAGCTAGCCACCATATATACCACCATCGTATCAGAAATCTGGCTTCGTGATCTCAACTAATAGACTTGTATTTGTAACCAATATCAATTGTCAACAAACAAAAGGCGAATACAATCATGTTTTTACAGTACTATTAGTCTTTTACTCAGTAAATTCGAAAAAGAAAAACAATAACTTTTTATTCAACATTAGGGAAATAAACAGAATGCAAAGATAATGGAAAATAGCATAAAATTTAAACAAATTAAATATTATCCATCTGCTAACAAAATATAACAAGTTCAACCAGTAACTAAAGATATATTTGAGATGCATTAAACTAGAAAACAATTAATTTAACAATAAGCAGATTCATAGAAATTATAAGCAATAGTCTAATCAGCTCTCTTAACAACTGCAATAGCCAAGCACAGCTTATTTTGATCCTCCATGCGAAACGACCAAACTTGAATAGTTGCCCCTAGTTTCAGATCATTCTTGTTCTCATTGACAAACTGGTTCCAACCAGTCCTTAGAACAAGACTTGATATCGTATTTAGATCCCACCTTAGCAACCTCATTGGTTGCTCATACATCTGAAGCGTTGGCCCTAACAACGGTACATAAAAATCATGTGGCCCGTCCAGACGTGCTTTCTCATCAGGTGTTAGGAAATCATGTGTTTGCAGTTGGTTACCCGGCATGGTTAACCTGTTTTGGTTTGGTGCCAGATCAGCTGATAACAATTGCTTCTGGATCACTAGCGTAACGTTTGTACCATTGAGCTCATGGGTGATGTGCTCCTTCAAACGTTCGGTTACGAGGTTGCTTATAATGTTTGTATCATTCATCGTTTTCTCCATATCGTAGAAGAAGCCTAGCTGATCGATTTTTTGATTTCTTAGGTAATATATTTGTGTCGATCGAATATTGAACAAGATGAGTTATATTGATATAATGCAAAACGAAGGTCTATATATAGACTTTTGGTTTCTTGATCATCAAGGTACATTACTATAAATCTATTCAAATTCGTTTGTTGTGCTGGGCTGGGTTTAACAACCTTTTTTTCAATGAACTTTTACAAGCCCGGCCTATAAAATAGTTTATAGTTCATATCGTGATTAAACGTTATAACCGGTTTGACACCGAACAAAGCGAAAAAATAAACTAGGCCGAAACCGAATAAAACTAGACTGAAAATATTAATTGATGTATGGTTTGTTTGAAACCAAACCGAAGTATATAATTAGTGTTTGGTTTGGTTTTGGGTTGGACAAATATATAACCAAAACAAACTGAAAAAACTGAATATTTCTATGTATATAGAGATTTTCTATATTTATCTTTCCAACTAACAATCATAATAATTTAAAATCTTTTAAACTAATCACTCCTCAAATAAAGCATTGCTTTTTTCTATTCACTTTGTATTGTGTTTGTGTTATTTCAACAAAGAAGGAGATTGCTACTCTTATTTGTATTTTTGTGGTGTATGCTCATTCAAAGTATGGGGTGACAAAGGAAGGAGATGTTAAAAAAAAGGTTTTGTGAATAAGTCATCGCAACTATAAGGCAAATATAGCCAATGTGCTATAGCATTATGAAGATGAAGTATATGAGGCATATCAATTAGCCAATGTGCTAAGACATGATACGCATGTGCGATAGTCAAAATATCTATTGGAGAGGAGAATGTTGGGTACGTAATCATTTTATGGTATGGATTGTTGGCATTAGCATTTGGACTTGATTCTATTATTTTTCGTTTGTAGAAACCCTGCCACAAAAACATCCCTTGCATAACTCTTAACTTATTATTAACCCTTAGCCTAAAGTTGTAACCCGAATAAAACCTCTTTGATGAATTTACTAGGTGCTCACGCCTTCGGATTTATTTTGGTACTTGCACAAGCTTATGGTATGACACAAAAATCATGACTGAGCAATGAGTGATTTACTTACACCACAAATTATATATTGGAGTGTTGAGTGAATTAATAAATCCAAAATCATTAATTTGAGGTGCTTAGTTATGTTATCTAGCTCGAGATTCATTTAGTTATTGTTTGAAAAGGTTCTTTATAAATCACGATTTCTATAATAGTTGTTCTTTTAGGAATACTTATTACATTTTTATAAATCACGATTTCTATACCGAAACAATTTTATAATGCTAGACTTGCTCGAGGGCTTAGCAAAACTTTATGGGGAATTTGATAACGCTCAAATCGAGTATGTTTTTAGTCGCGTTATCGTTAATTTTGTGCATTATATTTGGTTATATTCATAGACTTTTGTTACTTAATCGTATAAAAGTATGTATGCAAGTTATATGTAGCCAAGTATAGGAAAAGAAGAAGATATGAAGAAGAAGTGGAAAGATATGCACATACGAAGATTCCTGCATCGAAATCAACACTGAAAGCCTTGAAAGAACAAAAAGATTCAATACACCAGTGTTTCCAAGTTTCAAGATCAAGAAAATATCAAGTATTGTTGAAGGATGAAGAACCATGATCAAGGACCAAGCAAGCGACAAGCTAAAACAAAAAAAGAAATAAAAATACATGTTAAAGGGCCTGCAGCCGATCGACTGGAGCCCATAGAGAATTCGGCTGGGGTGTTGTGATCAAGACCATCTCATCGGCTGAACCGTTGTGCCGATCGGCTGGAACCATTTTCAGTTACCAAAAGTGCATTAAATGATATTTTTAAGCCCCATAATCATTAGAGTCCGGTCATTTCTAGTTCTTAACTCCTTGGGGACATTTTTACTTGGCCAAGAAGTGTTTCTAAGGCTTTATAATGATTTCTTAGCTTCATATCATAGTGTGACAAACCCTTGATTAATATCCTTACAACCTAGCTCTATTAAACTTACTTTTCTTTCTCCCAAAAGGCTATAACTTCCTTCAAATTTCCAAAGAAGATCTTAGAATGAATTTCAAGTGGCTCGGGTTCAATTTTAGAGTTGCTTTGTGGTTATATTAGTTGATTGGAGGCGTGGTTGCTCTAGTTCCACACTTTAGTTTCTTGTAATCGAAATCTAGGTACAATCTTGTATTTCAATTATGATGAACTTCAGTTTTTATGGTTATGATAATGGTTTTATTTGTTACTTGTGTTTTGAAATGATATGTGATATGGAGTAGTAGTTGTAATACTTGTGTGGAATGATGTAAATATTTGTTTGAGTATTTGATCACTTTGATTGCATGAAAACTCCATTTATCTTATGAGTTTGTTGAAATAAGAATGAGTCGGATTAATTAGTTGGTAAACACATAAATGGATTTAAAGATCGAAAGGGTTTCCATTTTGTTCTTGTTCTAAAACGTTAGTGCATGAATTAGTATGGAATATGATACTTGACACCTATCATGTTTGCTTGTTAAAAAGGACTAATAACGATTTCAACTTGAGTATAGGCCGAAAGGGCTCGTAGGAACAAATTAGATAAATGATGTTTTCACTCAAATGAGTCTTAATGAATTCGGTATATTGGTGTTCATAGGCCGAAGGGGTTCACCATGTGATTGAATTCCAAAACGATTTTCATGATATACACCATTGATTAGAGGATCGTTGAAATTAGATTTGTGCATCATATCATGCTTTAACTAAAACAAGTTCGAATACTCTATATATGATGAATATGATTTCTACACAAGTATTGTTTGATAATTGATTGAATTTATTTACTATAGAATTTTGATGTAATTTGGATTGACGCCCATTTTACGTACTTGCTATGAACTTACTTAAATAACAAATCCCTTTGGACGATCTTGACTTACCCACCTTTACTATAATCAGACGAGTATACTTGATCGTATGTGTTAATAGATAATTCGGTAAATCGTGTTTCATAAACTTTAAAACTTGCACAATGAACAACACATCAAGTTTGTGAATCCCCATCAGCTGGATAGACATAAGACGTTCGCATCATTTTACGCAACTCATCTTCACACTCATACTCGGCATACAAATCCCAATCAATCACCCTTGGAACCAAACATGTCCTATTTTGCAACTTTGATAATCGTTCCCAGAAAGCATGTTTCTCCTCTTTGGTGACATTTTTGAACTTCAAGTATTCATTCGCTTCAGCCTTCAAGCTATACGTCACTTTCTTCCTTGCGTTCCTTTGGCAATACTTGGCAACAATCGGGTTTATTGGAACCCGTGCGAACTTGAACAACCTACAACATTTCTCTCAGAAATCATAAATATAAGTCAATATAAGAGTGTTAGAACAAACGGAAAGGTCCATAAGCCTCTAAGGTTTACTTCAAAATTCGAAAATCCCAAAGCAAAGAAGTGGAACCGGATCGGTCGAGAGCAACCCAATCGGTTCCACCTGCTTCTCTCATCCAACTGCTCGTCAAGGCCGCAACCGGATCGGTTCCTTGATCTGCAAAAGGCTTTGCCTTCAAATCCATTTTCCACTAGATTTTCCAAAGTCCAATTCACTCCTAGACTGCATTCTAACATCATCAATGATTCCCACATCCTCAAATTGTTCCAAATTCGTTTCCAAAGACTTCCAATCATAACATATTCATCTTTCTTAGAACTCAACAATCTTAACCTCAATTCTCAATTACTTGTTCTAATCAACAATGGGGCATCTAAAATTCATTAAAAACGCATCATCTACCAACTAGGAATCATCAATTGCAACTTAATTTGATTCAATGGCATAACCTAATTAAATCCGAAAATTTAATCATCAAATACTCATTCCATGTTGAATCAATCACTACAATTCTTTTGCAATGCATTCCTATATCAATTACCCATTTAATCCTAAAATATTACAACTTAATTCGAATTCTATCAAAAACCCCCAAATTAGTGACCTAATTTGTAATTATAATTAAACCTTAATTAAGTTAATTGATTGCAGATGCTTACTTGCGTAGGTGCCATGATGATCTTCTACAACTTCTACAAGCTTCAAACAACTTCTAATGGTCGAATTTTGCAAAACCCAGCTGGAGGATTAGTGTGTGTGTGTTTTTTTGGAAAAAATGAATTTTTGGTATATATATTTGCATGCAACCGGATCACCATGGATACAACCGCTTCGGTTTGCATTTTGCGAATTTTTGCCTTTTTACGTTACTCGGGCATTTTACCTTCCAACCAACAATCGTTTACTCAAAAATTCGATTAAAGATGCACACAACATTCATCCAACCATTTGGAATTTCAACAACATCTATCTCAAAAACTAAATCATCATACTCATAACTTAAACTAAAAACTCAAAATGCATTAATTAAATAACTTCAAAATAATAAGAGCAAAATAAAAATGAAAATGAAAAACAAGAAATCCTAAATGCACAAAATTAAAAGTTCATGAAAATCAAGCAAACAATTGCTTGTTATTGTGGTGCCTTGCTTCTCCTTATTACTCCTCGAAATACTCATGCCTTAATATTTCCTCACTTAGAAATTTCTCGGTCAATTCACGGTGTGTTTCGTAAGTTTTGAACTTCCTTACAAATCTTCTCCCATCCGGGCATAGTATATCAAATTTGACATGCCATTCTCCGTCTCCATCCCCTGTTTTGTAAACACTTGACCCCTCGGGTCCCCATTCCAATTTTTGAGTTGAACCGTAGAGAACCCAAGAAATCGGTTAGCTTCGTTTAAACAAGGATGTTTTGAATGGATTGTAAAATGCTTCCACCGCTAGCGGCGCCCATCTCATCCTTAATATCCAAGTATGGTGGAGCTAGTGGTCCATACATCGGGTTTCCATGGACATCACGTCCAATTTCAAAACAAGTCAAGTCATCGTCCGCTTCCATCAATTCTAAATCTTCCATGAATTCCACAACTTGTACCCTTGGTTTGGGATAATAGGTTTGTTTTGAGATCCCGTCATCGATTGTCATCGTACCTCTACCCATATCTATGATGGCACCACATGTGCGTAGGAACGGTCTTCCTAGTAGAAGATGTAGACTCTTATCAACCGGAATGTCTAGAACTAGAAAATCAGCCAAGTAGGGTTGATAACCAATTTGAACTCTCACGTTTTTCACCTCCCCCATCTATTTTGCTTGGGAGTTATCCGCCATGGCAAGTTTTGAGTGATTTGGTTGTGGCTTACTAAGACCCAACGTCTTAAATAATGGATAGGCATAACATTGACGTCGAACCCGTCCGCCAAAGCATACATTGGTGTGGTCCCATTAACCTTAATTGGCAAAACAAAATTCCTCGGGTCTTTCTCCTTACGTGGCATACCCCTAAACAAAATCCTATCTCTATCCTCCTCCGATAGATCTTTATCCTCCAATCTTGATCTTGCTAACATCACCGCATCTAGTTTCTTGCGGTATAAAACATAATCTTGTAGTACCTCAATTACGGGCTTTTTCTCATTGAGCTCGAGAAATTTTTGTTCAAGGTTTTCCAAGATGGCTTCTTTTTGTTGTTGGGTTAAAGGTTTGAAGGTTTTTGGTGTAGTGGGTGGTGAAGTGTAATCATTGTTTTAGTTGGTGGATGTGGTAGGAGTTAATTTGTTGGATGAGGTTTTCTTTCTATTAGCCTTCCCCATCTTAACGACTTCCACATTCTCCTTTTCCATATTAGCACATAATTCCACAAGCATTTCATTCACCCCTTTCTCTTCTTCCAAGTCGGTGATATTGATCCTCATCTCCCCCAAAGCAAAATCAACTTGACATTTGGTTGTTACAAGAAAATCCCGCCCAAAACAAACATTGGGCTCATCAGCGTTTCCTTCCTCCAAGACAACAAAATCTGCTTCGAAAATATGACCATGAATGTTAACCTTGAGATTCGTAACCATTTTCTTAGTAGCCGTAATCCAAACGACGTGGCCAATTTGATCAAGAACTTTCTCCACCATATAATTTTCACCATAGGCCATGTTTAGTTGAGCGTCCCACGACTCACCCTCGACACTACAGGTGTACCGAACCTCATAAGTGGTGAATCATACTCAGTTAGTGGTGCTTGCGTGAATACCACAACTCTACCCTTCTTAGGAAAATGAACCTTGTTCTCTCCCACTTCTTCCATACTATCCGAATCAATAGCAAAGTCCTTCTTACTCTTTTCCAAAATATTCCCAATCTTCTCCAAATAATTCCCGGTGTCTTTGAACATCTCATCCAAGTTACGTAGGTACTCAGAAATTCCGCTTAAACTATTCATAACAACTATCTAACAAGACAAAACAAAACCAAAGACAAAAATCCAAATCATTACCGTTAGAGTTAGTAAAAACCAAAGCAAACTACATAAACATATACTAAACAAGTAAAGACACTTAACAAAACTAAAAACACAAGCTAAAACTCAAAATCAAAAAACTAGAAAATTTTTTACCGAGAGCTCCAACCGGATCGGTTGGCTCACCAACCGATTCGGTTGGTGGTAAACTTCCTGACCAAAACTCCCAACCGGATCCGGTTGCGGGCTGCAACCGAACGGTTGGATCAATTTTCCAATATTTTTTTTTAATTATTATTTTTTTAATAATAATAAAACCTGTTAATTATAAATTAATTAAAGACCATTAATTTTACTTAAACTCTTAATTAATTGAGGCTACTCATTATCCTTATTAATTATAAAACATTAATTAAATTAATTAATCAAAACTATATTAACTAGTCTACTTAACTACTCATTAAAACTATATACCCATAAAAACTGAAAATTAACTAATGTAATAACTGCAATTAAGACATAATTAACTAAAAAGATAAATAAAACTAAAAAATGATTAAAATATCAAAAATCTAAAAATCACTAAGAAAAGCATAACAATCTATAAAAATCAGAAATGACGAGAATTAAACTAAAAACTATAACACAAAACACTAGATAAAGCAAAACTATAAAAATCAAAAACGAAATTTTTTACCGAGAGCACTAACCGGTTCGGTTGCTCGCGCAACCGATTCGGTTAGTCTCTAAACCAAAACTTTTTTTTTTCCGGAAATTCCGTTTTAGATTTACCAATTTTACAGAATCTAAACAAAAATCAAATTACTTAAAAATCCAAAATCCCCGGCAGCGGCGCCAAAAACTTGATTGTGACGATGCCGGAATTATCATGCAAGCAAACAAACAAGGTATCAAACAAGTAAACAATCAAAAGAATGCAAAACCAAATCAATAGGGCGCTGTCTGAACTTGATGTACTTACCGTGTGCAAGTTTGTAATTTATAAACACGATCCGATCCGACATTATAAACACATACGAGCAGTATACTGTCACGATAGCAAAGGTGGGTAAGCCGAGATCGTCCCAGATTTTGCGTTGAAATTGTTTAAAGATTGGTAACAAGAAAGCTTTGTCAAGGCTCTCCAAAATGATGCTTTTAGTGAAATTTAATATTAAAAACATATACTTGTGTGTAGTCTATAGCAATCATAGTAAGTGTTCATGAAGGCTTGGTGTAAACTCTTGATGTGATGCACAAATCATAAGCAAATGATTTCAACCCATGGTTTATGTTTGTAAAATTCTTTTAAGAACAATAACATATAGGTAATCTTTCGTCCTTATCCCAATGATTATCCTATAGAAAATCCATTTGTTTGTAAAATGTTGTTATTAAACTCGTTCCTACGAATCTTCGACCTTTAAGTGATGAAAATGTTTCTATTCTTGTTTTAATAAGTAAATATGGTGGTTGTCAATCACCATATCCCGTACTAGTTTGTCACTTAACTTTTTGGAATAAACACAAGAGAAATTTTTTGGTCCTTTTCTTAAAACATGTTTCGACAAATCAAACAAGACTAGTATTTTTCAACAAACTTATTTAAACAAGATCATTTGTACATGCATCACATATGAGAACACTAGTATGATTTCTTACATCCTTACACACAGCATATTCAAGAACTACTCTATGATACTATAACAAAACACAGTAATAACAAAGTAATTCCAATAACTCAAAGAATAGAAATCATAACGGGTTTCATAGAATACCCAAACTTACGGGATTACAAGAACCAGAATTGTGTCTTAAAGCAACCACACGCCCAATCCCGTAAGTTTAGGTATTCTATGAAACTTGTTATAGATTTCTATTCTTTGAGTTATTGGAATTACTTTGTTATTACTGTGTTTTGTTATAATTATCATGGAGTAGTTCTTGAATATACTTGTTTGTAAGGATGTAGGATATCATACTAGTGTTCCTATATGTGATGCATGTACAAATGATCTTGTTTAAATAAGTTTGTTGGAAAATACTAGTCTTGTTTGATTTGTTTGAAACATGTTTTAAGAAAAAGGACCAAAGGATTTCTCTCTGTTTTATTCCAAAAGTGACAAACTAGTATGGGATATGGTGATTGACAACCACCATGTTTACTTATTAAAACAAGACTAGAATAATTTTCATCACGAAGGTCGAAAGATTCGTGAGGAACGAGTTTAATAACAACATTTTACAAACAAATGGATTTTCTGAAGGATAATCATTAGGATAAGAACCGAAATGATTACCTATATGTTATTGTTCTTAAAATGATTTTACAAACATAAACCATGGATTGAAAATCATTTGCTTATGATTTGTGCATCACATCAAGAGTTTACACCAAGCCTTCATGAACATTTATTATGATTGCCTATAGACTACACACAAGTATATGTTTCTTAATATTGAATTTCACTAAAAGCATCATTTTTGGAGAGAGCCGTGACAAAGCTTTCTTGTTACCAATCTTTTTAAGCAATTTCAAAAGCAAAATCCCTTGGGACGTTCTCGACTTACCCACCTTTGCTATCGCGAACGAGTATACTTGCTCTTATGTGTTTATAGTAACAATCGGATAATTCGTGTTTATAAATTTTAAACTTGCACACGAAAGACATCAAGTTTTGGCCGCTGTCGGGATTTTAGATTTTAAGTAATTTGATTTTTGTTCGATTCTGAAAATTGGTAAATCTAAACAAAATTTCAAAAAAAAAAAAACAAAATTTGGTTTAGACTAACTGAATCGGTCACATGAAAGCAACCGAACCGGTTAGTGCTCTCGGTAAAATTTTTTGTTTTTGATTTTTATAGTTTTGCTTTATCTAGTGTTTTGTGTTATAGTTATTAGTTTAATTCTTGTCATTTCTGATTGATTTATAGATTGTTATGCTTTTCTTAGTGATTTTTAGATTTTTGATATTTTAATCATTTTTAGTTTTATTTATATTTTTAGTTAATTTTGTCTTAATCGCAGTTATTACATTAGTTAATTTTCAGTTTTTATGGATTAATAGTTTTAATGAGTAGTTAAGTAGACTAGTTAATATAGTTTTGATTAATTAATTTAATTAACGTTTTATAATTAATAAGGATAATGAGTAGCCTAAATTAATTAAGAGTTTAAGTACAATTAATGGTCTTTAATTAATTTATAATTAACAGGTTTTATTATTATTAAAAAAAATTGGAAATTTGATCCAACCGTTCGGTTGCAGCCCGCAACCGGATCCGGTTGGGAGTTTTGGTTAGGAAGTTTACCACCAACCGATCCGGTTGGAGCTCTCGGTAAAACAATTTCTAATTGTTTGATATTGAGTTTTAGCTTGTGTTTTTAGTTTTGTTAAGTGTCTTTACTTGTTTAGTATATGTTTATGTAGTTTGCTTTGGTTTTACTAACTCTAACGCTAATGATTTGGATTTTTGTCTTTGTTTTGTTTTGTCTTGTTAGATAGTTGTTATGGATAGTTTAAGTCGAATTTCCGAAAGTACCCACGTAACTTGATGAGATGTTCAAAGACACCGGAATTCTTTGGAGAAGATTGGTAATATTTTGGAAAAGAGGCAAGGACTTGGCTATTGATTCGGATAGTATGGAAGAAGTGGGAGAACAAGGTTCATCTTCCTCAAGAAGGGCAGTAGTTGTGGTATTCGCAAGCACCACTAACGAGTATGATTCACCACTTATGAGGTTCGACACCTTGTGTGTCGGAGGGCGAAGCGTGGACGCCAACCAAACATGGCCTATGGTGAAAATTATATTGTGGAGAAAGTTCTTGATCAAATTGGCCACGACGCTTGATTACGAAGCTTACTAAGAAAATGGTTAAGAATCTCAAGGTTAATATTCATGGTCATATTTTCAAGCGATTTTGTTGTCTTGGAGGAAGGAAAGTCGATGAGCCCAATGTATGTTTTGGTAGATTTTCTTGTAACAACCAAATGTCAAGTTGATTTTGCTTTGGGGAGATGAGGATCAATATCACCGACTCTGGAAGAAGAGAAAGGGTGAATGAAATGTTGTGAATTATGTGCTAATATGGAAAAGGAGAATGTGGAAGTCGCAAGATGGGAAGGTTAATATAAAGAAAACCTCATCCAACAAATTAACTCCTACCACATCTACCAACAAAACAATGATTACACTTCACCACCCACTACACCAAGAACCTTCAAACCTTTAACCCAAGAACAAAAAGAAGCCATCTTGGAAAACCTTGAACAAAATTTCTAGCTCAATGAGAAAGCCCGTGATGAGGTACTACAAGATCATGTTTTATACCGCAGAAACTAGATGCGGTGATGTTAGCAAGAGCAAGATTGAGGATAAAGATCTATCGGAGGAGGATGAGATAGATTTTGTTGAAGGTATGCCACGAAGGAAAAAGACCCGGAATTTTGTTTTGCCAATTAAGGTTAATGGGACCACACCAATGTATGCTTTGCGGACACGGTTCGAAAGCGCCAATGTTATGCCCTATCCATTATTTAAGACGCTGGGTCTTAGTGTCACACAACCAAATCACTCAAAACTTACCATGGCGGATAACCCCAAGCAAAAGCGATGGGGAGGTAAAAACGAAGAGTTCAAATTGGTTATCAACCCTACTTGGTCGATTTTCTAGTTCTAGACATTTCGGCTGATAAGAGTCTACCTCTACTAGGAAGACCGCTCCACGCATATGTGGTGCAATAATAGATATGGGTGAGGTAACATGACAATCGATGACGGATCTCAAAACAAACCTATTATCCTAAACCAAGGGGACCAGCTTAGGAATTCATGGAAGATTTAGAATTGATGGAAGCGGACGATGACTCGACTTGTTTTGAAATGGACGCGATGTCCATGGAAACCCGATGTATGGACCAATAGCTCCACCATACTTTGATATCGAGGATGAGATGGAACGCACTAGCGGTGGAAGCATTTTACAATCCATTCAAAAACATCCTTGTTTACAAGAAGCTAACCGATTTCTTAGGTTCTCTACCTGCTCAACTCAAAAATTTGGAATGGGGACCGAGGGTCAAGTGTTTACAAAGAGAGGACGGGACGGAGAATGGCACGTCAAATTCGATATACTATGCCCTGATGGGAGAAGATTTGTAAAGGTTGTTCAAAACTTACTTAAACACAAGTGAATTGACCGGAAATTTCTAAGGAGGACATATTAAGGAATGAGTATTTGAGGAGTAATAAGGAGTAGTAGGCACCATAATAACAAGCAATTTTTGCTTGATTATCATGAACTTTTAATTTTATGCATTTAGGATTTCTTGTTTTTTATTTTCATTTTTATTTTGCTCTTATTATTTTGAAGTTATTAGTTTAAGTTATGAGTATGATGATTTAGTTTTTGAGATAGATGTTGTTTGATGTGTTACGTGTAGTGCAAGTTTTAAAAATTTATAAACACGATTTAACCGTCTAATTCTATTAACACATACGAGCAAGTATACTCGTCCGTGATAGCAAAGTTTGGTAAGTCGAGATCGTCCCAAGGGATTTTGTGTTTGAAATTGTTTTTATGAAAAGATTCTAACAAGAAAGCTTGTCAAGGCTTCCTCAAATAGTGATGTTTATAGTGAAATTCAATAATAAGAAATATATGTACTTGTGTGTAGTCTATAGTCAATCATAAATAGTATTTATGAAGGTTTGGTGTAAACTCTTGATGTGATGCACAAATCATAAGCAAATGATCCCCCAACCATGGTATATGTTTGTAAAAATCATTCTAAGAACAAAAACATATAGGTAATCCTTTCGGTCCTTATCCTAATGATTATCCTTTAGAAATTCCATTTGTTTGCAACATGTTCTTATTAAACTTGTTCTTACGAATCTTTCGACCTTTTCGTGATGAAAATGTTCCTAGTCTTGTTTTAATAAGCAAACATGGTGGTTGTCAATCACCATATCCCCATACTAGTTTGTCACTCAACTTTTTGGAATAAAACACAAGAGAAATCCTTTCGGTCCTTTTTCTTAAAACATGTTTTATCAACAAATCAAACCAAGACTAGTATTTTCCAACAAACTCATTTAAACAAGATCATATATACATGCATCACATATAAGAACACTAGTATGATTAACTACATCCCAACACACAAGTATATCCCAAAACTACTCTATGATAAAAATAACTAAACACAAATCATAACAAAGTAATTCCAATAATTCAAGAGAAAAGAAATCCATAACAAAGTTCATAGAATACCTAAACTTTTGCGATTACAAGAATTAGAATTCGTGGATTGTAGCAACCACGTGCCTCCAATCACCTAGATTCACCGTATAACTCCAAATTACAGAAACTATGGATGAGAATTGTTCCTTCCTTGCTCTGGGCGCTTTTCGGTAAGAACTAAGCTTTTGGGCTGAATAATATGGTTGGTATTAGTTTGATGTAAACTAATACACTTTTGGTTATGTCACACCTAGTAAACTAGGACTAGGTTCATTATATAGCCAAATATGCTTGCTCAACTCGACCAAAACGTTCCCAACAAGTTAATATCAAGAAATGATCGGCCTCCAATGATTATGGGGAGTTAAGGCAACAATAAATGCAACTTTGTGTAACTGCAGTTCATGCAACCGGATCGGTTGTTATGGCAACCGGATCGGTTGCGATTTGACCATATGCCTAGCCGGATCCGGTTACGGGTCACGACCGAACGGCTGGGTGTTGCTGATTTGACTTTTGTTGACCTTCTTGTTTATACGCTTCATTCTTTGCCCTCGAGTAGGTCTAACATTTGCAAAGATTGACTTCAATGGTCTTGACACCATGGTTCCAGTAAAAATGCAACAATCATCCCAACAGAGATAATCATTGGTTTGCTTTTAATATGTGAAAACTTTTAAAAATGAACCAAACACTTTAGATAACATAACTAGAACACCTCACGAATGATTTTAAGAATTCACTCAACACTCATATATTGGTGGGTATATGTAAATCACTCAATGCCTAGTCATGATCAATGCTTTTTACCATAAGCTTGTACATGTATCAAAACAAAGAAAATAAATTCATCAAAGAGGGCTTTTATTCGGGTTATATCGTTAAGGCTAAGGGTTCATAAAGGGTATGGATAAGGCATGGGATGGTTTATGAAATTGGTGTTAAAAGAAAATAAAGTCAAGTCTAAACCTCCATGTTGCTAGCCATCATACAAACCACAATCCGTAAATGATTATTTCACCTCTTCAAATATCGATCTCCAAAATATGTATAACTCAATTTTGCTCATTGGCTAATCAATATCCTTCATATAGCTCATTGGCTATAACCATTGTTTTTCATAACAAAATTCCCCCACACTTAGTGTAAGCATACACCACAAAAAAAAATTGAGAAAGACGTCTCTTTCATCTATGATGGAGAATGGTACACACTATAAACAAAGTGTAGCTTCTTCATAATCATCAAAAACAATCTAACATTCCAAACAACTAGCAACAAACCAATAGACTTTGACAAGGGTTGGCTAAAGTTTAAAGTGTAAAATATTTTTGTATTTTTCTGGATTTTAACAAATGAAAAGATTGGCTTAAAGGGTGTAACTAAGGGTATCTAGTGCTAAAGATGAGCACTAACAAATGGGTCCATATAAAGGTGGTTAACTAACCAATGTGGCTAGCTAATATATCATTAGATGTAAGCGGAAGGCCATTTGGGTTAAATCCTCGATGCCTCTTATCACTTGAACAAATTTATATCACCGAGAGCGATTTTAACCGTAATGCATAACTAGTACAAGTTCTAGAATCGACATAATCACCGGCACACTCATAGCAAACATAAAACAAAAGATGTGTTTTATACAAAAAGAAACCTCACAATTGCGTGGGAACAAGGCTATAATGCGTGCTAGAAAATGCTATCGAATCCAAAATGAATTATTTCCGTAATTTGGTTCAAATCCAAAATTTTTCAAAAACCTCATTTTACCATTGAAATTCCCAAGTTATTTTTTTTTAATATTTATCAATGATGTGTGAAACAACTAGACCATCAAGGCGAATTCTTCTAATCACTTGCATCCAAAAGTTATCTAAAATTAAAATCGTAGCATTTTCCTATTTTCTTCCTCCCCATACTTAAGTTTTGCATTGTCCTCAATGTAATAAAATGAACTTCAAAGTAAAGAAAATGGGAAAAGAAATAGTTAAAGATACCACGGATAGAATATGCAACACGATATTGGGTCATAAGAAAGCATGTGAGTTATCCAACTCCAAATATTTGACCATCAATAAGCTTTGACACATCCATCCCGCAAACAAAAGCGCAACACACAATACACAAACAAAACAAAACAATCCAAATGCAAATGCTACTAAAACAAGATAAAACCAAGCAAAATATGTTAATCATCCTAAAGAAATAGTTAAAGAGATAGAAATAATATTGTTTAACACATCATAACCATTGTCTTTGAAACCACAAATCACGAATGATTCACGATCACCGCCGTCCTCGCTCATCTCGTCCCCTTCTTCATCATCATACTCATCATCATCATTACTTTCGGTTACATAGTTTTCGTCCACAATCTCCGAACGAACTCTCCTCTTCTTCTTCTCCTCCAACTCGATGCCGATCCTCCAACATCATAGCTTGCTCCACCAACCTCGTGTAATCGACCATATCACGGCCTTCGGATCAGAAATGGTGCGTACCGTGATATGGATACGGATAGGGTCCGAGATAAGTGTAAGAGAAAGGATATGGTGGAACATTGGGTGGATTGTGGGGTGGCAACTCGTAATTGGCTTCACGAGCCATGTGTTGAAAGATAGGCATTGAATAATCATTGATGTAGTTGTTTCTCAACATCATCGAGTCTCTCACACATCCCTACATTGAATCTCATCTAAATGTTGGTTCCACTCTCCCCAACCTGAATCAAAACTACTGGACGTACCCGCTTGCACATTCTCCATTGGTATACTTTCCTGCTGCTGTGGTGGTTGTTGTTGTTGTTGTTGAGGTTCAACCCATAACCCCAAGGTTTTCAATTTCCTATTCAAAGCATTTCCAAAACCTTTTGCACTCCACATCTCACTATACATTGGCTCTCCACACTTAGCCAATTCCTCATCAACATAATACCCAAGATTCTTCGCCAACCTTGTCACGAAATGTCCTCCACAAACGTTGCTATTGCTCTTGATTCCCGGGGCCCTCCTAGACAAATACTCGGCTATCGCCAAATCGCATTACCGTCCTTAGTTTCCTCCGGCAACATCATAACCCATAAGTCCGGTTTCGACATTTGTCCTCGCCCATACCTATTAAGCGGCCCACCACTATCAATTTGTGAAGTATCCTCATTAATGGACTCGATGGTGCAGGCATTCCTCCGGTGCAAGAAGTATCTCCCACTCGATTCCAATAGGTGGGTACACTAGGAAAGTCTTTTTCAAACCTCCAAGCCTCGAAAAGTGAGCTTCAAATAACCGATGATTAACCTCATGTGGCTCATACAAACCAAGAGCCACGCCAAAAGCTGTCAAAGTGTAAGCATGATCCCTTCCACAAAGCCTAAACCAAACACAAACTTCCTCTATTAAGTTCCGAACATTCACCTTTCTTTCAAAATACATGGTTGAAAAGAACTCCATACACCATTCTCGATAGACCTCTTCATCGATGCTAAATGCTCTTTCCCATGACAAATATTCGAACGAATCCCCATCCGCTGGATACACATAAGATGTCCGCATCATTCTTCTCAACTCATCTTCACAATCACACTCCGCAAACAAATCCCAATCAATAACCCTCGGAACCAAACATGTCCTATTTTGCAATTTCGATAACCTTTCCCGGAAGGCATGCTTCTCCCCGTCGGTGAGATCTTTGAACTTTAAGTTGGCATTTGCTTCCGTCTTCAAGCTATACTTGACTTTCTTCCTCTCGTTCCTTTGACAAAACTTCGTAACAATCGGGTTCATTGGAACTAGCCTCGAGCTTGAGCTACCTACAACAATTCTCTATAGAAATCATAAATATAAGACAATATAAGAGTGTTAGAACAAACGAGAAGGTTCATGGAACCCTCTAAGGTCTACTTCAAAATTTCAAAAAATTTCTACACAGAACCTGGAACCGGATTCGGTTGCAGAGCAACCGAATCGGTTACTCCTTTTGGCCAACCAACCGGTCGGTTAATGACAAGAACCGGATCGGTTATGCAATCTGCATAAGGCTTTTGCCTTTTAAACCATTACTCACTCGAATTTTCTAAGTCCAATCCACTCCTAGATTGCATTCTAACATCCTCAATGATTTCTACATCATTGAATTACTCTAAATTCGCTTTTCAAAACCTCAAATCATCACACATTCATTATCTTATAACTCAACTTAATAAAACCTATATTCTTCAATCATTAGTTCTAATCAATAATGTGGCATCTATTGCTCATAAAAACACATCATCTACCATTAGGAATCCCCAACTGCAACTTATCTTGATTCACTAGCACAACCTAATCAAATCCGAAAATTCAATCATCTAATATTCATTCCATGGTGAATCAATCAATACAATTCTTTTTGCAATGCATTCCTATATCAATTACCCACTTAATCCAAAAATATTACAACTTAATTCGAATTATAACAAAAACCCCCAAATTGGTGACATAATATGCAATTCAAATCAAATGCTCTAATTAAACCTCAATTGAGTTAATTAAATGTAGATTCTTACTTGTTTGGGTGCCATGATGTTCTCCTACAACTTAAACAATCTTCAATTAGCTTCTCTTGGACGAATTTTGCAAAACCGAGTTGGAGAATTAGTGTGTTTGTGTGTTTTTCTCGAAAAATGAATTTTGGTATATATACTTGTATCAACCGTTCAGTCATGGACACAACCGCTTTCGGTATGCATTTGCCAAATTTTGCATTTTTCATGTTACTTAGGCATTTACCTTCCAAGCAACAAAATTTTTACTCAAAATCATTAAAGATTCACACAACATTCATCCACCATTTGAAAATTTCAACAATCATCCAATCTTAAAAACTCAATTCATCATACTTATGAACTAAACCAAAACTTCAACTAAAAATTCATAGTCATAATGCATTAACCAAATAACCTCAATCATAAAAAAATGTAAACCGAAATGAGAAACAAAATCCTAAATGCATCAAATCAAAAGAAATAGTTCATGAAATTCAAGCAAATAATTGCTTGTTTATTATGGTCCCTTGTCTTCTCCTTAGAATTCCTCGAAATACTCTTGTCTTAGGATGTCCTCACTTTGAAATTTTCCGGTCAACTCACGTAATGTTTCAAAGTTTTGAACTTTCTCATGAATCTTCTTAGTCGGACATAGTATATCAAATTTAACATGCCATTCTCCATCTCCGGTTTGTCTCTTGTAAGTGCAGGCCCTCGCTAGCATCACCACATCCAACTTCTTACGGTAAAGCACATAATCTTGAAGTACCTCTATCACGGTTTCTTTTCATTAAGCTCAAGAAACTTTTGTTCTAGGTTTTCTAAAATAGCTTCTTTTGTTTGTCGGTTAAAGGTTTGAAAGTATTTGTAGTGGTAGAGATGATGGTGTGTAATCATTTTGTTGGTGGTTGTGGTTGGGGTTAGTTGTTTGATGAAGTTTTCTTCAGTTGCTTTCCCCATTTAACTACTTCCTCTTTCTCTTCCATGTTGGCACAAACTTCACTAGCATCTCGGTCATCCTTTTCCTTCTTCCAATCGGTTATATTAATCCTCATTTCTCCCATTGCAAAATCAACTTGACACTTGGTCGTGACAAGAAAGTCTCGACCAAAACATACATAGGTTCGTCCATTCTCTTCTTCTAACACAACAAAATCCGTTTAAAAATGTGTCCATGAATATTGACCTTAAGATTTTAACCATCCTTCTTCCATATGCTTCATAGTCAAGCGTACATGACCAATTTAAGTCAAGAACCTTCTCAAAATGTAGTGTTCTCCATAAGCCATATTAAGTTCGCGTCCCAGAGCACTTACTCCTTCACACTACACAGGCGTACCAAACCTCATTAGTGGCGAATCATACACGTTAAAGGTGCTTGTGTGAATACTACAATTCTTCCCTTCTTGGGAAGTTGAACCTGTTTTCACCCGTTTCTTCCATATTAACAGTATCAATCCCCAAATCTTTCTTCCTTGAACATTTCATCCAAAGTGCGGGTGATATGGAAGAAAGATTTGGGGATTGATACGGTTAATATGGAAGAAACGGGTGAAAACAAGGTTCAACTTCCCAAGAAGGGAAGAATTGTAGTATTCACAAGCACCTTTAACGGTGTATGATTCGCCACTAATGAGGTTTGGTACGCCTTGTAGTGTAGAAGGAGTAAGTGCCTCGACGCGCGACTTAATATGGCTTATGGAGAAAACTACATTTGGAGAAGGTTCTTGATTTAAATTGGTCATGTACGTTTGGACTATGAAGCATATGGAAGAAGGATGGTTAAAAATCTTAAGGTCAATATTCATGGACACATTTTGAAGCGGATTTTGTTGTGTTAGAAGGAATGCGACGAACCTAATGTATGTTTTGGTCGAGACTTTCTTGTCACGACCAAGTGTCAAGTTGATTTTGCAATGGAAATGAGGATTAATATAACCGATTTGGAAGAAGGAAAGGAGCGACCGAGATGCTAGTGGAAGTTTGTGCGAACATGGAAGAGAAAGAGGTGGAAGTAGTTAAAATGGGGAAAGCAAATCGGAAGAAAACTTCATCAAACAAACTAACCCCCCACAAACACCAACAAAAATGATTACACACCATCATCACCTACCACTAAAAATACTTTCAAACCTTTAACCGACAAACAAAAAGAAGCTATTTTAGAAAACCTAGAACAAAAGTTTCTTGAGCTTAATGAAAAGAAACCGGTGATAGAGGTACTACAAGATTGAGTGCTTTACCGTAAGAAGTTGGATGCGGTGATGCTAGCGAGGGCTAGGTTGGAAGATGAGAATCTAACGGAGGAAGAGCGAGATATAATTTTGTTTAGAGGCATGCCACGGAAGGAGAAGGATCCGGGTAATTTTGTGTTGCCAATAAAGTGAATGGGACTACGGTTTATGCTTTAGCCGATCACGGGGTCAAGTGTTAATGTGATGCCCTACCCATTGTTTATGACTTTAGGTCTAAGTAATCCATGACCAAATCATTGAAGCTTACTATGGCGGATAATTCTCAAGCGAAAGCAATGGGAGAGGTGAAGAATGTGAGAGTGCAAATTGGCTATCAACCGTATTTGGCCGATTTTCTTGTCCTAGATATTCCGGTGGACAAGAGTTTACCACTACTATTGGGGAGACCATTCCTACGAACTTGTGGAGCAATTATAGACATGGGAAGAGGCACAATGACTATTGATGATGGGATTTCAAGGCAAACATACTATCCGAAACCAAAAGGACCAACTTTGGAATTTATGGAGGAGTTAGAAGTGATGGAAGTAGATGAGGATTTGACTTGTTTTGAAGTGGGACGTGATATACAAGGAAACCCAATGTATGGACCATTAGCTCCGCCTTATTTTGATATAGAGGACGAAATGGAACGTGCATTAGCGGTGGGTGATTTCTATAACCCATTCAAAAACATACTAGTCTACAAGAAGTTGACCGACTTTTTAGGTTCTTTACCGGTGCAACTTAAGAATTTGGAATGGAGACCCGAGCGGTGGGACACTTACAAGAGACAAGCGGAGATGGAGAATGGCATGTTAAATTCGATATACTATGTCGGACGGAAGAAGATTCATGAGAAAGTTCAAAACTTTTGAAACATTCCGTGAGTTGACCGGAAAATTTCAAAGTGAGGACATCCTAAGACAAAGTATTTGAGGAATTCTAAGGAGAAGACAAGGACCATAATAAACAAGCAATTATTTGCTTGAATTTCATGAACTATTTCTTTTTGATTTGATGCATTTAGGATTTTTGTTTCTCATTTCAGTTTTACATTTTTTTTATGATTGAGGGTACTTGGTTAATGCATTATGACTATGAATTTTTAGTTGAAGTTTTGGTTTAGTTCATAAGTATGATGAATTGAGTTTTTAAGATTGGATGATTGTTGAAATTTCCAAATGGTGGATGAATGTTGTGTGAATCTTTATGAGATTTTGAGTAAAAATTTTGTTGCTTGGAAGGTAAATGCCTAAGTAACATGAAAAAATGCAAAATTTGGCAAAATGCATACCGAAACGGTTGTGTCCATGACTGAACCGGTTGCATACAAGTATATATACCAAAAATTCATTTTTCCAGAAAAACACACACATACACACACTAATTCTCCAACTGGGTTTTGCAAAATTCGTCCAAGAGAAGCTAATTGAAGATTGTTTAAGTTGTAGGAGAACATCATGGCACTCGAATTTTTTAAACAATTTCAAAAGCAAAATCCCTTGGGACGATCTCGACTTACCCACCTTTGCTATCGCGAACGAGTATACTTGCTCGTATGTGTTTATAGTAATAATCGGATAATTCGTGTTTATGAATTTTTAAAACTTGCACACGGTAAGCACATCAGTTATGCAAGTAAAACCATAAGACAAGTAAAACCATGAATGTTCGCCTTCAATTTATTTGAAATCATCTATCATACTCATATGTGCTTGGGATGGGGAGGTTAATTTGACTCATGGGAACAACTATATTTCTAGTGCTATGATTGATAAGCTAGACATAGTTGAGGTTGATTTGGATGAGTATGATCTAAAAGATAGCAAGGAATTTGAAAGTGAACATTCATGGTTTTACATTCTTATGGACTTGATGTTGGCGAGTGTGAAGATCTTAAAGAACCCTTGGTTATGTTCGATCGCCTATTCTTGGTGGCTACTAAATGCAAGGTTGATTTGGGTTTAGGTGATATGAGATTAGACATTGGGATGTTGAAAGATGAAAAGGAGATAAATTGGTTACTTGGTTCTCTTGTAGGTAAGATTGAAATGGTAAAATGGGTAAAGGCGCATTGCCTTAAACATCAAAACCTTAGTAAAATAACTCCACCCACTCCTACAAAAGTGATGAGGTACTTCCACCCAACACCACTAACAACCAACCCACAACTCTCCAAAAGAAAAGAAAAGTGTTAGAAGAGATAAACGGAAATTCCATAAATTACTAGAAGAAAAACCAATCCTTCATTTGTTGGAAAGGAATACTTTCTATAGGAAAATGTTAGGCGAGGTTGTCATGGAGCGTTATTCGTCTTGATTAGAAAAAGATAAAAGAAGATGAGGTTGAAAGGATAATGGAAGCGACTACCAAAAGCTAAAAGACCCGAGCAATTTTGTTTTCCTTTGAAAGTCAATGGGATCACTAATTAAATGCTCAAGCCGACACGGAGAGAGTGTTAGTGTTATGCCGTATAAGCAACAAAATACTTGGTCTTAGTAGGGTAAAACCCTCGAATGCTTGAAAATGGCGGATAACTCTTACATGAAAGCTATGAGGAAGGTTCGTAATTTTAGGGTTCAAATAGGATTCAAGCATATCCATCCGATTTCTTGGTGCTTAACATTCGCGTTGATCGTGAATTACCTTTGCTAGTAGGTAGACCATTTTGAGAACTTGTGGGGCCATAATTGACGTTGGAAAGGGACCATGACCATTGATGATAGGGTCATGAAACACGTGTACCATGCCAAGCAAATCGCCAATTGGTAGAGGAAGAGGCTCGAATGAAGAAGGTTGGTTGGATTATTTTGAGGTCGGGAGAGACAATAATGAAAATTGAAATATGGACATCTAGCACATTTGTTTTAGAAATTGAAGATGATATGGAAATGGATTTGGCAATGGAGGCCTACTTCAATCCATTTAAAAATATATTGCTTTCAAAAAGCTTATTGATTTCTTATGATCCTTTGCCGATTTAACTCAAAATGTTGAGTGAGTATCACAAGGTTCTACCATATAGGAAGATTGATGGAGATGATGATTGTACATAAAGTTTGAAATCATTAGCCCAGTGGTAGGAAATTCGAAGAGGTTTTAAGACCAAGACCGCCACAAAGAAGCTATCGAGGAAATTCCATTCGAAGGATATTATTAAGTTCAATAACTTTTTCGATTGATGAACAAGCAATCGAAAAAGTAACAAAGAATTAATAAAGGAGCAATGTGGCTTGCGCTCTCATTTTACTTTAGTTTTATTTTTCTTTACTTACCGTCATGCATTTAGGGTTTACTTTATTTTTATTTTGCTAATTGAACTATTTATCTAGTTGTTTTGGTTTAAGTAATGTTTTAGTGTTTTATTTTAGTTTATGGTTGTAGTTAGGGTAAAAGCTATAAAATAACAATCTACTTTCTCTAATTTGCCGAGTTGAAACACTTATTTTTATTATCATACTTCACCAACGTACTTTTAATTTTGATCTGACTTCACCCATATGACTAGAATAAACTTGCGTCGTTAGTCCTTTATACTAACGGCCGTGAGCAAATAACTTAAAATTTGGTTTTCTTACGTTTTCGTTGGTTTTTACACGTTTTCGTCCGATTTTACAGGTTTTCGTCCGTTTTTGCATGAATGAAAACCGTTTTTACACGTTTTCTTCGTTTTTGAACGTTTTCGGTTGTTTTTACACGTTTTAGTCTGTTATTCATCCGTTTTTACACATTTTCGTCTGTTTTTGCAGGTTTTCGTCGATTTTAACACGTTTTCATTCGTTTTTGCACGTTTTCGTCTACTTTTACACGTTTTCGTCCATTTTTGCACGTTTAAAAATAGACGGCGTTCTAATCTGACTAAAGCGTGTAAAGCGAACAAAAGCGTTTAAAGCAGTTGAAAAGTTGAAATGAAGAAAAAATGAAAAGGCAGACGGCGTGTAAAAGACGGCGTGCAAAAGCAGACGGCGTGTAAAATAGACGACGAACGATGCATAAAGCGGATGACGTGTAAAACGCGACGAAACATGTAAAGCGGGCGAAAACTTGCAAAAGCAGACGAAATCGATGCAATAACCGACTGGCGTGTAAAACCGACGAGCGTAAGACAACCAAATTTTATGTTGTTGCTAATGGCGTTAGTATAAAGGACTAACGATGCAAGTTTATTTTAGTCGTATGGGTGAAGTCGGATCAAAATTGAAAGTATGTTGGTGAGTAAGGTAATAAAAAAGTAAGTGTTTATTTCGTGAATTAGAAAGTAGGTTGTTATTTTATTGCTTTTACCCTTGTAGTTATTTATTATTAATTAATTTGAGATTTGGTAGTGTTGTTGGTTTGTGCATTTTATATTACGGTTTTGAAATTACTAATTTCCTCACAACTATTTGAATACATACAAACTTAACCAAAACACCTAAATTTCATAACTTTAATAATTAGAGTTATAAAATTTCACTGGTATGCATGAATACTCGCTGATGTACAAATAATGAAGAACTATTGAGTGGATTAATAACTTACAACTTAACACCATTATGTTAGATGCATATAAATGTAGAGTGTCTATACAACTATTTTCGCCATTAAATATAACATTTAGACTAATCAAATCGTTAGCTTAAAATAATATAAAAATGTCATCAATTTTACGCTTTATCAACATTTTCATCAAATGAATGTACCACGAAAACTATAAAAGAAAAATAAAACAGTGCCTTCGTATCAAGTCCTAGGAGATATCAAATTGGAAAAAAAAAATTATAACAAATTAAGTAATCGTTTTTAGTTACCTTTAAGACGTTTTTCTGACGAACATTAAAAATTAAACTATGAGAATAGAGTTACCATAAACAATCAAGAAAATGAAAACATGTTAAAGAACATGTCTTACCCCTGATGATGATGAGCCTGCGATTCCAACTTTATCATATTGATGTAAATAAGTCTGCAAGATCAAAAGTTAAAAAGATATGTTATCTGCTGGAAACAAAACATAGACAAAGAAAGTCGTATCAAAGAAAATTTTGTAAGTATAGGGTGGTCAATACCATTAAAATTGTGCTTTTAATTACTAACAAACATTCTATGGCTGGTGCCAAAAGGCACCCGGGGTCAGGGTGTTCCTGCCAATCTACACCTTTTGTGGAATTACTAACAAACATTCTATTGATGCAAAGCTTGCCTGAATTACGTAAAAGAAATTGCAACATGGGAGATGCTAGAAAATAATCTGGAGTGCAATGGGAGTAAACATATAAATTAGAAGAAAGAATTTGAGGAAAATCAAAATTTAGATTAAAACCCACAAATTTATCAACCATGCGTAAATGGGAGTTTAATGAGCTTTAGCTGTAATAGTTAATGCATTTAAAAACTAGTCAAACATTCTTTGGCTAAAGTTATGATCAATACGTTTTTTAAAACTCTTTCCAAAATTGATAGCGCTGGCATTTTTTTTTCAAAATATTTTGAAAAGTGGTGAGAATAATTGCATAGCTTCGCTCTTCAAGACGGTCTATTAGTTGGAGAATATGATACATGCATGTTTATTTTTTTAAGAGTTACAAATTAAATTGTTTATCGTATCATTGACATATTACTTATTATTCGCTTCAAAACAAATGCATTCGTTGTTGTTTGTTAATTTATTCACACACGTAACTCCTTAATAAATAATTCCTTTGAGATACCCGTGATTTTACGGGTCTATGAGATAGTATTATATAAAACAGACTAGTTAAAAAAACCCATGAAATTCACAGGTATTTCAAATAGATGATAAGAAAAAGTGGATAATAACTTGTAAATTATGAAATTACACGTTAAAAATAAACACATGATTACACGCAATTGAAACTATGAAATTCGTACAAATGAAACATACGTGTAAACAAACACATAGTCAAATAGCTAAAATAGCGTAAAGTTGCAAGAACGTGCGTAGATTTGGTTTTTATGAAATTCTTTTTGTTGTGGGAATCAAAAGTGATGTTGATACTTGTCGACATTTTATGTGATCTTTAAAAACCAATAAAATATATGAAGTTTGGGCCAGTAATTTGACATGTGTATATGTAGTTTAGACACCTTATAATAATACAAGTTTGATTGATGAAAAATAGCATGCACGTAAAAAAAGGTAAGGCAAATTTAGTTTTCTATTATCTCATACGTGGTAATTTTTTATCAATTTTTTTTCTAAACAATGTTTTTTGTGTTATTAGTAAGGTTGTTGTCTTCGTCACAAATTACTATCTTCACAATTCTTTTTGCGCTTTTAAGGCGAGACACATGCAAGCAACAATATAAAACCCCTATAATCGTATTTATTTTCAAAACAACATTTAGAATACATGAAAAATGAAAATACCCAATTAGAGATGGAAACGGGGTTGGGGATGTCGAGGATTGCATTTCACACGCCCGTCGCGGATCCTAAGTCAACATCCTCATCCTCATCCCCATTGAGAAATATGCTTGATTCCCCATCCCCATACTCACTGGATATTCTCATGGGTTATCGCAGATTTTTAAGCAGATGTTATCTTTTACATGTCTACGTAAAAAATATGCTACAAAATAAGACTTCACCTTGCAAAAAATAATTCTTATATGTAATAAGAAAAAAAATACTATAACGCATATTCGAGCAATCTGTTGAATTACGAAAAAAGATAAACTTATGGTTTGTTACAAATATTTATTCAATCGACCCGAAACTGTTATTTGTGTTTTGTATTTGTGAAAAACTTATTTACTATATACTATAACCATATAGGAAATGTAGATTATGAAACGAAATATAACAAGTTTGTGAAACACAAATCAACGGTGCATAAATTTAAGCAATGTATATATTGATATACACAATTGACATGTTTAAACGTAACATGGTCGGGTTTGGGGACAGGGTCGGGGATTCATAGTAGCCCCGCCCCGCCCCCATTGCTGTTTCTTAATTTGGAAATTCCCCGTCCGCATCCCTATACCCGGTTAACATGGGGATTTCCCCATCAAACTGGGCTTAGTATCAAATTCCTCATCGGTGGGAATTTTTTTCCATCACTATACTCAATTACCATAGTTGAGACGTAAAGTATCGTTAACAAAGCATATATTCTTCATAAGTTCATATAATGTAGCTCTAAGCTAGGTGCCCCCAAAAAAATATAGTATAAAGATATCATGCTTGAAAACTGATTTGGTAACTTACTTTCCTGAAAGAAAGAATTGAACATTTGCATCAGTAAAGATCAAATGAGAAATAAAAGTAGAATTAGAAGAATGAAGTAATTCTGATGTAGCATTTTAGATCGCCTCTGAATAAGATCATCTCCACGAAATTCTCATTCTTCATTTAAAATATGTGACTACAAACATTTCTCATTTTTTATTTTTTTTTCTCTTCTTACTGAATCCATTCCCTTGCATCACTATCAAACCTAAAATGGGTTAGACACTTATTTGAGGTAAAACCTCATTATAAAGTAGATGGGCCTCATATCTATACTACTTTATAAAATGTTTGGGACTTGCTAAATAAAATAGTCTTAAAATATGTAAGACCAAAAACATTTATTTATTAAGAAATAAAGATCCAATTAGTCAAATATTATTCAACATCTTGTAACAGCCAAAATATTTGAAACAGGCAACCTTCATTCAAAACGTCCATAACAGCTAACATTAAGAGCCCATAATGATACAACATTTCAACCCATTTAATTTTTTTTTGTAACATCCCATTAAATCATTATAGTAATATTACCTAACGTATTTTCTCACTATAAAATGACACACTACCACGGTCATCCTCGTTATACAACCCATCTATCCTAAACCACCTCAACATTACAAACACATCTCCACAACAACTACAAATTCAAAAAGAAAAAAGGTAAAGACCTCGGATCTTGTTCAACTTTATACAAACCTTAAAGGTTTTCCAAGTTTGAACAAATAATCCATCATCGATCTATGAAGAGCAAGGTTCTATTTTCTTAAAGAACAAACAAAAACCAAATCGGTTTCCATTTTCTTTCGTTCGGTTAACACATAAGCGAAAAACACATTAAGCAGTACCTACCGAGACCATTAACGGATCGAAAAGTCGTGACCTTCTTTGGTTCGTGGGTTTGCAAATATAAGAAAAGGCGTCTTCTTGTTCTTCATTCGTGAGTGTTATTGGTAAAGTGATTTGAATGTAGGGTGATTGCGTTTGCAATAATAAGATTAGGGTAAATGTGAGAAAAGTTAGGGTAGTGTAAACTTATATATTCTGATTCTAAGGTTCGTGGCTTTTGGTTTGGTGGAAAGAATTAATATTTCATTTGGGCCTATATTTATCATAAACCCAATATCCAAAGTATTTGTTTAGCGTTAAGTAATTGGTTGAAATTGTGAAATCTCTACTATATTATAATCCAACTAGGACAATTTTTTAGATGTCAAGCCTTTAATTTGAATTTCTTAAATTGTTTGTATAGAAATCTATAATGATCACCGAAGCGATGCGACGGTGGTCTGTGATAGCTATTTTTGTGACGGACAAATGTTTTCATATATGTAATTTTGTGGTGAATGTTTTTCATATATGTCTTATGTTATAAATTATTTAGGACGTCTTAAATAAGAAATGTTTAAAATTTTAAAAATATTTATTACAGCGAAAATAGTAATCGACTTGCATGCATGCATCTTGATCTCAACTAATATCATTAATAGGTTATGCCAGATACCAGATTTTATTCTATTTGATTCAAATTTCTACCTAAAAGTTTATCTCAACGTGAATCACCGAAATGGTGAAATGATAAAGCTTTTGTGGTCCATTGTCCAACTCATTCATTTATATTTTACCGCACAACATAACTAATCTAGAAAATGAAAAGTACAAGTTTATCAATATTTGGAGAATCACATACTGATACTCTACTATATATTGGGTCTAAATATCCGAGGGTTAGTAACCTGTAAAAAGAATACAATTACTACAGATTTTATAAAAAGAGAGCGAGCGACATGTGTCTTTGATAACACACTAAAAAATAAGGTTGTCTAAAATATTTGATTTTTTCTTAATATAAAAATGTTAAGAATCACTGAAATAAAATTAAGATGAAAAAAAAGAAGCAAGTTTTTTTTACTCATTACTTTTTTTTCTTTTTTTTTGTTTATCGCATTTTTTGTTCATAAGTTTTTCCAAGGTGACCAATTTTATTGTTCACAGTAAAATATTTGTTACAAATTTTTTTGTGATTTAACGTTCTCAAAAACTTATTACAAAATGTATTCTTTGTATAATTTTTTTTTTTTTTTGTGTGGTAAAGAGTTTTCCTTCTTCACATCAAACTTTATCTCTACAAAAACTTTTTCTTGAATTTTACTCAATGATCAAGATCATTCTCTTCTTTTCATTAACCTTTTTCTATTTTTTATCACTTAAAAATACCTTCAAAATACAAATACTCACCCACAACTACCAATAATACAAACTCTCTCTTATTAAGAAACTTCTCTCAATTGCTTTCTCTTTTGAGACTTGAATGCCGAACAAAAAAAGAATTTTCATTACCGGAAAGTGAGATGAGGGTCCATGACTTTACCCGCTAACATGGCATGAATTCCCGTGCATTTCATTCATACACACCCTTCACACTTAATCATCTTCTTTTTTAAAGTAGAGATAACCAAGGATCCAAACAGTCCCTCTACTCCATAGTCAACAATGCAGAGTGTGCAAAGCTTCCACAGAGTTTCTCAGCCCTCAAAGATGAAAGTACTTCACAATAATAGCTTAGTATATTGCAGTGCAATGAAATGTCTTTTGTATTAGAAGCTAGATAGATAGTTTACAGCTTTATTAGTGTAGTTGACTTTCACTAGTTTGACTTTCCATGTATAAATAACCCATGATGTAATCAGTTCAGTTAATGGAATAATATTACATTTCATCATTTCTTTCACTTGTCAATATGGTATCAGAGGAAAATCCGCTCTAACCAACTATAATCACAACAAACTCCGGCCACCATCATAACAACTTCCGGCCACCATAACTAACTCATATCACCATTACAACCACCATAAACCATCACAATTCATAAAAATTTTCCATAAATCAGTTCCATTCATCATCAAGAACACAATTTCATCAATCAAAACAATCAAATTCATCAAAATACTCACAAAATGATCAATTTCCATCCTAACTGATTTTCCCTCCAAAACTTCAAATCAAAATTTTCAACAGATTCTTGGTACCAAAAGCTTCAATCACCATGGTTAATCAATCCACAACTGATAATACTTCATCTTCTTCCCAAACCACATTCAATCCTGATGACATCAACTCAATCCATCACCCACTGTATTTTCATCAGAATGATCATCCTGGCCTTGTTCTCATCTCCAAGAAATTAACAGGATCTGACAACTACAGCTCATGGAAGCGATCTATGATGATAGCTCTTAATGCAAGAAACAAATTGAAGCTCATCAATGGAGAATTTGAGGAACCAGAGATCACTTCACCATTAAGATCATTATGGGAAAGAGCTAATGACATGGTAATTTCTTGGATACTCAATACTGTTTCTGAACAAATTGGTAACAACTTAAGTTTTGTCAACTCTGCTTTTGCATTATGGGGAGAATTGAATGAGCATTATCCACAACTAGATGGTCACAGAATCTATCAAGTGTCTAATGAGATTGCAAATATGAAACAAGGAAACACAACCATTGAACTGTACTACCTTAAGTTGAAGGGGCTTTGGGATGAATTGGATGCCTTAGAGGCACCATATGCATGTGTTTGTAGGTGTGATTGTACAAATGGGAGGAAAAATGGTGAAAGGGATCAAAGAAAGAGGTTGATCCAGTTTCTCATGGGCCTTGATGAAAGCTACACCAGCATTAGGGATCAAATCTTGCTTATCCAACCATTACCACCAGTTTCAAAGGCCTACAGCATGCTTAGATAATAGGAAAAGCAAGGGGATGAACCTAAACCAACTCTACACATCCTTACTTCTCTCAATAATACTAGTCACTATAAACCTCATCACAGTCAGTTTAAGCCAAACACACCTTCTCCCTCACCCACACCTCACTCATCTTCTGCAACCAGAAAGCTCCATTCATAAAGGGTGTCTACTGCACTAATTGCAACAAAGAAGGCCACAAAGGTGATGAATGCTACAAACTTGTTGGTTACCCACTAGGACACCCACTGCACAACAAGTATATTCCACCTTCTCAGAGAACTAATGCTCCCAAACACAATGCAGTCAACATGGCAGTTGTCAATGAAGACTTCTCAGACTCAAGCAACACTCCTTCTACCTTAGCTGATTCTTTTGTGCATACCAGGATCAATCAACTCCAGAATTAACTCAACCAAGTTATGCTCATGCTGCAAAACAATCCCAGGGAGTTCACTGCAGGCACCATTTCTTTTTTTTTTTTGGAATTAACTTGTGTAGTGATGGATCTAACTAGTTCATGGTCGGAATAGTTGGTTCATACTGATTCTTGGCATGAATAGGTTGTTCTTAGCTTGATCTAACTAGTTCTTGGTCGAAATAGTTGGTTCCTATTTGGATCTAATTGGTTATTTACCGGAATAGCTGGTTCATAACTAGTTCTTATTGGTTCTTGGCCGGAATAGCCGGTTCTTAACTCGTTCTAACTGGTTCCTGGTGGTTCTTGGCCAGAATAGCCGATTCTTAATTACTGGTTCTTAGCAGGAATAGGTAGTTCTTAGCTGGATCTAATTGGTTCTTGGCCGGAATAACTGGTTCCTATTTTGATCTAACTGGTTATTGGCCGGAATAGCTGGTTCTTAACTGGTTCTTAACTGGTTCTAACTGGTTCTTGGCCAGAATATCTGGTTCTTAACTAGTTTGTGGAAAACTAGAAGGGGGGGTTGAATAGTTTTACCAATTAAAACTTCCTTTTAAACTATTTAGATCGACTTATGTCAATCTATTTGGTTGTGTGTGTTGGATGTTGATAAACAAGCATATAAAGATATGTAATGAAAAGATAAGAGTAAAAGCACAAAACCACAACGCGAGTATTTATAGTGGTTCGGCTACAAGGACACCTTCCTTGCCTACTCCACTCCCAAGTCACCTACTCGAGAGTTTGTAATCACTACACCAATCTCCTTATGGCGGAGAAGCCTTCACAACGCCGCAACCTTTTTCTGCACAAAGCTAAATACCGAGGTTCTTTCACACCAAGGCGAACCACACCTAACACAACGTCGCCTACCCTTTATACGGTGCTAGGCTAACCACCGAGTTCTTTCACACCTTAGGTGAACTACACCTTCACAACGTCGCTTACCCTTTATTAGGTACTAGGCTAAGCACCTAGTTCCATTGCAATGGAGGAACTACTACCACACTACACCAACGACTAATCCCAAAGGAGATCTACTCCTTTACAACATCATCAAGGACATCAATATCCTTGGATCTAATGCTAGTCTATCTAGTACATCGAAACACACCATATCGAATGTACATCTAAGGCACCTTTCACTAATGCCTTTGATTAGATCTATAAGACACCTTTCACTAATGTCTTTGATTAGATCTACAAGACACCTTTCACTAATGTCTTGTGTCTTCACTTCTAAGCACCTTTCACTAATGCTTCTTGTCTTGACTTCTAAGCACCTACCACAAGTGCTTATCTTATGAGCGATAGATACCCTTCACTAATATCTTTGTCTTGACACTTGAGACATCTTTCACTAATGTCTTTAACACTACGCTTCTTTGAAGAAAGAAAGGGATCATCAACAAGAGGACTTCAATAGCCTTGATGATGAGGAAGCTTGGCAACTCATGGACTTGAGCTTGCTCGACTTCAAAGGTGGTGATCTTCCTTTAAGAGGAACCTACAAGATCACACAAAACAAAACTACAAACATAGATCTTTTGGATCTATGGTTAGTGAATTTAACTCGGGGAGAAAGTATGTTGGAGAGGGTGAGTATAAATGAAGAAATGGCTCACTATTTATAGAGGAAAACCCTCATTTACAGAATCCCGGATCCTTCCACTGGGATCCGGCTAGCACAAAAGCTAGGGATCCGTGGTCCGCTCCTCTTTGCCCATGGGTATTTTGGGTTATGGGTCATGGGTTATGGGTTGATCCATGGTTTTCCATCTAGATACAATGTACCTCATGAATACATTGAACTTGTGTAAGTGGTATATACAAAACCATGGGTTATGGGTCAAAAACCATTTGCTAGTTTTATCTATTTAGTATATACTTACTTTTACCCATTTTAGTATATACTTGTTTTACCCATTTAGTGTACTTAATATAAGTATGTATTAACCCAATATGTAAACACTAGTTGTTGTACATGTGTATCTAAAATATAAAATCACTTAATCTTGTTATAGTGTTTTATGTGAAAGCGTAAGTGTGTTATAAAACTATTAGTTCAAACCATTTACGTATTTTATTTGTTTCGTTAATATGATTTTACTTTTGTTATCGACAAAACATTAGAAGATCGTAAAATATAAATAAACGTTTTTACGGCTTATTTGTATTAACAATCTCCCTTTTGTTGATGACAAAACATAAAATTATTTTAAGGAAAAGCACAAATTTGTAAACGTTTGAATTTGTAGTTTTACTTTCTTCTCCCCTTTTGTCGAAACAAAAAGTGTTTGAAGGAAAGCAACACATTGTTTTTAAAGAAAAACATGTGAAAGAGAAAATAAAGAGTAAGTAATCGGGAATAGATCTCGTCTTACTCCCTTGACGAGTCCATCCCTATGTAAGGCGTCAAGAAAGTAATTCTAATCTAGATCATTCGCAACTAGGTTTGCTCCCATAGATGATTGCAACTTTGCAATGGGAAGTTATGAAAGTAAATCTAGTATTGCAAGTAATTTGCAAAGTATTGCTTTGACATAAAGCTCCCTAGCTTTAGGATGTCAAGGTCTTCATGTGTGAATTGAAATACTACAAAACAAAGGTTAGAAAGCAAGTATAATTCACTATTCCTGCAAATGTGATGAAGAAAAACATTACGACTTCACGGATCCCACTTCCCTTCTAGTAGGGATCCGTCTAGGCAACTCTTGAGGATCCGTCTCGGTGATGACTAAAATCGACAAAGGTGATATAACAAGTAATGTTATCACACAAATGAGATATGAATACAAAGTAATCATATGCTCAGCGAAATAACAAGTAACATGTAATTCCATTTAATAAAACAAGAGTTATGATATACATGACTCAAAAATAAGAAAATAGACAATACATAACTAGGAATTTCTTAGACCAACTAACGCTTGAAGCTTAGACACCACTATAATCCTCTAGCTCAAGTTATGTTTAGGTTTAATCTCGTCAAAACGTTCGAGGAGATGATAGAACATGAAGCGTTGGTCTTCTCGTGCTTCATGTATCAAACTTTCAACATGTTGACAATGATAGCAATCTTTGTCATGGCTAGAGTAGTGGTGGTGGATGAAATGAAGTGGCTATATTCAAAGGATCAATTGAAGTGGGTTGAGGAGCCTCGAATGATGGAGGGATTGGTGGAGGTCCATTTAGGAATGGTTCGATCAAGAATGATGATGGTGGTAAAGATGTCAACTTCCATAAGGTCGGGTGGTTGACTTTGGTGATTTCTTATAATCCAAATAGGATTATATGATGGAAACAGCGAAAAGGAAGTCGAAGCAAGTGTTGACTCAACACCTTGATTTTGAATCATTGTTCCTCTAATGAGGAGAATGTTGTCGGCGGATGCGGATGAGGCGGCCTAGGTGGTAAGTCCTCTAAATTGTAGAGGTGAGGTGATGATTGTGGGGATGTAAAAGAGATAGCTCTAGGAACCAATGGAGATGGTTTAGTGGAGATGATATTGTTTGGCCTAGGAGGTATGGTGGTGTTTGGCATAGGTAATTTTGTGGGTACTAACCTTCTAGGAATAGGTTTGATTGGTTTGACCGGAGATGATTCGGTTGAAGAGATTTCGTGTACAACACGAGCCCTTTTGATGGGTGGTTCTTTGGTGGATAGGTTGTTACTTGGGGTTTTCTCATGATGAGATGATTTGAAGAGATTTCAAAGGCTGAAAGTTAGGATGTGAGTGATGACTATGGAGATCCTAACAAGGTGGTTTATAAACCAAGAGATTTGGAAAGTGCATTTAAGCCTTAAGCCACTAAGGTTCATTAGAATGTGATGATTAGCATGCACAAGAGTCAACTCATGAGGTTGTCTTGTTCTAGGAACTCATTTAAGATGAGATGGAGTGTTTTGAGTTAGGAAGATGAGTTGAAATGATTGTTTTACCAAGACTTGTCATAGGCTGTCATCCGGATCCCACGGTTCCCTTCTCGAGAGGATCCGTCTAGGCTAGTTCTAGGGATCCGTGTTCGGCGATTTAAGAAGGAGTGGAAATGATGTTTCTAAGATCCTAGACCTACATCACCTTGAGTGTTTCAGCCTCCCAAGTGTTTTAAATGAAGGGTGCTTAAGTGTTTGAAGGCAATGAGTGGTGTAGCTAATGATTGTTATTTATGGAAGGATTTGGAACTAAAAATACCAATGGATGGCCAAGGATGACATTAAAGATGTCAATTGAAGTTGAATAAAACTAAATGATCCTATTGATCAGGTTGTGTCTTAGGATTGTGTTTTGGAAAATATCCTAATGATTTTGAGATGGGAAAAACTAGGATTTGATCAACTTTGATCAATTTTGAGGTGAGTTTGATTAATGATCAATAATGTCATAATCGAAGGATTTCTAACCTAGTTGTGAGGAATCAAGTAAAAATGAAGTGTGAGTTTTGAGGCGGAAGAGTGATGGATTTGAAATGATAGATCTAACAAAGCCTTAGAATGTGATCTATGTGAGTTGGAAAGAGTAGGAAAGGTCAACCTATCTTGATAAAGTCTTGATCAATCTTAAGACACTATGTTTAGCTTAGTGTGAGGTGTTCTAAGTGATGTGTTTGACATATAATGCTTGCAATTGCATTTTCATTTTGCGGGATCCCACTTCCCTAGATGTAGGGATCCGTTTAGTACAACATTTGGGATCCGTCTATCGCTAAACAGAACCTTTACTAAAGGTATGCAATGATCATGACAAGGCATTATATTCCAAGTTTTGTTTAAAGGAGTTCTAAAACTAGGATATTAAATGTAAGATGTTTTATTTCATGAAAGAGATAGGATTACATTGATAACTAAGGAGTAGAATAGATCCTATTTGACTATTCTAGGTTCCTTGAGTGTCTTCACTAGGAGGATCATTATGTGATTGATGGGTATTGGTGGAATCATGAATGAAGAGCGTCTTCATGAGAGATATGTTTAGCGGTTCCATCATCTTGTTCACAAGCACGCATACAACGGACTTTGAAATTGAGGATGTAAGTGCATAACATTGTGATAGAGCGTGTCAAGAACATTCCATAAGGAATGAGTTTATTCTTGGAGCCTTGAAGATTTGCACCGCCTTGCGAAGAAGTAGGCGAGATTGTATGGTTGTTGTGTTAGCAAACAATTACAACATGTGAGCACAACAAGCGGGAAGAATATCTCGATTTCCCAAGACTCCAAACATTTTCACGTAGAATAAGAGCGTGACAGCTTATACTCTTCTCGGATATCCTGTGTGGATAATGTTTGGATTGGAGTAATATGGTCGAGGTTTGCATATCATGCGTGTTAATTCTTCCTGAGAGGGTATGTGTGAACAATATGGGCTATTTTCTTCACGAAAATTGAAGAGAGTCAAAGACCAATCTTCGTGAAGGCACATTGTCCATGGTTTGGAATTCGGAGGATGTGAGCAAAATGCCCAAGGCTTAAGGTGAATTTTGGTTTTGATATAAAACCAAAGAGATAAAGAGCGATCCTCGTTACGAACGAGTTCCACTTGACGGAAGAATTCCATTATGAACCTTGGACATATCTTCTTGTTAATTTCAAGAAGACATTCTAGTCCTATGGCTCGGAAGGAGGTATTGATACCTTCTTGAATTGTAGAAGGTGTCTACAATCGTCCTTCATGGAAGTGACGGTTTTGAGATTATTGAACCCACCGGACATGATTGCCGTGTGTTGGGCTCAAGGAAATGTTAAAGGTGTAGACGCTAGTGAGTGAAAAATAAAACTCGTATTCATGCGTCATAGTTGAACCTATAGAAGTGATGGGTTAATAAGGGAAGACGTTTATGGTCAACCTATAATAATCTAATGTTTTTACTAGATATTCTATTAACAATTAGTATTTAGCTAACCCATGGTTTTGAAGCTCTAGTGGATTATTATTTTGGAAGATAGTGATTTTTAATCTTGCATGAAAACTGTTTTCCAGTAGGACGGATCCCACGGTTCCTTTTCAAAAGGGATCCGGCTAGTGTAACTTCCGGATCCGTGGATGCAGTAATGTAACCGGTTTTAATAAAACATAGGTTTTACTATTATTGTACCATGAAGTATGTTTTATCCTAAATTTTCTTTTAGCATGCATACATGACATCTAATGTATCACAAAAGAATATAACACATATAGAAGAAATGAAACACACATAATAGCACAAACATCCTAGATAAAATAGATAATTAATAATATTGCATTTCAATGCTAAGGATGATACAAAGTTGGGTAAATGACCCCAATATAGATTAACAACACAAAGTAAATGTCTCCGTATGAACTTCATCATAGGGAACACAAGTCACGATGAGTGTTAGGGCGATGAGCACGAGTGCGATGTAAACCATGTTGATGACGGATCTTCTTGGTTTAGGAAGAGATGGAATGAAGAAGAAGATGAAGTTTTTGAATGAGAGGAAATTTTTGAAATTGGAAAATTTGAAAAGTTGAGAGTTGAAAAAGTGTGCATCGAGTGGGTTTATTAATAGGGAAGGAGGAATTTTTGAAATTCGTGTTTTTTGTTTTATTAGAAGAAATAAAGCATAAGCTCTACATACTATGACTATAGACGAGAAAAATAACACGTATGTGAAAAACAAGCTTCCTAACGAAGCTATATGTAAAACATGTGTAAACACAAAAATCTACTAAAATAAAAGCCTAGCAAATAACACTTATATACTAAACAAGTATCATTTAGATATAAGTAGAAAGTCATACCTCGAATGCACTTAGGAATGTCTTTTACAAATGACAAATGTCACTTAGACGATTCCTGCTCTTTTGCGTCTAAGATACCTTCTTAAGGAAGGTATTCTTGTTACCAAGCAACTCCTAAAGCTTGGTGAGTATGAGCTTTGACTAATCAATATCACAAGGAAGATTAGTGCAATTAAAAAATATATATATATAAAAATGTTGTTATCAACTCAACATCCAAACATATAGTTATTGAAAACATGGTGTTTGTTTTATGAAAACCTTCTTTGTAGTTTTCAATTAACAATGGATCGTATCAAGTTTTTAAAGTACAATATACTTCAAGAAACTTGGTAACTAAGCTCGATGCCAATTGTGGAAAACTAGAAGGGGGTTGAATAGTTTTACCAATTAAAACTTCCTTTTAAACTATTTAGATCGACTTATGTCAATCTATTTGGTTGTGTGTGTTGGATGTTGATAAACAAGCATATAAAGATATGTAATGAAAAGATAAGAGTAAGAAGCACAAAACCATAACGCGAGTATTTATAGTGGTTCGGCTACAAGGACACCTTCCTTGCCCTACTCCACTCCCCGAGTCACCTACTCGAGAGTTTGTAATCACTACACCAATCTCCTTATGGCGGAGAAGCCTTCACAACGCCGCTTAACCTTTTCCGTACAAAGCTAAATACCGAGTTCTTTCACACCAAGGCGAACCACACCTAACACAACGTCGCTACCCTTTATACGGTGCTAGGCTAACCACCGAGTTCTTTCACACCTTAGGTGAACTACACCTTCACAACGTCGCCTACCCTTTATTAGGTACTAGGCTAAGCACCTAGTTCCATTGCAATGGAGGAACTACTACCACACTACACCAACGACTAATCCCAAAGGAGATCTACTCCTTTACAACATCATCAAGGACATCAATATCCTTGGATCTAATGCTAGTCTATCTAGTACATCAAACACACCATATCGAATGTACATCTAAGGCACCTTTCACTAATGCCTTTGATTAGATCTATAAGACACCTTTCACTAATGTCTTTGATTAGATCTACAAGACACCTTTCACTAATGTCTTGTGTCTTCACTTCTAAGCACCTTTCACTAATGCTTCTTGTCTTGACTTCTAAGCACCTACCACAAGTGCTTATCTTATAGACGATAGATACCCTTCACTAATATCTTTGTCTTGACACTTGAGACATCTTTCACTAATGTCTTTAACACTCACTTCTTTGAAGAAAGAAAGGATCATCAACAAGAGGACTTCAATAGCCTTGATGATGAGGAAGCTTGGCAACTCATGGACTTGAGCTTGCTCGACTTCAAAGGTGGTGATCTTCCCTAAGAGGAACCTACAAGATCACACAAAAACAAAACTACAAACATAGATCTTTTGGATCTATGGTTAGTGAGATTTAACTCAGGGGAGAAAGTATGTTGGAGAGGGGTGAGTATAAATGAAGAAATGGCTCACTATTTATAGAGGAAAAACCTACTGTTTACCTGAATCCCACGGATCCCTTCCACTTGGGATCCGGCTAGCACAAAGCTAGGGATCCGTGGTCCGCTCCTCTTTGCCCATGGGTATTTTGGGTTATGGGTCATGGGTTATGGGTTGATCCATGGTTTTCCATCTAGATACAATGTACCTCATGAATACATTGAACTTGTGTAAGTGGTATATACAAAACCATGGGTTATGGGTCAAAAACCATTTGCTAGTTTTTATCTATTTAGTATATACTTACTTTTACCCATTTTAGTATATACTTGTTTTTACCCATTTTAGTGTACTTAATATAAGTATGTATTAACCCAATATGTAAACACTAGTTGTTGTACATGTGTATCTAAAATATAAAATCACTTAATCTTGTTATAGTGTTTTATGTGAAAACGTAAGTGTGTTATAAAACTATTAGTTCAAACCATTTACGTATTTTATTTGTTTCGTTAATATGATTTTACTTTTGTTATCGACAAAACATTAGAAGATCGTAAAATATAAATAAACGTTTTTACGGCTTATTTGTATTAACATAGTTCTAACTGGTTCCTACTGGTTCTTGGCCGGAATAGTCGGTTCTTAACTGGTTCCTACTGGTTCTTGGCCGAAATAGACAGTTCTTAGCTGGATCTAACTGGTTCTTGCCTGGAATAGTTGGTTCCTATCTGGATCTAACTCGTTCTTGGCCAGCATAGCCAGTTCTTAACTGGTTCTTGGCCTGGATTGCCGGTTCTTAACTGGATCTAACTGGATCTTGGATGGAATAGAAGTTTCTTAGCTTGATCAATTTGGCTTGAAGAGCCAGTTCTTAGCCGGATCTAACTAGTTCCTGGCCCGAATAGTTTGTTTTTAGTGGGTTACAGTTAAACCAAAATTTGAATCTCGCATAAAAATTTAAGGTTCAGTCTCTCGTAAAAAATAAATTTTACTCAAAATTTCCTGGCAAAATACTTTTTTTTGGAATTAACTTGTGTAGTGATGGATCTACCTAGTTATTGGCCGAAATAGCTGGTTCCTACTCGTTCTTGGCCGAAATAGGCTGTTCTTAGCTGGATCTAACTAGTCCTTGGCCGGAATAGCAGGTTCCTATTTGGATCTAACTGATTATTGGCCAGATAGCTAGTTCTTAATTTGGTCTTAACTGGTTCTTAGCTGAAATAGCTGGTTCTAAACTGGTTCCTACTGGTTCTTGGTCGTAATAGCTAGTTCTTAACTGGTTCCAACTGGTTCTTGGCCGGAATAGGCAGTTTTTAGCTGGATCTAACTGGTTCTAGGCCGGAATAACTGGTTTCTAACCGGATCTAACTGGTTCTTGGCCAAAATAGTCAGCTCTTAACTGTTTCTTACTGGTTATTGGCCGGAATGGCTGGTTCTTTACTGGTTCATACTGGTTCTTGTCTGTAATAGCTAATTTTTAACTGGTTCTAACTGGTTCCTACTGGTTCTGGCCGGAATAGGCAGTTCTTAGCTGGATCTAACTGGTTCTTGGCCGGAATAGCTGGTTCCTATATGGATCTAACTAGTTATTGGTCGGGATAGCTAGTTCTTAAATGGTTCTTGCAGGTTCTTGGCCAGAATTAACTTGTGTAGTGATGGATCTAACTAGTTATTGGCCGGAATAGCTGGTTCCTACTGGTTCTTGGCCAAAATAGGCTGTTCTTAGCTGAATCTAACTAGTTCTTGGCCAAAATAGCTGGTTCCTATTTGGATTTAACTGGTTATTGGCGGAATAAATGGTTCTTCTTGGTTCTAACCGGTTTCTTGGTTCTTGGCGGAATAATGGGTTCTTAATCATTTCTAATGGTTCCTACTAGTTCTTGGCGAAATAACTAGTTCCTAATCGGTTCTAAGCGGTTCTTGGCGGAATAAGCGGTTCTAAGTTGGATCTAAGCGATTCTAGGTAGAATAATGGTTCCTATCTGGATCTACTCGGTTCTTGGCCAAAATAGCCGATTCTTAATTGGTTATTAGTAGGAATAAACAGTTCTTAATAGGTTCCGACTGATTCTTGACTAGAATAGCCGGTTCTTTACTGGTTCCTACTGGTTCTTGGCTGAAATAGGCAATATTGTTGGATCTAACTGGTTCTTGGCCGGAATAGCTAGTTCCTATTTGGATCTAACTGGTTATTGGCCGGAATAGCTGGTTCTTAACTGGTTCTAACTGGTTTTTACTGGTTCTTGGCCGTAATATCCGGTTTTTAACTAGTTCTAACTGGTTCCTACTAGTTCTTGGCCGAAATTATCAGTTCTAAACTGGTGCATGGCCAGAATAGGAAGTTCTTAGCTGGATATAACTGGTTCTTGGCCAGAATAGCTGGTTCCTATCTGGATCTAACTCGTTCTTAGCCAGAATAAGTGGTTCTTAATTGCTTCTAGGCTGGAATAGCCCATTCTTAGCTGGATCTAACTGGTTCTTGGCCGGAATAGACGTTTCTTAGCTACATCTACTTGTCCTGGGAGCCGATTCTTAGCCAGATCTAACTGGTTATTGGCCCGAATAACTGGTTCTTAGCCGGTTAACGTTTTGTCTTTACTCAAATTTTCCCGCCATAATACTTTTTTTTTCTATTTTTTGGAATTAACTTGTGTATTGATGGATCTAACTAGTTGTTGGCCGGAATAGTTGGTTCCTACTGATTCTTGTCCAAAATAGGCTGTTCTTAGCTGGATCTAACTGGTTCTTGGCCAAAATAGCTGGTTCCTATATGGATCTAACTGGTTATTTGCTGGAATAGCTTGTTCTTAACTAATTCTAACTGGTTCTTGGCTGGAATAGCGAGTTCTTAACTGATTCCTAGTGGTTTTTGGCCCGAATAGCCGGTTCTTAACTGGTTCCTACTAGTTCTTGGCAGGAATAGGTAGTTCTTAGCTGGATCTAATTGGTTCTTGGCCGGAATAACTGGTTCCTATTTTGATCTAACTGGTTATTGGCCGGAATAGCTGGTTCTTAACTGGTTCTTGGCCAGAATATCTTGTTCTTAACTAGTTCTAACTGGTTCCTACTGGTTCTAGTCCGGAATAGTCGGTTCTTAACTGGTTCCTACTGGTTCTTAGCCGGAATAGGCCGTTCTAAGCTGGATCTAACTGGTTCTTGGCCGGAATAGATGGTTCCTGTTGATCCCAGTTGAGCAATTGATCTTATTGATCGTATTAGATAAATCTAATACAAACAAAGTATAGCAAGTTGTCTTTGAATAAAGCTTAAACACTATGCGGAAACTAATGTTTAATGACAAAGAGAATGATTAACACAATTTGTCTCTCACAAAACACTTCAATATATTAATATGAATACTCAAAAGTATTAGGGTTACAAAACCTTGAAGTGATCGACTCTAGAATAACTCGTACTCTAAATCTAACCTAGGAACTCCTTTTATAGGATAAGGAGTCATAGTCGGTTTACAATAACTTTCTATACAAGCATAAACGAATCATGTATACTGGTATACACATGATGTACACGAGATAAACGCACAAAATCCATGCTTTTACGGGACCCAGAATCTTGACTCAAAGTCATCCAAAGGATCGAGCTCAAAAGTCTTTCCAGCTCTACCCAAAGCTCATGTTCCTTCTCATCAGGATCTTCTTTATGATTACACTTCTGCTGTACCAGTTCCTACAACCTTACCAGATCATCTCTATCAAAAGATTTTACCATATCTACAAATGTTTTGTACATCTCCACAATGTCATCAACTCTGATGATCTTCCAAGTTTTTCCAAATTTATCACTGTAGATCTCCCAGTCTATAATTGGATGCTTGGTCTGTAAAGCTTCAACATGCATGCCTTCATTAGGTTGAATGATCATTAAATCTTGCAACTCTTCATCCTCCAATTCTTTCTCAGTTGCAGATGAGGTTCCTTCAGTTTTCTGCTTCTTAGATGCTTCAGATTCCAGCATTAATCCTGCCCTTTTAGTTCTGACTGTTGGTTCCTCAGTTCCTACTGGTAAGAAATCTTGAATTCTTCTATAAGCATTCACATAAATCTCTTTTATTTCATCAAATGTCTTACCCTTCAGCTGGGAATCCTTCTTGTAATCTTGATATTTCAAATAGATCTTCATATTTCTCATCAGTTATCCTTTTGTTGGGGGTTTGACTCTTTTGTTTGATCTATGTTGTTCCCTCATTTTGTTCAGCAAATCTTAAACTGCATCTTTTTTTTCTTCTTTTGGAACTGCTACACTCTCTTCTTCTTGCAGCATCTGAGCAAGTAGTCTGTCTGATTCTTCTTGAGATATTTCAGTAGACTTCTTCAACTTCTGCTCTTCAAGAAATCTGACCACCTCTTGTTCTTGCACTTCTTTTGCTAATTCATCATCATATGCCATCAATGCATAAACCTTTTTCTTCTTCTTACTGGCTCTTCTTCAAGCAAGATGTCTTTGCCTGTGTCTATTCTAGCAGTATCTTCATGTGGACTGTCTGTACCTTCTTTTTCACTAACATTTTCTACTGCCTTCTTTATAATGGTAGCGATATCGTGATATCCTCACAATTTCAACCACTTCAGGAGCTTCAAGATCAACTTCTTGATTTTGTACATTATCACCCGTATCTTGATGTGTTAAACAAGCAAGCATACACACAATCAATTGAACAAGGGGTAGACATAATGATAAATTGGATAAACAAACTTATCTTGATGTGTAAAATAGGGTATTGGACCCCAGAATACTGTCCAAGTCGGACTACAACTAATTTAGGGTTTGCTATCCAAAATTCTACTCCTTAAAATACAGAAAAATCGAATTCTATATATAGATTTACAATCGCGGCGGCGTCACCTTTTGCTAGTGACGCCGTCAAGTCGCCATCGTTAGGGTTTCATTTGGGCCAAGTCATCGTTGGGACGACGTCACTTAAGATGTGTGACGCCGTCAGTCTTCATGCAAGACGTCATCTGAATCTTGGATCATGGGCGTCTGGTGCAGCTTTTGTGAGTGACGCCTTCCAGAAATAAGGCGTGACGTCGTCAAGCTTTAGGACCAGAATTCCATTGAGCCGTCGCGTGCACTTTTTGATCAAGTCTTCAATAGAGGGATGACATCGCCCTTTGGTTGGGATGCCGTCAGGTGTGATGATTAGCCTTGGAGTGTCTTCGATCTTGACTTTGCCATTTTCTTCATGTTTTTGCTTTTTTTCGTCCAAATATGCTTCATTCCAGCATTTTGCTTCCAAAATACCTAAAAAGTGAAAAGAAACAATTTTAAGCAGCAACGGATATAAAATGTGTCGATTTAGGGCTTAAATGACCCCCTAAAAATGTATGTTTTAAATCCTTATCAAATATCCCTACACTTAGTATTTGCTTGTCTCAAGCAAATGTGCTTTTGGCCAATCAAGTTATAAGTTAGGGGGCATGAAGCATTGGTTTAAAATAATTTACAACAAATAAAAGCGCCACAATAGTCATAACAAGCACGAAAATTATACACTAGCACCTCACAATTGGTGTTTGGATTCTCTCTTCTCTCGGGTTTATATGAATTATACACTAACATTTTTTTTTATAACTCTTTTTTCTTTTATTTTTTGATTTTTTTTCATACCTTTTGACACTTCCATACTCTACGATAACATCAAAATATAAGGGATTTATAGGAGCATCCCTACACTTGAGTTTTTATTTAACTAAACTAATTGACCCGATTTGAAAAGATCAAAACACTTGGAGTATTTATATACGTAGACAAAGGGACTTTGAATTTATCATTTTTTCCCGTTACTCCATAAAATATTACTTTTACCCATGAGTCCCAATCGTCCCAAAACTGTATACAAAAAATATGACTCGACTTAGCAACCATAAGTAACTAGATAATTGAACTAAGGGTTTAGTAATGATAAAAATAATGCACTAAAGATGAGTGCATACAAGGTAGGCTAAGGCAATTTCGGTGTACATTTGGGGTTGGATTGTAAACAATGCTCTTCATTGATATTCTGGAAAACCGAAACATCACGAGAACCGCAAAAAGGATAAGCTCTAAGGGTTAACTAGGGGTATCGTGTACTAAAGATGAGTACATCGCAAGGGTGTGGGGTAATTACTCAACCGATGTGGAAGATGTAATTATAATACAGGTTTCAAACAAGGGTTATTGATGAGTGTGTAAATACTCATCATTTTGGGTCAATCTGAGCGCAAAACGTCTAAAAATGCTCGAAATGCATCAAAATCTTGAAAATATTCTAAAATTGCATTTATATGTTTGGATGCAAAATGTTTAAAATCGGATGAAAATGAGCAAAGTTTGCATAATTGGCGGTTCGATCCCCAAGTTTCTAAAATTGTCAAAATAGTCCACAGTCAAAATTTCAAAAGTAAAATCACCAAAGGTCCTTTTAAATCATAACTTGTCAAATTTAGTCCTTTGGTGAAAAATATCAAAAGTTTGAGAAAATTACAAGTTTGGTCCTCCAACTTTGAAATTTAAGTGAAATAGCCCTGAAAATTGCAAAATGGCAAGTTTGGTCCTTATACTTTTGAGAGTGTCACTTTTGGTCCCTTGAAACAACTTGGCAGAATTAAGATATGGCCCTTGTATTTTCGAAATTGCAACTTAGGTCCCTATGATATTTAACCCTTTAACACCCATTTGGCCTAGTCAATACATTTTGGCCCTGTCATAACCATTTTGAACCCTTTGTATTATTAAACCCGGTCAACCATGATAGTCAAACCACCCAATGGCGCCAAAAGTCTCACCATCCCAATCGCTAACACCGCAACACACTAGCTCCCATTCCCCCTCTCATCCACTTTTCCTTGTTCCCCACCTTAGCTAACCTCCAAACTGCATTTAATGCACCTCCCTCCTCACTCAACCCCAACTGTCAAACACCAATTTTGGCGCCAAAATCCTTTTCAATGGCCAGGATCATTTTTGGTCATCCAATGGTGGAGATTAGTGATGGGATATATTCAGAAGAGAGAGAGAAGATACTGGGATTATAAAAGAAAGCAAAGGGAAGCAAGAGAAAGAGTGTAGTTTTAGTTTTATTTTCACTTATGTCGTTTTTTTATTCAAAGCTTTTAATTTAATGTAATATCTGAAATATTTTGTTTCTAAGTATCAAAGTAAGGTATTTGTATCTCTATAATCAACTTTTAAGTATCAATGCAAGTTATTGTTCACATTTCAAATTTATACACCACTGTTGGTATTTTCAGTTTTTATTTCTTACAACCAAGCTTCAATAAGCTTGTTTTTCAGTTCTAATAAGTTTACACAAGCTTATCATAGCTTTTTGTAAGCTTTAGTTCAAGTTTTTAGCAAGTTTGGACATTGGTCAAAGAAAGTCAAACAAGGTTGATTTGGGCAGAAATGAAAATGGAAATGGAAATGGGTTGATTCAGTTATGGATTTGAGTTAGTTCAGAGATATTGGGTTGGTTTTGGATAGGTTAGTGGTACCTTGGTTCATGGTTTCAAGCCATAGTGGCTAGGACCCTTGTAAGTGATTTTTAAGCTTCTTTGCATGATCTTAATTTGTAGTTCTAACTGGTTTAAATCTTTTCATTAAGTGGTATTTAGGATATTAGGACTTAGTTTGATCAATCATAACAACTGAATCAGTTGTTAGCTCATTTTAAGTTACAAATAAGTAGTTACAAGGGTGTTTGGAATTGAGATTTAATCTGTCTTAAAGGCTTTTGCAGTGGTTAAGATTTGTTGAGTTATGTTTGTTTAGCTCATTTAAGCTTTTATCTGTCTTAGTTTGTGCCTGCAAAACACCTATAGTCAAAATCTAGTTCCAACTGTGTTAAAACTTATCTGTTGTGTTATTGGAAATCAAATCACTTGTATTGTGTTTAAAATACATAGATAAAGGTTGCTTTAGTCTCATCTCAATCATTAACATCATAATCAGTCCTTAAATCAAGATCAAAACTCATTTAAGTCAACTTTTCCATTTCTACTCAAAAGTCAAATGTGCAAAATCTCAGTTTTTGGCCAACTGAGAAGAATTTTCTTGGGCTCAATTCTGAACCAATCTAAGTGAAATTGTGGGATCATTAACTTCAGTTGGTCTTGTTTCTTATTAGCATTTTTCCAGATTTTTATCAAATTTTTAGAAGCTTCATACTAGCTTGTCAAAATGGGGTCAAGTGCCACTGAGGACCTTGGCTACCCAGGGGCTTATGCGGTTTTGCAACTCTTCAGACTGCTCATTTGAGCTTCACTAGGTCTGATTTTTGGTTTAGACACTCTCACCCAGGTCTAGTCTAGGTTCTAACTGTTGGTTTTCACATTCAGCTTATTTTGAAGCTTGTGCATAAGCTCAAAGTAGACACCCCAGTTACTGTTTTTAGCTTATAAGCTCAAACACCAAATCCTTGTAGATTGCAATCCTGTGGTTATAGCTTGTTGTAATTTGTTGCATTTAGGTAGTTGTAGCTTATAGTAGCTGCTGTTTCAGTTTGGTGCCCATTTGGACCATTTTAGCTTATTTTGAGTGCTTAATAATAAGCATTTGCACATCAGTTTCTAATCCCTCCACATAAGCATCTGTTTTTCCAATTTTCCTAGCTTCTTAATATTATTTTAGACTTTTCCTGAAATTTTCAGATTTTTCCAAGCTTGTTTGCTATTTTTCTTGATTTAAATTAGTTTTTAAGCATTTTTAAATAGCATTTAATACAAAAAATTAAGAAAAGCTTCAAAAAAATAATTTTTCATTTTTCTTAAGTTAAGATAAATATAAAAAGCCAAAAAAATATTTTTCTAGATTTTCTTAGTTAAATTTGTATTTTTAAATAATTTAATTAGTTTTAATAGTTTTTAATTCCTAGAAAATTCAAAATATTCGAGAAAATTATAAAATTAGTTTTGAAAATTCTATTTTGTTATTTTAGCTTTTCTAAGTCATAATTTTATTTTTCAAGCTTTATTTCCTAATTTCTTGTATTTTAGGCTATTATTTATTAGTTAAAAATAGTTTTTAATTAATAATAATTAATTAAATAGTTATAAAATGATTTTCTTTTCTATAAATTTTCTTTTATCATTAGGATTGTAAAATGTATTTTTCATATTTTTAGGATTAATATTGTGTTAGTCTCACTTTTTATTTTGTCGTTTACGTAATTTTATTTTAAACGTAAGTTTTAAGTTTTAAGTTTTAAACGTTCATCAATTTTAAAAATAGTGATAGCGTTTATTTAATAGATTTAATCTTTTTAATTTCCTTTAATTTGCATTTAAGCCTCTGTAATTTGTTGGCTTTTCCTGTAGTTATAATATCATTCAAATCCTTTTTTCGTTCAAATTTCTCGATCACTTTACGTTTGATAATCCATTGCATAGCTCATTTGGGACATAACGACCGGGGAAACACTATACTCCCAGATCTTCATTGCATTCGTGCTTGAGCGGTTTAAAGTCGATGACGGTGCCATTCACAAGTGGCGAGCTTGAGTGATTTAGCTTGACCTGTTTGTACGCATCAAATTTTAGGCGCTTGACGCGGGGTCTTTGATTATCTTACGTCTAGCGATTAGTGATTTGGATATTCACTCTTGTTCATACCATCCATCCGTATATGTTTATATTTTCTTTAAAATCAAAAATCCAAAAGATTTTCGGTCTTTGTTTTTGCATCATGTCTATCCAAAATCCAAAATATTCGTCTTTACCCTCTTACCCTATTTGATTCTTTATCCCTTTACCTCTATCCTTTTGATTCTCACTTCTTCTATTCTCATGGAATCTCTCGAGGACAGTGCAGGGACGAAGTTGAAAAACTTGAGACTTTTACACAAATGTCGAGAATTCGTGTTGTTCGTGATGATCCATTAATTCTGCGTAGGGAAATGGAACGAGAAACCGAGGTGACAAAGGACCAAGTACTTCCATCTGACAATGGAGGTACTAAATACGTCCAACCTACGGTTATCCAAAGACCTAAACCCTCAATTGCTCATAAGCCGTCTAGAATTGATTCTAAACTTTCACGATTTACGGTTAAAAGCAAACATGCGAATTTCGACCGGTGACTAGCAAGAATGACTTGCTTAATCTTCCGTTTCTCAAGAACCGTAACCGAGAGACCATAACGAAGTGGTGGAAATTGCTAGCTCTCGAGCACACCACTTGTCCCACCTCCGGATTTTTCAAAATGTTCTTGAGTCTTGATAGTCATTCGATCACCATGTTGGTTTTGATGATTCTTTGAATAAACCGATTCCTCTTCATAACTCTCAAATGCAATCGTTTATTCCTTGTGTCGGTTGTGGTGAGCCTCTCTTTGGTTCACCACATCTTTGGTGTACGTGTGTACAATGTGGTAATGATATCCATAACGGAGTTGTTTGTTTTGTGGTTCGAGGAATTCATTTGATTATGATCTAATCAAAACTCATTTAACGACCCTCAAATTTTCCAATTACCCACCACACCGACTTATCATCATATAATCAACAATTCATTGTGAATTTTGTGGAGGTCCTCACCAAGGATTTGAGTGTCAATCCGGAAACACGTTTGTCTATGAGCAGTTTTCGGTGATGCTCGAACTTTGGTTATGACCAAAATCCATATGATTCACCAATCGACTCAACAGCTTTCTTGTTGTGAGTACCGGAGGTCCCATTTCACTCGATTGTCAAATAGGAATCCAGTTCCTTGTAACAATCATGACTCACATGTTTGACAAATTCCAACCTCCACAAAGACTATACTGGTTCAAACTCCACTGGCCGTTGTCTCAAGAAATCTCCATGATTTTGAAACCGCAATGAAAACACTTGATGATATGATTAGTAACTTTAAGAATCAAGTGAGTAGTGAAAAGACCATGGGAGAATTGCTTGTCAAGAGCGAGAGGCTCGCCAATCTAGGGAAGAATTAAGCGACTCTAAAGCGTTCCCAACTTCTTAAGGCAAATATATGATGATGACGAGAGAGTTTTATCCTTTTAGAGATAATATTTCTCAACTCCTCGGTCGGTTGATATTCCAAAGATTGAGATTCCATCTCAAACAACTGCTATCACACCAAGCTCCCACTCACTCTCTCGAACATGGGGACGAGCATCTTGACACTTGTTCACGAAAGGAATCGGACGAATTCATAAAGTCTAGTGTTGAGAACCTTATCCCAATCCCGAGAGAGTCACGAGGAACTTTTAACCATATGTGTGATTCTCTTTCCCTCTTGAGTGTTCAAATGATCATTTGGAAACTTTCTCCGATTTTAGCGACGATTGTGCTTCCTTTGGAAACATCGAGTATGTTGAGGCATCACTTCCACAACTGATCTCGACCTCTTCTTGAGGAGTTCTCCGATGAACTCACTCACATCAATCCACTCTTTGATCTCGAGCCGATCCGGGAGGCGAAAGTCTCATTAATAATGATCGTTCACTCACTTCTTATCAGCAATCCAATAGAGAATGTTGATCACTCTGTCTCGAAACATTCAAAGCTACTTTCACCAATCCTCTATTTGAATTCAACTCTGAATTCACCGCAATTCGAGAATCCACTCTTTGATACTCGATTGAGGATAGTGATGAGCCCACAATGGAACAAGAGTTCACAAATTCACTTCATGTGAATGATTCTCTTCATGAAGAGTTCTCTCGGTGAACTCTCTCATGACATATCTCCTCGGAACATGATCATTTCTATTTTGATCTTGAGGATGATATTAGCTCGGAGGAAGGTGTACTCTATCGTATGAGTGTGCTTATTCATGATACTACCTCACCCTTCCTCCCGATATGTCACATTTGAGGATGAAGAATGGATCTTGATTGTTATCAAGACCTTCTTCCTTTCCTCAAATATCTTGTGATTTCTCCATCTTCACTCCTGCGGGAATGAAGACACTATCTTTGACCCGGCATTTTCATTTATCATTTTGAGCCGGTTCTATGTATATCTCATCGGTGTGGAACTTTCACGTGCTTGAAATGTTTGTCCAAACATCTTGAATGAAAGTCCGATGGAGATTGTTTCTTCCACTTTGCTTCCCATGAACCAATGAATTGGGTCGAGTCAAGCTAGCGACTCGGTAATCAAAACAGTAGCTAAACATGGGTTTTCACCGTGTACCACCACTAGTGTGGGGTTTGCCCACATGTTATATATATAAGATTTCAAAAAAAAAAAAAAAAAAAAAAAAAAGTACATCTTTCTAAATAATGGCCGTAGTATTTCCTTTTCGTTCTTCGTTTCGGCATAACCGGTACTTTGAATATTGAGGGCAATATTCATTTCTAGTGTGGGGAATTCTCACGAATTTTATCATATAATTATACCAATTCCCGTTTTGGCCAAATTTTTTTTTTTTTTTTTTTTTTTAAAATGTTTTGCACTTTCTCAATTGGTTATCGATCCGCCATGTACGTAAGACAAAAGGATTGGCTAATCCAGAGCAAACGGCTCTTGGTAAAGATTTCTCAAATCCTTTTATACGACTTGCAATTTGCCCAAAATTGTATGGTATTCACTCACCATATCCTAAAAAGTGAAGAGTTGGCTAGCCCACAAGTTTATGGCTTGTGGTAAAGGCGATGGAAAATCCATAATTGGTAATCGACTCACCAAAGATAATCACGATAATTTATCTAAGAGTTGGCTAGTCCGAGCAAACGACTTAGTAAAGACAAAATCAAATCCGTTGAAAGTGGTGGTTTGCTCAAAATCACATGGTTATCGATGTACCATGGTTCTTACTTGAACTAAAACATTTGGCTACTCCGAGTAATGGCTTTTGGTAAAGAGATTCAAATCCATTAAGTTTTCTCAAAAGATTGCTAGGGACTAGCAATAGTTTAGTGTGGGGATTGATGAGTGTGTAAATACTCATCATTTTTAGGTCAATCTGACGCAAAACGTCTAAAATGCTCGAAATGCATCAAAATATCGAAAATATTCTAAAATTGCATTTTATATGTTTCGGATGCAAAATGTTTAAAATCGGATGAAAAATGAGCAAAGTTTGCATAATTGGCGCTTCAGGTCCCCAAGTTTCTAAAATTGTCAAAATAGTCCACGAGTCAAAATTTCAAAAGTAAAATCACCAAAGGTCCTTTTTAAATCATAACTTGTCAAATTTAGTCCTTTGGTGAAAAATATCAAAAGTTTGAGAAAAGTACAAGTTTGGTCCTCCAACTTTGAAATTTGGCAGAAATGGCCCCTGGAAATTGCAAAATGGCAAGTTTGGTCCTTATACTTTTGAGAGTGTCACTTTTGGTCCCTTGAAACAACTTAGCGGAATTGCGATATGGCCCTTGTATTTTCGAAATTGCAACTTAGGTCCCTATGATATTTAACCTTTAACACCCATTTGGCCTAGTCAATACATTTTGGCCCCTGTCATAACCATTTTGAACCCTTTGTATTATTAAACCCGGTCAACCATGATAGTCAAACCACCCAATGGCGCAAAAGTCTCACCATCCCAATTGCTAACTGCAACACACTAGCTCCCATTCCCCCTCTCATCCACTTTTCCTTGTTCCCCCACCTTAGCTAACCTCCAAACCGCATTTATGCACCTCCCCCCTCCTCACACAACCCCAACTGTCAAACACCAATTTTGGCGCCAAAATCCTTTTCAATGGCCAGGATCATTTTTGGTCATCCAATGGTGGAGATTAGTGATGGGATATATTCCGAAGAGAGAGAGAAGATACTAGGATTATAAAAGAAAGCAAAGGGAAGCAAGAGAAAGGGAATAGTTTTAGTTTTATTTTCACTTATGTCGTTTTTTATTCAAAGCTTTTAATTTAATGTAATATCTGAAATATTTTGTTTCTAAGTATCAAAGTAAGGTATTTGTATCTGTATAATCAACTTTTAAGTATCAATGCAAGTTATTGTTCACATTTCAAATTTATACACCATTTGTTGGTATTTTCGGTTTTATTTCTTACAACCAAGCTTCAATAAGCTTGTTTTTCAGTTCTAATAAGTTTACACAAGCTTATCATAGCTTTTTGTAAGCTTTAGTTCAAGTTTTTAGCAAGTTTGGACATTGGTCAAAGAAAGTCAAACAAGGTTGATTTGGGCAGAAATGAAAATGGAAATGGAAATGGGTTGATTCAGTTATGGATTTGAGTTAGTTCAGAGATATTGGGTTGGTTTTGGATAGGTTAGTGGTACCTTGGTTCATGGTTTCAAGCCATAGTGGCTAGGACCCTTGTAAGTGATTTTAAGCTTCTTTGCATGATCTTAATTTGTAGTTCTAATCGGTTTAAATCTTTTCATTAAGTGGTATTTAGGATATTAGGACTTAGTTTGATCAATCATAACAACTGAATCAGTTGTTAGCTCATTTTAAGTTACAAATAAGTAGTTACAAGGGTGTTTGGAATTGAGATTTAATCTGTCTTAAAGGCTTTTGCAGTGGTTAAGATTTGTTGAGTTATGTTTGTTTAGCTCATTTAAGCTTTTATCTGTCTTAGTTTGTGCCTGCAAAACACCTATAGTCAAAATCTCAGTCCTACTGTGTTAACAGCTTATCTGTTGTGTTATTGGAAATCAAATCACTTGTATTGTGTTTAAAATACATAGATAAAGGTTGCTTTAGTCTCATCTCAATCATTAACATCATAATCAGTCCTTAAATCAAGATCAAAACTCATTTAAGTCAACTTTTCCATTTCTACTCAAAAGTCGAATGTCGAAAATCTCGGTTTTGGCCACCGAGAAGAATTTTCTTGGGCTCAATTTCGAACCAATCTAAGTGAAATTGTGGGATCATTAACTTCAGTTGGTCTTGTTTCTTATTAGCATTTTTCGATTTTATCAAATTTTTAGAAGCTTCATACTAGCTTGTCAAAATGGGGTCAAGTGCCTGCATGTAGAATTTGGCTACGAGGGCTTGTGCAGTTTTGCAACTCTTCTGACTGCTCATTTGAGCTTCACTAGGTATGATTTTGGTTTAGACACTCTCACCCGGTCTAGTCTAGGTTCTAGCTGCTGGTTTTCACATTCAACTTATTTTGAAGCTTGTGCATAAGCTCAAAGTAGACACCCCCATTCTTGTTTTTAGCTTATAAGCTCAAACACCAAATCCTTGTAGATTGCAATCCTGTGGTTATAGCTTGTTGTAATTTGTTGCATTCAGTAGTTGTAGCTTATAGTAGTCTTTGTTTCAGGTTTGGTGCCCATTTGGACCATTTTAGCTTATTTTGAGTCTTAATAATAAGCATTTGCACATCGCTTTCTAATCCTCCACATAAGCATCTGTTTTCCAATTTTCCTAGCTTCTTAATATTATTTTAGACTTTTCCTGAAATTTTCAGATTTTTCCAAGCTTGTTTGCTATTTTTCTTGATTTAAATTAGTTTTAAGCATTTTTAAATAGCATTTAATACAAAAATTAAGAAAAGCTTCAAAAATAATTTTCATTTTATTAAGTTAAGATAAATATAAAAAGCCAAAAAATATTTTCTAGATTTTTCTTAGTTAAATTTGTATTTTAAATAATTTAATTAGTTTTTAATAGTTTTTAATTCCTAGAAAATTCAAAAATATTCAGAAAATTATAAAATTAGTTTTGAAAATTCTATTTTGTTATTTTAGCTTTTTCTAAGTCATAATTTTATTTTTCAAGCTTTATTTCCTAATTTCTTGTATTTTAGGCTATTATTTATTAGTTAAAAATAGTTTTTAATTAATAATAATTAATTAAATAGTTATAAAAATGATTTTCTTTTTCTATAAATTTTCTTTTATCATTAGGATTGTAAAAATGTATTTTTCATATTTTTAGGATTAATATTGTGTTAGTCTCACTTTTTATTTTGTACGTTTACGTAATTTTATTTTAAACGTAAGTTTTAAGTTTTAAGTTTTAAACGTTCATCAATTTTAAAAATAGTGATAGCGTTTATTTAATAGATTTAATCTTTTTAATTTCCTTTAATTTGCATTTAAGCCTCTGTAATTTGTTGGCTTTTCCTGTAGTTATAATATCATTCAAATCCTTTTTCGCTTCAAATTTCTCGATCACTTTACGTTTGATAATCCATTGCATAGCTCATTGGGACATAACGACCGGAAACACTATACTCCCAGATCTTCATTGCATTCGTGCTTGAGCGGTTTAAGTGATTACGATGCCGCCATTCACAAGTGGCGGGCTTGAGTGATTTAGCTGACTGTTTGCACGCATCGATTATCCTAATGCCTCTCATCATTTAGTTACTCCTAACTACACAAGTGTAGTCTCACTAGCGATCTCGGAATGCATCACAAAACAAGTTCTAGAATCTATTATACTACCGGTACACTCACTAAGCATTAAAGATGAATGCTTTTATTCCTAAAGATCTAGGGGCGAACCTCACATTTTTGGGGTGAATTTGAGTGGTAGATGGTTTTTGTGCTAGTCATATAATTCCTATCCATGAGACGCTTTATTAAGACTAAATTTCGGCTCGTAAATGTCACAAAAAAATTTAAATTTGGTGCTAAAATTGCCCTACCAAATGTTTGTCATAGTTTATTACACTAATTACTAAGGACAAGACAAATAATCAAGTGAGTGAATAGTTTCTAAGTTCCCGTTTTATTCTCCCCCCCTACACTTAAACTGAACATTGTCCCCAATATTCCCCAAAAGCATCAAAGTTATGATAAAGGAAGGTAAGTAATGAAAAGAAACTAATACTACCTTGATTAGCTTGGTAGGATATGTGTGAAATTGTGGTTAAATCTTCTTCCAAGAAAAATGCATAAGTAATAAGCTTCATCCAATATGTGTTTCTTCTTCTTGTCTAATATAACACCGCATAATCGATAAGAAAAAAAATGAAACCTTCGTAAAATCGGCGGTAAAACTATATATGACACAGAACTACACTAGAAAGAAAGTAACATATAATGCTTGTGGAATGGATGTTTGTAGTTTTTCTAGAAAAAAATTAAGAATTGGGAATTTCCAAAAAATATAATTTGCACAAAAAATGAAACTGATATTTTGTTTCTACATTTCCTGACATCGTCAGGTTATCCTAACAAAAACTGGTCTGCTACGTTTTTCTGGAAAAATTCTTGAACAATTACCTCATTAAAACCTGGAAAAATTACTGCAAAACATCCATTATGACTTGATAAATGCATTTGACTCTAACAAACACACACATATATCCAATGATTGTAATTCTCATATTCATGTTCTTAAAAACATATATGATCTTCCCTACACTTATCCTTTTGTAAAATACCTTTATATGTAATTAAGACGAGGTTAAAAACAAAAAAAAAGCATTTTCACAAAGTCTAACATGAGAATAAACAAAAATGAAAAAGATACATAAACACACAAATTGAAAAACAAAACAAGCAAACAATAAAGTATGGGTTGCCTTTCACGAAGCACTTTTCTTTATTTATGAGTCTTGTAGCTAGACTCGAAGTCATGCTCCTACGTGACTTTCTTTTCCATCCTTATTGAAAATTCTATCATATTGACAAAATTCTCATCGACTCTATACCTAGGTCCTAGGGTCAAGCAATCCCTAGTAGACTCTCCTTTTCCCCACATAAAGTTTAAGCCTTTTTCAATATCCTCTTTGCTCTTTTCCTCAAAGGCTCTAATGTTATCTCGTTCATAGTGGGATAGAGGCCGGATCATTAATTTTACAAGGCATCCTATCGTAATTTCATCGCCCCATCCATAAATATGACCGTTCCTTCGAACTTATTATAGGTTAGTTTAGATTTTTCAACAAAAGATTTTCCTAACACAACCTGGGACAAGCTATAGTCGATGAAACATCTTATATCTTCTAAGATCATAAAATCAACTAAGTAGATGAAGTTTCCTACAAAGACGTGTACATCCTTGACCCTTCCCATGAAATTGCAAACCCTACCGGGATACTTAGCTGGTTCTTAACTGGTTCTAACTGGTTCCTATTTGTTCTTGGCTGGAATAACTAGTGCTTAACTGGTTCTAACTGGTTCTTGGCTGGAATAGGCAGTTCTTAGCTGCATCTAACAGGTTCTTGGCCAAAATAGTTGGTTCTTAAACAGTTCTTACTGGTTATTGGCCGGAATAGCTAGTTCTTAACTGGATCTAACAGGTTTCTACTGGTTCATGACTGGAATAGCTGGTTCTTAACTGGTTCCTACAAGTTCTTGGTGACAGTTCCTAGCTGGATCAAACTGGTTCTTGGCCGGAATAGCTGGTTCCTATTTGTATCTAACTGGTTCTTGGCCGGAATTATCAGTTCTGAACAGGTTCTAACTGGTTCCTACTGGTTCTTGGCCGGAATAGGCATTTCTCAGCTGGATCTAACTGGTCTTTGGCCAGAATAGTTGGTTCCTATGTGGATCTAACTTGTTCTTGGCTAGAATAGCCGGTTCATAACTGGTTCTTGGCCGGAATAGCCGGTTCTTAGCTGGATCTAACTGGCTCTTGGCCGGAATAGACGTTTCTTAGCTGGATCTAATTGGCCAAAAGAGCCGGTTCTTAGCCAAATCTAACTGGTTCTTGGCACGAATAGTTGGTTCTTAGCCGGTTCACATTTAAACCAAAATTTGAATCTTGCGTAAAAATTTAACGTTTTTTCTCCCCTACAAATTATATTTTACTCAAATTTTCCTGCCAAAATACTTTTTTTTTTGGAATTAACATGTGTAGTGATGGATCTAACTAGTTATTGGTGAAATAGTTGGTTTCTCTTGATTCTTGGCGTAATAGCTTTGTTTTAGTTTGGATCTAGCGGTTTTAGCCAAATATAGCTGGTTCCTATTTGGATCTAACTGGTTATTTGCCGGAATAGCTGGTTTTTAACAGGTTCTAACTGGTTCTTGCTAGAATAGCAGGTTCTTAACTGGTTCTAACTGGTTCTTACTGTTTCTTGGCCGGAATAGCCGGTTCTTAACTGGTTCCTACTGTTTCTTGGAAGGAATAGGTAGTTCTTAGCTGGATCTAACTGGTTCTTGGCTGGAACAGCTAGTTCCTGTTTGGATCTAACTGGTTATTGGCTGGAATAGCTGGTTCTTAAATGGTTCTAACTTGTTCTTTCTGGTTCTTGGCTGGAATATCCGGTTCTTAACTAGTTCTAACTGGTTACTACTAGTTCTTGGCCGGAATAGTCGGTTCTTAACTGGTTCTAACTGGTTCTTGGCCGAAATAGACAGTTCTTAGCTCGATCTAACTGGTTCATGCTCGGAATAGCTGGTTCATATCTGGATCTAACTCGTTCTTGGCCAGAATAGCCGGTTCTTAACTGGTTCTTGGCCAGAATAGCCAGTTTTTAGCTGGATCTAACTGGTTCTTGGCCGGAATAGAAGTTTCTTAGTTGGATCTACTTGGCCTGAAGAGCCGGTTCTTAGCCGGATCTAACTGGTTCTTGGCCCGAATAGTTGGTTCTTAGCCAGTTCACAGTTAAACCAAAATTTGAATCTTTTGTAAAAAATTTAATTTTTAGTCTCCCCTAATAATTAAATTTTATTCAAATTTGTAGACAAAATACTTTTTTTTCTTTTTTTTTGGAATTAACTTGTGTAGTGATGGATCTAACTAGTTATCGGTCGAAATAGTTGGTTCGTACTGATTCTTGGCCTTAATAGGCTGTTCTTAGCTGGATCTAACTGGTTCTTGGTCGAAATAGCTGATTCCTGTATGGATCTAACTGGTTATTTGCCAGAATAGCTGGTTCCTAACTGGTTCTTGGCCAAAATAGCTGGTTCTTAATCGGTTCTAACTAGTTCCTAGTGGTTCTTGGCGAATAGCCGCCTTAATAGGTTCTAGGCAAGAATAGGTAGTTCTTAAATCTAATCGGTTCTTGGCTAGAATAAGCTTTCCTATTTGGATCTAGCGGTTATTGGCGGGAATATTTGGTTCTTAACGGTTCTTACAGTTCTTGGCGGAATATCCCCTATTTCTAATGTTTCTTGGCTAGAATGGTAGGTTCTTAGCTTAGAAAATTCCATGTTAAAGCTCACCCCAATTATGATCTAGCATAAGTTAGCTCGTGGGCGTGTCATTATTTTCGTTGTTTAGTAGTTTATTAGTTAGTTAGTAGCGTAGTTTAGTGTAGTGTAACACCGTGGAGGAAGGACGGGTCTTTACCCACCGTATACACCGATCCACAGTCGATAGGAGGTCGTTATGTTTGTAGTATAAATACCCCTTCCATGGATGGAAGGGTGGTGCTTCATTCAATCTAATATTCCATACTTTGTGTAAACCTCTAGCAAGAACACCCTCTCTCTCTCTACTTTCTCTCTAACTATGGCAATCATGTATTTTGATCTTCCAAAACCACCCGAATCATCAAACACAATAAATATACGATCCTACAATTGGTACCAGAGCCATGGTTATTGTGCTTTGATGATTTATTGTGATTTGAATCTTGTTTAAACTGTTTTTCTCACCATTTTATGTCTCGAAAAAAAAAAAAAAAAAAATCTCCTCATTTTTGTGGTTAACAGTTTATTCAGTGGTTTGTATCTTTTTTGGTAAAATAGGTCCACAAATTTATTTATTTCGTGTATCTTTCTGTCCATAAAATCAGATTCTTGGTATCTTTTATTTGTGTGACTTGTTTTTTGTACACCTCGTGGAAGTCTTGTGCTCAGTTCTGTTTTGTCAAAATGAAGCATCCAATATGCAGTTTTCTGGGTTTAACGAAACATGGTCAGAAACTCATCGGAAAAAGTCTTGCTAGCGAGTTGTCCTTTAAAGATGTCCAGATTCACTGTATTGCAGTAGCGACTTGTGCTTAAACATAGCGACTTGCTTTTGAGCATAGCGACTTAAAAAATGACCTTAAAGACCTAGTGACTTGTTATTTAACAAGTCGTGGCGAGTTAACTTAGCGAGTTGGCTTAGCGACTTGGCTAGAGAGTTAGCGACTTGGCTAGCGACTTGCGACTAGCGACTTGGCTTAGCGACTTGGCTTAGCGAGTTGACTCAAAAGCCTAGCGATTTGCCGCCTAGCGACTTGCCGCCTAGCGACTTGCCTGAAATGAAAGAAGAAGATGAAAAGGAGTATGACCACGACCACAATATAACTAGACAAGACCACAAGCAACCATTTACCAAAATAACATCAAGACCTCAGCTCCTTTTTACATCATCGGTCTCATATACCAATCTACATAAATCGACCTCAACTCTTAACCTAAACTAGAATCGGATAAAATAAAACAAGGACATCAATCGATATCTCAGATCATCAAGCATCATCATCGACGCTTATTCTTGCAATCAGATCTCAGTTGGGTTCTACTCGTTCCAAATCTTTAAAAGATTCACCAAGTTTTTTTGAACCTTAAACACATCATCGATCCTCAACAAACAAAATCAAGACTCGTTATTAAGTGAAAGACTCATATGATCTCAGTTCTTGTCTTTTTCGTGTGCAACTACTACCATAGATCTCAAAGATCTATACACGAAAAGACTTTACCATCACAGATCCTAAGCCACTTATACATGACTCGTACTTAAGGTTTTGATCTCAGCTTATAATCTCGTGACTTTCAAAGACAATATCAAACGTATAAAGACACGAGACAACGACTCTTCATTGATCAAAGTAGTTTGATGATGTACGAATATAAAGACTCAAGTTTATAACAATCTCGTTATACCTTGCCTCTTTGTTTCGTGTTATTATAATCAACTACCAACACATATTTAAGCCTTACCTTGACTCAATTGATCGATTTCAAAGCCTTATCATGATTCAAGCCATCCCTGTGGCTCAAAATGATTCATGTCCTCGAAGCCATCCCTGTGGCTGAGATTTTGTTAAACCGATTCACAATGAGAGATGGAGGCGTCCACTTTTGTGTTAGGGTTTGTGTTGAATGTTTTTTTATTTGGTGAGAAGCAGATTCGAGAGAGAGAAGCAGTGATGGAGGCGGATATGTTGTGAAGATTAATTAGGGTTTTGATTTATTGGTTAAAAATGGGATGAGGATCTGAAAAGGGGGCGTGTATATTTTGATAAGAGAAGTTTAGGGTTACTTTGTGTGATAATTACGCTTTTATAACCCCGAAATTTTAGGGTAAGATTGATATTGGATCAAATGGGCCGTGTACTTTTGTTTGTGTTATCTTAGTTATGGGCCACGCTGATGGAGTTGCATACTGGAATGAACGGATATTCGGGCTTGGTGTAACAAATGCCTTAATGTAATATCAAATGGCCATACAAGAGTTTATGGTATCCGAATTTTTACCAAGAATTTGGATATTTAAGTTTTTAATATTCGGATAAGAATGGTTGTTTGATTTATAATTTTTCACGAAGGATTCATGGCTTCAAGGTTCTTATCGGGTACTATTGATTTGGTACTGAAGTGTCGGTTCAATCGGTTTTTAATTAGACTTGGAGCCGGATCAAACTCTTTGCAATTTGTTATATGACAAAGATATATGAATACATGAGATGATCATTGCAAGAAATTGACCGGATCAGGTTGAAGAGTTATTTGGACCGGGCTTGAACTTTTATATGGTGATATGATTTGTAATAATGAGATTTGGATAATATGAGATCTGAGACGTTCGTGATGTAAAATGATTATGCAATTTGACGATGTGAATTGATGATATGACTTGATGAGTTATGCGGTTTGATACTTTGGGTCACACATCTTCACGAAGAATATTCTGTCATGGCTTCAATTTATATTGGAAAATGTTGACTACGGGGTTGTTTTGACGATATTTTTATTTGGCTTTAACGTAACGTTTTTCGGGCGCTGTTACTTATTTCGTCTTCTTTCTTTCTACCCTTCCGCGAAGATGACTTGTTTGGGCGTTTATAGAGGGTGATAAAGACTTGGCTATTTAATTACGGTTGTGATTCTTTCTAGTTTAACCCACAACGTAACTATCACTTCGGTGTCTCACTCAGTTGAGAATGTCAAGAGGTTTTGTACATTGGGTACACCGTTTCTTGTTCACTAGGATTAGTACAAGTTTAAGTAACAAATCTGGGGAATTTTACGTCATGTTCGAGTTTGATATATCGGGTTACTTCTCCATGTGGTCAATGCAATAGCCGAAGCATTGCGTGAATGATGTGTTTACCAATGTGTTTCTTGAATGGTTGATGTTATTGTTGATGTTGGTTAATGAACCGTTGATGAACCGCTGCATGTTCCCTAAAGCGATATTCTCTCGAAACCAAAGTCGTCAGTAACACATTCAAGTCGACATTGTTTACGGTTTTGTCTTGATTTTGTAAAATCCCGCGAAAGAACCTATTTCTTGGTTTAAATCATAGACTTGTAAAATCCGTGACAATGGAAACATCCCGGTATTAGTAAAGTACATTTCGGATCTATCTTACGGTTTATTCTTGGTTTTGTAAAATCCATGAAAGAAACTATTTCTCGGTTTAAACCATAGAGTTGTAAAATCCCGTAATGATGGAACCATCTTGGAGAAGAGAAAGTGTAATTTTGGATCTTACTTAATGCCGATGCTACGGTTTCTGCTTCAAAGAAGGGATAAAAGGGTGTACTTCATGAATTGGGTGTGTGTTTGGGTTTTCTTCATGGCAATTTGGTTATTACATGGTTTTACGGGGTTATGTGCTTTTAACCATGGTCGGGATGAAACCATTATCATAGTTCGTTTAAATGTCAAAGAAGGCTAGATTTGAGCAGTTAACGATAGGATGTGACAACGGCGTTAATTCAATATTATTTATTTGAGGTTGAAGTGAAATATCACGGGCGAGTATACTTAGTATCTGAAGGTATCGGAGATGGTTGGATGAAGATTCTTCATGATCCTTGTTCGAGCTTATTATTAAAAATGAAGACATGGAAATCTAGTTATTGTTGGGGGTCTTTTACCTTTTCTTTTACCACTTGGGGGAATTGGGCTCATACCACCACAAAATAACTATCACTTTAAGGAGTTACGTTGTAGTGCTCAGTGTCACATTGAATTGTGGATTATCAAGAGGTGATGTACGTCTATTACTTGATGGTTGGTTGGATGAAGAGTATAGAGTACTTAGAGATTCAATGGAGGATGAAGTCTCAACACCGCTCTTTGTTACATATGTGCAAGTTTAAGTCACGAGTTCGGGGTAGTTTACTTCAGGGTCAAATTCATTATATCGGGTTTTCTCCATCAGCTGTCACTACAAAGAGCCTACTGAATGATAATGGGGATGATTACATGTTTTGCTAAGAGAGCGAAAAGAGAGAGATTATGACGATGAACACAATCGGTTCATGGCCTCGTACTCTAAAGAAAAGAAATGTGTACGTTTCAAGCATTATCTTTGAAAGAAGAGAAATCTTCTTATGACGTATGAACACAACAGTTCATGCCTCGTTCTCTAAAGAAAAGAAATGTGTACGGTTCGATGCGATTATCTTAGAAAGAAGAGAATCTTCTTATGACGTTTTTATGCCTTTCTTAAAGAAAAGAAAGTGTACGTGTCGAATCTTCGAAGAGAAATCTTCTTATTATGACCATTCTCATCAACATGCTTCATACTTTTTCCATGCGCTTCACCATCAAGTGAACCGGCTACCACCGATTGTTTTCTCATTCCACTTTCTCGACTATAATGAAGATGGCGACATCACGTGCTAATTTTATGGGAGAAGTGTGAATAGACTACATTTGGATGATGTTCACTTGTTTAATCAAGAATGGCATCTCCGTATGCAATTCTTGAGGGGAGAAGAAGTGTGAATTTTTGCATTGTTGATTGATATTTGAGAATTAATGGTCATACGGCTCTAAACTCATGTAAGAACCAAGCCTCTTCTTATCGTATCGGGTCATCTTTACATGGAGTTTTCTCTTCTAAGAGCCGTTGGTTGACATCTTCACTCGGATTGATGAGTTTATCGACAAAGTGCTTCCGGTTAATCCTTCACGTATACATCAACATGATGATTCCGAACAATCTCTCCGTTCGTGTTTGATGTGATTGGTAGTTTGGCATTACCATCTTGTGTGTTCGTTGTGGCCTGATTCTTGGTTTCCTTGATGAACATCTTTCTGTTCTTGTTCGATTGGGAGGGATTTTAGTTAAGGGATTTGCAAGATGTAAGTTAATTGGGATGCTTTTGGTGGGATGCTTTTGGTGTGAGTTGAAGATGTTAATTTTCTATTCCCCAACTAGACAATCTTGAAGAAGGTCGAGTCTACATCATTCTACATCTTTGCTACATGTTAGAAGACCAAAGACGAGTTGCATTTAATGATCTAAAGACTTCTTCTTAATCTGGGCTTTTATCAAAAGATTGTCGGTTTAGGGAGAGCACTAATTGGGAGAGAGTTATAAGTCGATTCAATCCCCAATTAGACTTGCTCATATTCTTTAGCAAGAACTCCTCAAGACGTTGTTATTGACTATTTCACGTATTGGACATTTGACACAAGTTGATTACTTGAGTTAATCATTTATCACTTATTTGAGATTGAAGTTGACTTTCCCAAAGGCGTGTTCTTATTTGATAACTTGCTCGGGCTTAAGAATTTGAGTTGAAGACTTGGTTTATCTAGTTACCGGTGATGAGGTGGATGGTTGAAGACACAGTTAACTATCACTATTAGGAGTTACTTTGTTTTACTCGATGTCACACGCATATGACGATGTGGATAATCGCAAGAGGTGTTAATGTCTCATACTTTGCTTGAGTAGTGAGTACTTAGAGATTTGCTTGAAGCATAAATTCTTGACACCGTTCTTCCATCATTAGGTGCAAGCTTAAGATACAAATGTGGGAAGTTGACTTCAGTTTCAAGTATGGTATATCGGGTTTTCTTCTTGATGGTCACTTCAAATTGTCTACATAAGGGTTGATAAAATAGTCGAGAGAGTCTTCACAAGTTGATTCTCACAAGAGTTCAAGTGTTCTTCTCATAAAGATTTCAAGTATTTGGGCTTATACTATGTTGCCGACTCAAGTGTCAAAACCAACAAGGGGTAAGGAGATAAGCATCTAAACACGAGTAAACTTGATGAACTTAATACTTCTAAGTAATTGAAGATATCCCGGAAGACAAATGTTATTACCGCAGAGAAACTCAAGGTTTGACACATGACGAGTAAACTTGATGAACTTAATTCTTCTAAGTAATTGAAGATATCCCGGAAAACAAATGTCATGACCGAAGAGAAACTCAAGGTTTTACTCATCAAGGTGTTTAGTATTTGTATTTCATCTACGTGGGGAAGTGATGTTAGAGTTAGTTTCGAAGATAAAGAGGTACACAAGTGCGACATATCTCGATGTTATCACAATCATCGAGATAAATGTGTACATTGAACATGAGGGCTTAATCGGTGTTATCACTTATTCTTGACATCGGAGATGGGAATGTGTGTTGCTTCTTCAATGTTATCTTTCCTTCCTTGAGCTTCATACTTGAGCGATCATCATCGGGAAGAAAAATGTGAACATGGGAAGGTGTTTTCATTCCCTCATGATGTGTATTCGGAGAGCTTTGGGTATTGGTGTACTTGGTTCTTGAGCTTCATACATGATCATCGGGAAGAAAAATGTGAACATGGGAGGTGTTTTCATTCCCTCATGATGTGTATTTGGGAGAGTTCTTGAGCATTATACAAAGAGGTCGATCGCATCAATTCAACTACTTGGTGGAATTGTTCTCTTGACACCTTTGGAATGGATTGCTTGGACTTCAGTGAAAATGAAATTTGAGAAGAAATTTAAAGAGTGGGATGAAACATTGCGATCTTTTCTTGATGATATAACCCCGAATGGAGATCCTCGATTATCGTTCTTAAATGGAGCGGCGGATTTATGGTAATGGTGTGCTTCTCATGCACCGCTAAGGCAAGCTTGAAATAGAGCTTGAATCTGCTTCACTAAAGGATTTTCGGTTTGGGGGAAGCGCAAAGTCTCACTTTCAGATGGTTCTATTTCTTTCAATTCAAGAGCCCTTGGAAGCTTTGGTGGTGGATGTTTAAGAGTTGATGACTTCTATCTTCTGACGTCTTTTCGATATCATTATCTCGGTACTGTATCATCATCCTCTTTAACTATATCATCTACTCTATCTTTGTATATGTTTATCGAAAAACAAAATACAAATACAAAAAAACAAAATACAAAATATAAAACCAACAAAAGGAAAATAGAAAATATAAAATCTTCAAAATCCATAAAAATCGAGAAAATTTGAAAAAGACCAAAAATATGTTTTCCTAGACATGTCTTCGGTATCGATAACATCTACGGTCTTAGAAATGTCATTCAATAATGGCACGGGACTTTAGATGAAGTTCGAGCGAGGAGGTGTAAATATTACTTTTAAACATGTCTCAAAATATGGCTTAAATATGGCTTACTTCAAAAAATGGCTTGCGATTATTTCAGATCAGAACCCGTGCTTAAAACTATGGTTTACTATTATTTCGAGATAGCAACCCGCTCTTCAAAAGAAAGGAAAGTCTTGCTAAACCAAATTTTCAAATATTTCGTGCACTTATCCTAAAAACAAAACAAGGAAAGTATGTCAAGGATCATTGTTCCTACTCAAATATTTTCCGTCTATAAATTCTTCGAAAAATATTTGTTGTTTTCTAAAATGTTGGTAAATGAGTTGCTTGTAAATCAATCGATTCGAGTTTTTGTGAAATTGAAAACTCAATCAATGACTTCACGCTTTTAATCTTTTCATAAAATAAGTCATTGATTGAGGGGATAATGTTTTTCAAATCTATATCATCTAACGGACTTTCTTAATTATCCTAATATGCTTATCTCGAAAAATATAATTGCCTATGTTGAAGGACTAGGTTTCTAGAATATGATTGTTAGGTTTAGATGATTAGAGTTTGATGAACACATTATTCCCATACCTTACATGATCCGATTGATATGTTGGATTGACTTTTATTAGTCGATTGTTGTTTGGGTGTTGTCGACCACCATATATTTGTATGTGTGTTCACTAACATATGCAGGTATATTGGTATATAAGAATGTTCCTGATCCGGATTCAACAAATGAACATGATTGGATGCCGCAAGGAAAGGGTAACGATATCTTGGGTTGACAAATGAAGAAATGGAGCTTAATTGGACTTCAATGGAGAGTTGGCATAAATGCAACGTAATAGGTCTCACTGCATCAGCAGATGGTTTTCTTCTAAGTGATTGAAGAAACGGAGCTTAATTTGACCTAAGTGGGCATTCAAAATGCAACGTAAGAAGAAGTCTCACTGCATCGGCAGACGGTTTTCTTCCAAGCCCTACAGCAACAACGGAAGCTTCTCAACCACCTAATGTATCTTTGTGCAGGACAAGTAGTGAATGATACCATTTTTGAAAACTTTGAATAATATTGTTTTGAAAATGGAAAATATTGTTTTGAAAATAAATTGAGCTAAATTTTGAAAATCACCGGACTTCATTTATCAAAACTTAAGTCACTCAATCATTGACTTATGTCATGGATTGAGGGGAGAGTGATTTAAAATAAAATATTTTCAAACGATATTTCTTCATAAAAGGTCCGGTTTGTACGTTAACAAAGTGGTGATCTAAAGATTTAATGTTATGTCATGGTATGATTTTCTTTAAAACTCAAAGATCATCAAAATGAAATTTTTCTATTCTTGTTTGATTGTGAAATTGTTTTATTTTACTAAAAGATCTCTTAAAACAATCATATCGATACTAACAATCTTTAATGTCTTAAAATGGTCCTTATCTCATTTTTCAAAATCAAATCTTGCCACGTCTTTCCTCAAAATTTTCTAAATTATTTAAATCTTTTGGGATCACTAATCTCAAATGGTTTGAAATCTTTGATTGGGGGAGAGATAGTAATTTAAATCTCTTATCTGTTTAAATGGAATTGGTTTTAGTCCTTTATAGGCACTCCTGCCTCCATGTGCCAAACGATTTCATATATACAATGCACATGTTGAGGATGAGGATTTATCCAAAAACAAGATGAGTATTTAAACCTGGCCACATATTCTCCCATGTTTTCTAAACCTAATTAAATCACTTGGGATCCAAAATCTCAAAGGGTTTGATATTTTTGATCGGGGGAGAATTTGTGATTTAATAATGAAATTTGATAAATGATGATCGTTTTGATTTAATTGTGCAGGCTGCTCTCTTGTATGTGCTAAACGCTTTCGAATCTCGAAGCACATATTGAGGGGGAGCAAACAAACTATCGAGGTACGAAAACTTTTTAAAGTGATTTATAAAGTACCTTGATTGAGTTTTAAAATGGTTTCTTAATGGCGCTTGTGATTGTGGATGTGCTTCAAATTAACTCTTGCCTCTATGTGATAAAAATAATTTCAAATATCCTATGCACATATTGAGGGGGAGAATTTTACCATGAAAATCAAATGGCTTTTTCGTATGAAAATTGTGATCAAAGAAAATATTTCAAAGTCCTCTTGCCTCCTTGTGCTAAACAATTTCTAAATCATATGCACATGTTGAGGGGAGGTTTTCTAAATGATCAAAACTATTAGGGTACAAAATGCTTTGATCTTGTATCACAAGTACCTTGATTGTTTTTCCAAATGATTTTCAATTGGTTTCAAGGAAGAATGAACTGTACCAAAAGACCGACCATTTTACTTTATGCATGGTGTTATAAGGATGGTTAGGTTAGGTATTCGTTCCCACGATCCGCTGAAGCGGAGGGATCTACCTGTGACAATCCACTAGATAGTGTAGAGTCCTTAGGTATGATGAAAAAAAAGGAGAAAATGAGAATATGGGAAAAGTGCGGATGAGACAGAGCTAGTAGTGGAATAAACCCAACAAGGTTCTAGTTATGAAGTCTCGGTAAGCATTGAAGGGGTTGAAGAATGAAAAGAAATGAATGTGAAAAGGGTGAAAAGAAATAGCCCTCCATCAATTCAACCTTAGGCGTAAACCGGGTTCAATACATATGCTACTTGGTTGTTACTAAGGTAACACCGGTATTGAAGACAAGACGTCATGGACCCAGTGACGATCTGCACTAAACTTCCCAAGCCACTCAAGTTCCTCTTAAAGGGCTTGTTTCATTCTCACGGGAACCGACATAATCTATCGACTTTCTCTTAGAGATGGTTGATATTGAAGTAGAGACCCTCTCCTAGTCTCCCACACAGAACCAAATGTGCACTATTGAGTCTAGAGCCAAGAGATCATCCACAATATCTCGTTAGGACACAAAATTCATGAAGACTTGCTGTTTCACACAATGTGGAAAGTAAGTATATATTTTAAGAGTCCTACGCATTATCCTTGTGGTATTGCCTTAACATCCGAGTGATATGAAAATATTCACGATGAAGATGGAAATCCTTCTAGAGCCAACATCAAACAAGCTCTTGGTGGGTGACATGTGAGATCTTGCAAAAGATCAAGCTTGTGACAACCGGATAGAAACGATGGGAGATTCAATCTTGAATCAACCTTGGTCCGAGAATGAATTGGAATACTTTTGGAAAAACCGTTCGATGTGCAAAACTTTTTCTCTAGCACATTGAATGTGTATTCATTTTCAAATTTAAAAGTATCTCGATTGAAAATACTTTTAGAAAACCGCTCGATGTTCTCTTCTTTTCGCTAGCACGTCGAATGTGTACTCATTCTCTAATACAAAAGTATTTTGATTGAAAATTGATCTTTCTCATAAAACCTTCGTCAGATTGCAAAACTCTTTCTTCAAGCAATACGCGATTGTTTTTCAAATCACTTTTCATCAATCGGTGAATCTCAATTTGTTTGGTTCACTCACTCCGTGTTGTCTTCTTTGAGACGTTCGGTTTGAGAACGGCTAGAACAAATGCGAAACCGTGTCAAGGAGATTCTTAGGAATCCTACGATCACAGCGCAAGACTTGTCTCGATCAACGGGGAACCGTGGGCGTGTACCTCAATTCAACGAAGTGATCAAAGAAACTTTCGTGCGCTTTATTGCTAATCGTTGTATGCGGTACACCCGGACGATTGCGGTGATCGTAATTGAGGAGTCAATCCAAAGCCGCATGTTCACAAAGAACCACACTTAATTGAAGAAATCATGACCGGTGCATATCTACATAACACGGTTCGATATTTTTATACTATGCTTATGCTACTGCTGCTGCAAATATCATGAACCGATGAAGGCTTCCGCTACTCGATGGAAAGATGTCATGATTCAAAAGTGTGAGCATGTCGGTCCAAAAGTCACAACTTCACATGATGGCAACACAATAAAGGGTGATCCGAGATTTCTTGTGGTGATGATCTCAATGAAAGCTCGAAGATCATCAAAGATGTGGATCGGTTCAAAGGCCTCCACTAAAAGTACTAATCTATGCGGACTTTGAAGAATCGCTACATAAGCACAAAGATTGCGAAATGAAGAATTCAAGTCTCTGAGCTCAAGAACAAAGTCAAAGATAGAATGCTAGGAAGCAAAATGTATTTCATGGGGTGACCTCCTTAGGGAGATTGTTAGGAATTAGAAAATTCCATGTTAAAGTGTCGGTCACCCCAATTATGATCTAGCATAAGTTAGCTCGTAGACGTGTCGTTATTTACGTTGTTTAGTAGTTTATTAGTTATTTAGTAGCGTAGTTTAGTGTAGTGTAACACCGTGGAGGAAGGACGGTCTTTACCCACTGTATACACGATCCACAGCCGATAGGAGGTCGTTATGTTTGTAGTATAAATACCCCTTCCATGGATGGAAGGGTGGTGCTCATTCAATCTAATATTCCATACTTTGTGTAAACCTCTAGCAAGAACACCCTCTCTCTCTCAACTTTCTCTCTCTAATGGCAAACATGTATTTTGATCTTCCAAGACCACCTGAATCATCAAACACAATAAATATACGATCCTACAGGTTCCTACTGTTTCTTTGCCGGAATAGGAAGTTTTTAGCTGGATCTAAGTGGTTCTTTGCCGGAATAGCTGGTTCATAACTGGATCTAACTCGTTCTTAGCCATAATAGCCGGTTCTTAACTAGTTCTTGGCCAGAATAGCCGATTCTTAGTTGGATCTAACTGGTTCTTGGCCGGAATAAACGTTTTTTAGCTGGATCTACTTGGCCAGAGGAGCCGATTCTTAGCCAGATTTAACTGGTTCTTGGCCCGAATAGCTTGTTCTTAGACGGTTAACAGTTAAACCAAAATTTGAATCTCGCGTAAAAATTTAACGTTTAGTCTCCCCTAAAAATTAAATTTTACTCAAATTTTCCTTCCAAAATACATTTTTTTTCTTTTTTTTTAAATTAACTTGTGTAGTGATGGATCTAACTAGTTATTGGCCGGAATAGTTGTTTCTTCTTGATTCTTGGCGTAATAAATCGTTTTCTTATTGGATCTAACGGTTCTTGGCGAAATATTTGGTTCCTATTTGGATCTTGGTGGTTATTAGCCGGAATATTTGGTTCTTAATCGGTTCTTCTTGGTTCTTGGCGGAATAGCGGTTCTTCTCGGATCCTAGTGGTTCTTGGCTGGAATAGCTGGTTCTTAACTGGTTCCTGCTAGTTCTTGGCAGGAATAGGCAGTTCTTAGCTAGATCTAATTGGTTCTTGGCACCAATTATATATCGTCAACCAAAGCTCCCTTGTGAGCGTACACGTGAATAGAACATGAGATATCGATTCCATTGAAACACCGCATACGGGACACATAATAGAAGCGATTCCGATCCCTTTACGTGTTAGATTATAACCTGTTGGCAGCTTGTCTAATCTAGCTCGCCACATAGGTATGTTTACTTTCCTTGGCAACAAAGAGCATCATCTAGTGGCTATATTTAAACCCAACAAAGTCAGTAAGCAATTGTAACTGGTTCTTGGCTGGAATATCCGGTTTTTAACTAGTTCTAACTAGTTCCTACAGGTTCTTGGACGGAATAGTCAGTTCTTAACTGGTTCTAATAGGTTCCTACTGGTTCTTTTCTGGAATAGGTAGTTCTTAGCTGGATCTAACTGGTACTTGGCCGGAATAGTTGGTTCCTATCTGGATCTAACTCGTTCTTGGCTAGAACAGCCGGTTCTTCATTGGTTCTTGGCCGGGATAGCCGGTTCTTAGCTGGATCTAACTGGTTCTTTACCGAAATAGACGTTTCTTAGCTTGATCTACTTGACCTGAAGAGCCAGTTCTTAGTCGGATCTAACTGGTTCTTGGTCCGAATAGCTGGTTCTTAGCCGGTTCATAGTTAAATTAAAATTTGGATCTCGTGTAAAGATTTAATGTTTTGTCTCCCCTAAAAATTAAATTTTACTCAAATTTTCCCGCCAAAATACTTTTTTTTTAGGTTTAACTTGTGTAGTGATGGATCTAACTAGCTATTGGCCGGAGTTCTTAGCTAGATCAAACTGGTTATTAGCTGGAATAGGCTGTTCTTAGCTGGATCTAGCTAGTTCCTGGCCGAAATAGCTGGTTCATATTTCGATCTAGTTGGTTATTGGCTGGAATAGCTGGTTCGTAACTGGTCCTAACTAGTTCTTGGCCGGAATAGCTGGTTCTTAACGTGTTCTAATTGGTTCCAACTGGTTCTTGGCCGGAATAACTAGTTCTTAACGAGTTCCAACAAGTTCTTGGCCGGAATAGGTAGTTCTTAGCTAGAACTAACTAGTTCTAGGCCGGAATAACTGGTTCTTACTAGTTATTGGCCGCTTTGTTTAGAAATGCGCTCATCATTGCGTAAATTGCGTGCATCATTGCATTGCTTTTAGGATTTCGCATCATGATACCTAATGCGAGGCCATCCTAAAATGCACTCGCATTAGACCGCAATTTGCCGCATTTGTGTAATGCTAGCAATGGTCGCAATATAGAATTTATGTCATTTTGAAAGAAAAAAAAAACCATTTAGAAGAAGATAAAAATATTTTAATGGAATTTGAAAATTTGAAGTTGTTGAAATATTTCTAAAACAAACACAATACCAAAATCCAAATTACCCTTCGGTTCAAGATCATGCACCATTAACATGATTTGAAATCCCGCAAACAATCATCTTATTACACCTTCATGTCATGAAATAGTTCATACTGTTCTTTGATCATAAATAATCATATATGTTAAATAATTGAGCTGAAAATCATACGTGTGATTAAAATTTGACTAATTTTTTTTGTTTTGACTTTTGTTGTTGATTTGGTAATGAATGAATTATGATTGTTAGCCACTGGTATAACTTATCAGTATACCTTTAACACATTATAATATCATGTCATCATGTATATGTATAGAATAGACTTTAATCATTGATGTTAAACCGCATTACTACTAACAATAACAAGGATCTAGAAATTATGGAATTCAAGATCATAAAGTTAAAAATAAACTTACATGTTCATCATATTCGAAAGTAATTAAAGAACGAGTTTCTCGTTTAAAACAAAATTTAGTTGGAGTTTATAATGTTGTTTCTAAGTATTTTAGTCCTGACTAATTGACTTATTTGTTTTACAAATAGATTATTTGCCTATTTTTTTTGTGTCTTTGTGACTTATTTGTAAATTTATTGCATTTACTTGGTAATGTTTTTTATTTACTACGTATAATTTTTTTTGTATTTTTTAATACAAAACGCATCGCATCCAAATGCGCTCGCATTCGCAACACGCATCACGCATCGGCCTCTGGTACCTTTAAAGCATCGGATCGCAAAACGCAATTTTAAACCAAGATTGGCCGGAATAGCTGATTCTTAACTGGATCTAACTGGTTCCTACTGGCTCTTGACTTGAATGGACGGTTTTTAACTGGTTCCTACTGGACCTTGGCCTAAATAGCTTGTTCCTATTTGTATCTAACTGGTTATTAGAAAGAATAACTGGTTTTTAACTGTATCTAACGTGTTCTTGACCGGAATTATCGGTTCTTAACTGGTTCCTACTAATTCTTGGCCGGAATAGGCAGTTCTTAGCTGGATCTAACTTGTTCTTGGCGGAATAATCGTTCCTATCTAGATCTAACTTGTTCTTGGCGAAATAGCGGGTTCTTAATCGGTTCTTAGCCGGAATAATGGGTTCTTATTTGGATCTAACTAGTTCTTAGATGAGATAGACGTTTCTTAGCTGGATCTACTTGGCCTAAAGAGCCGGTTCTTAGCCTGATCTAACTAGTTCTTGGCACGAATAGCTGGTTCTTAGCCGGTTCACATTTAAACCAAAATTTGAATCTCGCGTAAAAATTTAACGTTTAGTCTCCTCTGAAAATTAAATTTTACTCAAATTTTCCCGCTAAAATACTTTTTTTTTGGATTTAACTTGTGTAGTGATGGATCTAACTAGTTATTGGCCTGAATAGCTGGTTCCTACTGGTTCTTGGCCGGAATAGGCTGTTCTTAGCTGGATCTAACTAGTTCTTTTTCGGAATAGCTGGTTCCTATTTGGATCTAACTGGTTATTGGCCGGAATAGCTGGTTATTAATTGGTTCTTGACCGAAATAGATGGTTCTTAAATGGTTCCTACTGGTTCTTGGCCGGAATAACTAGTTCTTAAATGGTTCTAACATGTTCTAACTGGTTCTTGGCCGTAATAGGCAGTTCTTAGCTGGATCTAATTGGTTCTAGTCCGGAATAACTGGTTCCTATCTGGATCTAACTGGTTTTTGGCTAAAATAGCATGTTCTTAACTGGTTCTTACAGGTTATTGGCCGGAATAGTTGGTTCTTAACTGGATCTAACCGGTTCCTACTGGTTCTTAACTGGAATAGCCGGTTCTTAACTGGTTCCTACTGGTTCTTGGTCGGAATAGGCGGTTCTTAGCTAGATCTAACTGGTTCTTGGCCGGAATAGCGTGTTCATATTTGTATCTAACTAGTTATTGGCCGGAATAGCTAGTTCTTAATTGGTTCTAATTCGTTCTTGGCCGGAATATACGGTTCTTAACTAGTTCTAACTGGATCCTACTAGTTCTTGACCGGAATTATCGGTTCTTAACTGTTTCTAACTGGTTCCTACTGGTTCTTGGCCGGAATAGGTAGTTCTTTGGTGGATCTAACTGGTTCTTAGCTGGAATAACTGGTTCCTATCTGGATCTAACTTGTTATTGGCCAGAATAGCCGGTTCTTAACTGGTTCGTGGCCGGAATAGCGGGTTTAGCTGTATCTAATTGGTTCTTGAACGAAATAGACGTTTCTTACCTGGATCTACTTGGCCAAAAGAACCGGTTCTTAGCCAGGTCTAACTGGCTCCTGGCATAAATAGCTGATTCTTACACAGTTCACATTTAAACCAAAATTTGAATCTCGCGTTAAAATTTAACGTTTTGTCTCCCCTAAAAATTAAATTTTACTCAAATTTTCCCGCCGAAAATATTTTTTTATGTAACTTGTGTAGTGATGGATCTAACTAGTTATTGGCCGGAATAGCTTGTTCCTACTGGTTCTTGGCCGAAATAGGCTGTTCTTTGATTTATCTAACTAGTTCTTGGCCGGAATAGTTGGTTCCTATTTGGATCTAACTGGTTATTGGCCGGAATAGCTCGTTCTTAACTGGTTCTTACTGGTTCTTGGCCGGAATTGCTAGTTCTTAACTGGTTCTAACTGGTTCCTACTGGTTCTTGGCCAGAATAACTAGTTCTTAACTCGTTTGAACTAGTTCATGGCCGGAATAGGCAGTTCTTAGCTGGATCTAACTGGTTCTAGGCCAGAATAACTGGTTCCTATCTGGATCTATATGGTTTTCTGCCAAATTAGCCGGTTCTTATTTGTTATTTGGCCGAAATAGTTGGTTCCTACTGGTTCTTGGCCAAAATAGGTTGTTCTTAGCTAGATCTAACTAGTCCTTGGCCGGAATAGCAGGTTCCTATTTGGATCAAAATGGTTATTGGCCGAAATAGCTGGTTCTTAATTGGTTCTAACTGGTTCCTACTGATTCTTGGCCGGAATAGCTAGTTCTTAACTGGTTCCTACTGGTTCTTGGCTGTAAAAGCCGGTTCTTAACTGTTACGCATTGGTTCTTGGCCGGAATAGGCAGTTCTTAACTGGATCTAACTGGTTTTGGCCCGGAATAGCTGGTTCCTATTTTGGAACTAACTGGTTATTGGCCGGAATAACGGGTTCTTAACTGGTTCTAATAGGTTCATAGCCAGAATATCCGGTTCTTAACTAGTTATAACTGGTTCCTACTGGTTCTTGGCCGGAATTATCGGTTCCTAACTGGTTCCTACTGATCTTGGCCAGAATAGGCAGTTCCTAGCTGGATCTAAATAGTTCTTGGCCGGAATAGCTGGTTCCTATATCATTCTTGGCTAGAATAACCGGTTATTAACTGGTTCTTGGCTGGATCTAACTGATTCTTGGTCGGTATAGATGTTTCTTAGTTGGATCTACTTGGCCTGAAGAGCCGGTTCTTAGCCAGATCTAACTAGTTCTTGGCTCAAATAGCTGGTTCTTAGCCGGTTCACATTTATCCAAAATTTGAATCTCGCGTAAAAATTTAACGTTTTTTCTCCCTTAAAAATTAAAGTTTGCTCAAATTTTCCCGCCAAAGTACCTATTTTTCTTTTATTTTGGAATTAACTTGTGTAGTGATGGATCTAACTAGTCCTTGGCGGAATAGTTGGTTCCTCTTGATTCTTAACAAGAATAAATTTGTTCTTAAATTTGGATTTAACTAGTTCTTGGCCAAAATGGCGGGTTCCTATTTGGATCTAATTGGTTATCTACCGAATAGCTTGGTTCTTAAGCGGTTCTTGGCGGAATAGCCGATTCTTAAGCGGTTCTAACGGTTCCTAGTCGTTCTTGTCCGAAATAGCCGATTCTTAATTGGTTCCTACTAGTTCTTGGCGAGGAATAGGTAGTTCTTAGCTTGATCTAATCGGTTCTTGATCGAATAATGGTTCCTATATGAATCTAACTGGTTATTGGCCGAAATTGTTGGTTCTTAACTGGTTCTAACTGGTTCTTGGCCGGAATATCCGGTTCTTAACTAGTTCTAACTGGTTCCTACTAGTTCTTGGCCTGAATAGTCGGTTCTTAACTGGTTCCTACTAGTTCTTTGTCGGAATAGGCACTTCTTAGCTGGATCTAACTGGTTCATGGCAGGAATAGTTGGTTCCTATATGGATCTAACTCGTTCTTGGCCAGAATAGCCGGTTCCTAACTGGTTCATGGCATGAATTGCAAGTTCTTAGCTGGATCTAACTGGTTCCTGGATGGAATAAAAGTTTCTTAGCTGGATCTACCTGGCCTGAAGAGCTGGTTCTTAGCCGGATCTTACTGGTTCTTGGCCCGAATAGCTGGTTCTTAGCCGGTTTACAGTTAAACCAAAATTTTGAATCTCGTGTAAAAAATTAACGTTTAGTCTCCCCTAAGAATTAAATTTTTCTCAAATTTTCCCACCAAAATACTTTTTTTTTCTTTTTTTTTGGAATTAACTTGTGTAGTGATGGATCTAACTAGTTATTGGCTGAGATAGCTGGTTCCTACTGGTTCTTGGACGGAATAGGCTGTTCTTAGCTAGATGTAACTAGTTCTTGGCCGTAATAGTTGGTTCCTATTTGGATCTAACTGGTTATTGGCCGGAATAGATGGTTCTTAATTGGTTCTAACTGGTTCTTAGCCGAAATAGCTGGTTCTTAACTGGTTCCTACTTGTTCTTGGTCGGAGTAGTGATAACATCAAATAGTCCTGAATATTAAGTGTTAATTTCCCCGTTAGTACATTAGGATAGACCATAGGTATCACGAGTAATTATAAATATTAAAACTTGGTCAGTAAAACCTGCATCAAATTTTTGGCGCCGTTGCCGGGGAGTTATTTTAGGATTTTTATTAAGTCTATTTTTAACTTTCTTTCTTCTCTTAATGTCGAGGATTCAAGACTAAAAGCTCAAGGCCCTTTTGGCCACCCGTTCGATGATCCGGAAAAACAATTTCGACGAAAAAGTTTACTCTCGGTTCCTAGTCATAACATTTTTTCATTTTACTAATCGACCAATCGATGCGAACCGGAAGTCATTGATGAAAACAATATCGAAGAAATAACCGTGAAGCGATATTTGGAGCGACCAAATGTGAACTATGAGCGAGCCTTTACGCAAGACTCTAGTGTGGAAAAATTCTCTATTCCGGACCAATTTATTCGGGAATTACACGAGCTTAAGTTTTCAGGAGATGAAAATGAGGATGTTCAGAATCATGTGGAAGAATCTACCTTTCATCTATTTTTAGCGTCCAGAGTATCCCTAGCTATTCGGTTACAGCAAGAATTTTTCCTATGACTCTTACAGGGACTGCGAAAAGATGGTACAATAAAATGCCGAACGAATGCAAAGAAGCATGGGGTAAATTAAGAAGAGAAGTCCTTCAACAATTTTTCCCTCATTCGAAAATGGCTAAACTCCTCAGTAAGATCCATCAATTCGTTCAAGAAGGTGAAGAAACGCTTTATCAAGCATGGGAAAGATTCAGTGAGCTACTTTACCGATGTCCAACTCATGACTTGAACAAACATCAAATCATCTGTGTCTTCTACAGGGGAATTAATGCACTGACACGTGAATTACTCGATTCTCCTAGACCTATTCCTAGCATGACCTCGACCAAGCTTTGGAGTGTATTCAGCGGATTTATGAACATTGCTATAAATGGCATATGGAGCAGGTATGGACCAAGGATAATTTTGATCATAAGGTAATGGAACATTGTGAAGCAAGAATATAATTATGGTGAAATTTTCGGCGAAGGCTGAAAGGGCCAATGAAATTGAAGCTTTGTAGGGTAGAGAAAGTTAAGTGTGTATTTGGGACCAAGACCGGAAACAACTTAGAAAAAATATCCTTGACCATATCAAGGAATCTAGGGAACGTGATGAGAGAATTTAAAAAATGATGAAAACATTCGTGGAAAACACAATTTCTTCTCTCAAGACTCATGAAGACCGCATAAAGGGTTTGGTGAAAAGTGTGAGCTCATGTTCGAAGGCCATTTCGGATTACCTCGCTGCACGAGAAGAAGAAGTTGTCAACACAGTTGAAACAATCTTTGAAGAGCCCACTACCTTTTCGGAGAAGGTTAAACAAAGAATCGGCAGGAGAAACTTTTGCTTCTTGACGTTGGAACTCTCTCGATAGCGTTCCTCTTGATAATTCCATTAAAGCGATCCTAACAATATTTTACAAGAATTAAGTGGCGATTACGATGAGGCGGTTCAACTTAACGAGAGATGTTCGGCGGTTTTAAGGAATGAGCTACCATAAAGGAAAAAGATCCGGTTGTTTCACTCTCCCTTGCTTAATCGGGAGTCTCAATATGTGTAATGCCTAGGCGATCTTGGAGCGAGCATAAACATAATGCCTCATTAAATGTTCCTACGTATGGGTATCGAGAGACCTTAAGCCATCAAAATGAAGATTGAAATGGCCGACCGATCCATCTGAGTCACCCTTGGGAATCGTGGAGAATGTTTTGGTAAAGATAAAAATTTCTCTTCCTAGTTGATTTCGTGATTACGGATATTCCGAAGACAACGAATACCTATCATTTTAGGAAGACCAATGCTTACTCGCCCATGCAAAAGTGGATGTCTTCGCAGAAAATTAACTCTTGAAGCTAACGGGAAGTTGACACATTTAGACCTAATGAACTTCTATCAACCCCTCAAAAGTTTGTGCAATTGACCCTATTGGTAATTTTAGTGATGCATTGGAATATTTTCTTAGTGACTCCCCGAAAACTCCTACAAATCTTGGCGAGATAGCTTCAGGGAAGGATTTTGATGTGTTCTTAAATTTTGAAGAGGAAGACTTAGGAGTCAGTGCCGATGATTTCTCTAGCGACATCGAAATGGTCCATTGGAACAATAACTCTGAAAAGACTTTTTCACAATCTGACCAACCCAAGTTTTATGAGATGGGGGCTCGAATCTATCATAGGAACCCCTATTATCTCGAAAATTTCATGCAAAATTGGGTTCATTGATTTCCATTCATTCATCGACCTGATTCCCTAGTTAACATCATTTCTCGGGAATGCTACAACCAAGTTATGGAAAAAGAACTTGAATATAAAGGAAAAAATTTCCTAGGTATTGCGACAAACATTCTTGTCTTTGTTGGGACTCACTCATTGTTGGTCGATTTTGTGGTTTTGGATGACGTTAGCGAGTTTATAGAAGATGGGCTAACGGGGGTAATTTTCGGGAAACCATTTCAAGAACTATCTGGGCTGGGCAAAGATGAGAAAGAAGGTTTGGTATGGTTAAATATTGGCAAAGATAAAACGGTTTTTAAAATGCCGCGAACTGTTAAGAATTTTTAAAAGTGGACAAAGAGGCAGTTGAGCCATGCTCAACCACTTCTCGACATTAGTGATGAAGACAAGGCCAAAGGTATTGACCACCCTTACCAGAAGATCAAGAATTTTTACTTTGGATGTTTAGAGATAGGGACGAACTACAAACGGGATGAGAATCGATCGGTTGGATCAACGTGGAGATTGCCATATCCACAAAATGACCAACAAGCACTTCTAGCCGAGGATGCGAGTCTAACAAAGACTCATAAATAAAGAAAAGTGCTCTTCGGGAGACAACCTAAATTGTCCCTTTCTTTTGTTTTATTTCCTTTACATTGAGTTTTGTGTTTATAACCATTTTTGGGGAAGCGAAGAAAAATTATTGTTGCATCATCTTGATCCGACCAGAGTTACTGGCGTAACTCATTATCTTAGTTACGCCATTACAGAGGCCTTTGTGCGGCATAACCGATCGAAGCATGACCAATTACGACAACCCGGTGCAATGGTTCTGTAGTAACCACACCTGTCGGGTTTTGCTTAATTACTGACGTAACTCCTTATGGGAGTTACGACGTATTACCCTCTGTAACACTTCTTTTATTTTAAACACAATAACCTTGTATTATTTTTCAAATGAACTTTGTGGGTATGTTCCTGTAAGCCCTCACGAGACTAAACTCGTTTGGGACACCAAGTAGTTTAAAAGGCTTGTTGCATCGCTAAATGCAATCGTGATTCCTATGAAAGTGAGTTAGATTTATTTTCATTTTTCTTTTCTTTTAGAATTATGCTTGTTGGTAGTGTGATTTCGGGGATTGAAGTTTGCTCGTGGATGCTTATGCGAAGGCACGACTCTTTTAAGTGGGCCTTCTTTCTTTTGGAGCAAATTTCGGGGAAGTTCTCGCTCTAATTCTACTTTTCTCTTCACCTTTATTTAACGCTTAGTACAAAAGGTGCTTTGTGCAGTTCAAGTGGGGGCAGGAGTAGAATTGTCTATTGAAATTTATTTTGCCCTCGTTTTCTAGTTTATTTTGAAAAATTATGCCATTTTAAAATTTTGACATGTTTTCTTAACCTAACTAGATTAGACCTTAGCCGAGCACATATAACCCTTGATATTATATGGTGAGATTAGCCTTATCCGTTTCCAAATTTTACCCCAAATCCACCAAATTATGAGTGTACGGTAGCTTGTAAACTTTAGAACTTGGCCTTTGCATCATTTCGAGACCATAGACGAGGTATGTTGAGTTAGCTTGATGTATTTTAACTTTTCAGTTTAAGAAGGCAGTATTATAGGATTATCACCCAAATAGCCTACCATTGTGTGTCTATCGATTAGTCACCTCGACTTCTCGACCCCCATGTGAAATCCTTTTGTTGCACTCACCTTTAGTGCAAGATACCCCTAGATACACCCATCGAGCCATTCTTTTCATTTTGTTAACCCAATATATTGTTTCGTTACACCATTACACCTTAGCCTACCTTTGTAGTCTTTATTTTTGATTAGGAAGTCATCATTTGCCTAAGTTCAAGGTTCAAGTGGAAAGGTTCGGGAATCACGCTTTCGTCGACGACATATTCTTAAAGATCATTGAAGACCTTCCGAATTCCCATTGTTCATCTCAAGTGGGGGGATGTTATGTTTATTTGTTATGTTGACCTTAAAAAATATATAAAAAAAATAATAATAATGTGATTTGAAAAAAAATAAAAAATTATGTATTTGTTATTAAGTTGATTGTAAAGTACGATGTTATAAGCACTATGTTATGAGCTTGTTATAGATTTAGTATCGAGGAGGCCACCTCGGTCATATTTGAAGATTGGAGTTGGTAATTGTGCAAGCAGTTGGAGAAAAAGGTAGTGCCCATCATGGCGTCCTCTAATGGCACATCTACCGATTATATCATGATCCGGTTTCTTGACTTGAAACTTGAACTTTGGGCAAACGGTAAGTGGTGATGACCTAGTTGTAGATTTAGACTATTTGCTTGATTTTGGTTTACACCAATTTTATCCCATGTCTTATCCTACCCTTAGTCATGAAGCGTGTCTAGGTGATGCAGCGAGTAATCTTTGGTGTCTTGGCGATGGATTTGGTCATGTATCATTGATTTTGTCCACTTCGCCGTGACATGTTAGTAATGACAAATCACCCTTAACCTTTGTCGTATCTACCCATATTGCCTTCGAGAATTGTTTTGTCCTTAACTCTAGTGGTGGATATTTGTGTAACTACCAAGCTTATGATAGAATACATGTTATGGCTGTATAATGAGTGATCACCCCGAAATTGACACTTAGAATAGTTGAGAGATTTCATTGTTTTGTTCCCATTTCGTAAGGTGTTCGGCTTTGTTTTATTCTAGCATAAGGGATTTGTAAATTTATATTCTCCAGGTAATGGGAGATATCTTGTTAGGAATCTTTCTAATAAGGTCTACTTGAGGGCAAGTAGAGTTCAAGTGGGGGATATTTGATAACATCAAATAGTCCTGAATATTAAGTGTCAATTTCCCCCGATAATGCTCGTATTTTATATCATTTATATGGATTTACGCTTTTTTCCTTTATATTTCACTTTCAGGTAAAATACGAGCATTGGAGCTAAAGAGACGCGGATTTGGAGAGTTTATTGAAGATTTATCATAGTATGCTCACTTTGAAGAAGTTACGGCATAACTCCTCTCTCACATTACAGAAAACCAACTTATCAGAAGATTACGGCGTAACTCCCCCAAAGATTACGACGTAACCAACTAGGTCAAATGAGGTTCCGCAGAGCAAGCTACGCCATAACTATTGCATCAATTATGGCGTAACCAAGAATTATTGAAGATACGGCGTAACTCCTTCCATAGTTACGCCGTAACCAACATTATAGTGAAAATTACGAAGAATTGTATGTTACGGCGTAACTCTTATAATTAGTTACGCCGTAACTAGATCTGGCCTATAAATACCCCACGATTTCCAGCATTTTAAGGCATCCCGTTTCACACACAACATTTAGAGAACGTGATAAGAAATCGAAGGCAGATCTAGAGGAGCATACGGAGCTATCTCCAAAGGAGAAATCACTCTCCTACGATAAGCATTAGCTTTTTATCTTTTCTTTACTTTCAATTCATGTATTTCGTAACGTTAAACATTGAATCGATTGTTATAGTTAATATGAGCGGCTAAGCACCTCTAGGTGCTGGTCTAGTTATGATTCCTTAATTGTTTTGTTTGCGTTTACATTGCCTCCGTATAATTATTTCTAAGTGTATGCATGCATAGTTTGTTGGTAGCTACCCTTGTTTCGGTAGTTTTGAATGGCGGTAGAGGCTAGTTACTTAAAGAGATATGACCAACTCGACCCTAAGTGAGTAGGCGAGACGGAAGGGTAAGATATGATCAATGATGACCCTTTCTACTTGTGCGATTTGACCAGCCGATCACCTACCGCTTGGATGAACTTAAGTAAGGGGTGAGTGTTTAAGATGCTAGCGCCGGGCACTCACTTGTTATGAATCTAGCATGTAGCGTACTTAATGACTTGGCTTAGGGACCGTAAACAATTGGACTTATGACGGGACACTTGATTTCTCCGGTGGGACCCTTTCTTTGAGACGTTAGGACGAACTGACCAAATGCTATCCTAGCGACTTTGACCCCACGAAGTAATTGGAGGTAATTAGACGTAAACACTACTACTTAGGATAATTAACTAGGTTAGCACCCCTCTCCTCTATTGATCAAAACCCTCGCCTTTATTTGCTTTAGTAGTTAATTATATCAAAATCATATTAAAATCTGTGACACCTAGGCTTAGTTTAAATCCGCACACATAGCTCTTGGGACGGCCTCGGTTTTACCAATTACTACACTACACACGACCGAGTACACTTCCTTTAGTGCATTAGGGTAAACCATAGGTATAACGAGTAATTATAAATATTAAAACACAGACGATAAAACTTGCATCAAGTTTTTTGCATTGCCGGGAGTTATTTTAGGATTTTTATTAAGTCTATTTTAACTTTCTTTCTTCTCTTAATGTCGGATTCAAGGCTAGAAGCTCAAGGCCATTTTGGCCACCCTGTTCGATGATCCGGAAAAACAATTTCGGACGAAAAAGTTAACTCTCCGGTTCCTATTCATAACATTTTTTCATTTTGCGAATCTAACCAATCGATGCGAACACAAGTCATTGATGAAAACAATATCGAAGAAATAACCATGGGTCGTATTTGGAGCGACCAAATGTAAGCGTTAATCGAGCCTTCACGAAGACTCTAGTGTAGGAAAATTCTCTATTCCGGACAAATTTATTAAGAATTACACAAGCTTAAGTTTTTAGGAGATGAAAATGAGGATGTTCGAAATCATGTGGAAGAAGTACTCTACCTTTCATCTCTTTTCGGTATCAGTATCCTAGCTATTCGGTTACATCAAGAATTTTTCCTATGACTCTTACAGGGACTGCGAAAATATGGTACAATAAACTCCCGAACGAATGCAAGGAAGCATGGGGTAAATTAAGAAGTGAATTCGTTCAACAATTTTTCCGAAAATGGCTAAACTCCTCAGCAAGATCCATCAATTCGTTCAAGAAGGTGAAGAAACGCTTTATCAAGCATGGGAAAGATTCAATGAGCTACTTTACCGATTTCCAACTCATGACTTGAACAAACATCAAATCGTCTATGTATTCTACAGTGGAATTAATGCACTGACACGTGAATTACTCGATTCTCCTAGACCTATTCCTAGCATGACCTCCGACCAAGCTTTGGAGTGTATTCAACGGTTTCTAAACATTGCTATAAATGGCATATTGAGGCGGGGTATGGACCAAGGATAATTTTGATCATAAGGTAATGAAAACATTAACGAAGCAAGAATATAATTATGGTGAAATTTTTGAAAAGCGCAGATTGGAAAGGGCGAATGAAATTGAAGCACAGAGGGTAGAGAAGGTGAAGAGTGTAATTGGTACCAAGACCGAAACAACTTAGAAAGAAATATCCTTGACCATATTAAGGAATCTAGGAAAGTGATGAGAGAATTGAAAAAATGATGAAAACATTCATGGAAAACACGGTTTCTTGGCGAAATAGGATGTTACGAAATGGATCTAACTAGTTCTTCACGAAATAGCTTGTTCCTATTTGGATTTAATTGGTTATTTACCGAATAATTGGGTTCTTAACTCGGTTCTAATGGTTCTTGGCCGAAATAATGGGTTCTTAATCGGTTCTAACTGGTTCCTAAGGTTTCTTGGCGGAATAGCCGATTCCTAATTGGTTCCTCTTGGTTCTTGGGAGGAATAGGTAGTTCTTAATGGATCTAATCTGGTTCTTGGGCCGGAATAATGGTTCCTATTTTGATCTAACGGTTATTGGCGAATAGTGGTTCTTAATCGGTTCTTGGCCAAAATATCCTTCTTAACTAGTTCAAACCGGTTCCTACCGGTTCTTGGCGGAATAGTCGGTTCTTAATCGGTTCTAATCGGTTCCTCCGGTTCTTGACCGGAATTGCGATTGTTAGGCTGGATCTAACGGTTCTTGGCTAGAATAACTGGTTCCTATATGGATCTAACTTCGTTGTTGGCCAGAATAGCCGATTCTTAATTGGTTCTTGGCCGGAATTGCCACTTCTTAGCTGGATCTAACTGGTTATTTGATGGAATTGAAGTTTCTTAGCTCGATAAAATTGGCACAAGAGGGTTCTACCTAGCGGATCTAACTCGGTTCTTGGCTCGAATAACTGGTTCTTAGCGGGTTACAGTTAAACCAAAATTTGAATCTAGCCTAAAAATTTAATGTTTAGTCTCTCCTAAAAATTAAATTTTACACAAATTTTCCCTCCAAAATATTTTTTTTTTCTTTTTCTTTAGAATTAACTTGTGTTGTGATGGATCTAACTAGTTATTGGCTGAAATAGCTGGTTCCTACTGGTTCTTGGCCGAAATAAATTTGTTGTTAGTTGGATCTAACTAGTCCTTGGCGAGTAGCAGTTCTATTTGGATCTAATGAGTTATTGGCCTAATAATGGTTCTTAATTGGTTCTAAATGGTTCTTAGCGAAATATTTGGTTCTTAACTTGGTTCCTTCTGGTTCTTTGCCGGAATAGCTAGTTCTTAACTGGTTCTAACTGGTTCCAACTGGCTCTTGGCTGTAAAAGCCGGTTCTTAACTGGTTCGTACTGGTTCTTGGCCGGAATAGGCAGTTCTTAGCTCGATCTAACTGGTTCTTGGCCAGAATATCCGATTCTAACTAGTTCTAACTGGTTCCTACTGGTTCTTGGCTGGAATAGTCGGTTCTTAACTGGTTCCTACTGGTTCTTGGCCAGAATAGGCAATTCTTGGCTGGATCTAACTGGTTCTTGGCTGGAATAGCTGGTTTTTATCTTGATCTAACTCGTTCTTGGCTAGAAAAGCCGGTTCTTAACTGGTTCTTGGCATGAATTGCAGGTTTTTAGCTGGATCTAACTGGTTCTTGGATGGAATAGAAGTTTCTTAGCTGGATCTACCTGGCCTTAAGAGCCGGTTCTTAGCCGGATCTAACTTGTTCTTGGCCCGAATAGCTGGTTCTTAGCCGATTTAGAGTTTAACCAAAATTTGAATCTCGAGTAAAAATTTAACGTTTAGTGTTCCCTAAAAATTAAATTTTACTCAAATTTTCTCCCAAAATACTTTTTTTTTCTTTTGGAATTAGCATGTAGGATGGATCTAACTAGTTATTGGCCTGAGATAATTGGTTCCCATCTTGGTTCTTGGCCTGGAATAGAAACATTCTTAGTGGAACTAACTAGTTCTTGGTCGAATAGCTATTCCTATTGGATCTAACTAGTTATTGGCCTAATAATTTGGTTCTTAATCGTTCTAACCGGTTCTTAGCGAAATATTTGGTTCTTAATCGTTTCTCTGGCTCTTGGTAGAATAGCTAGTTCTTAATCGGTTCTAACCGGTTCCAAGCTGGTTCTTGGCCGAATAAGCGCTTAGTTGGATCTAACTGGTTATAGGTCGGAATAACTAGTTCCTATCTGGATCTAATTGGTTCTTGGCTGGAATAGTTGGTTCTTAACTGGTTCCTACTGGTTCTTGGCTGTAATAGCCGATTTTTAACTGGTTCTAGCTGGTCCTACAAGTTCTTGGCGGAATAAGGCGTTCTTAATTGGATCTAATCGGTTTTGGCGGAATAATGGTTCTACTTGGATCTAAATGGTTATTGTCCGAATAGCTAGTTCTTAAATGGTTCTTATTGGATTGGCCAGAATTAACTTGCGTAGTAATGGATCTTACTAGTTATTGGCGGAATAGATGGTTCCCTCTTGGTTCTTGGACGGAATAGGTCGTTCTTATTGGATCTAACTAGTTCTTGGCCGGAAAATTGCTTCCTATGTGGATTTAATCGGTTATTGGTAGAATAATTTGGTTCTTTACCGTTTTAACGGTTCCTCTTGGTTATTGGCGAATAACTAGCTCTCAACTTGTTCTAACCGATTCCAACCGGTTCTTGGCGGAATAAGCGACTTTAGTTGGATCTAAGCAGTTCTTGGCCAAAATATCCGGTTCTTAATCGGTTCTTACTCGTTATTGGCGAAACATCTAGTTACTAACTCGGATCTAACGAGTTCGGTGATTCTTAATCGAATAGCCAATTCTTAGCGGTTTTGCCGAATAGCCGGTTCCTTTTGGATCTAACCGGTTATTGGCTTTGAATATTTGGTTCTTAATCGGTTCTAACTGGTTTTTCTTGTTCTTGGCGGAATATCCGGACTTAACTAGTTCTAACGGTTTCACCGGTTCTCGCCGAATAGTCGGTTCTTCGGTTCTAACCGTTCCTATTGGTTCTTGGTCGGAATAGGTAGTTCTTAGTCGGATCTAACTAGTTCTTGGCCTAATAGTTGGTTCCTATCTAGATCTAACTCGTTTTGACAAGATTAGCTTTCTTAAGCGGTTCTTGGCGAGAATAAAGGTTCTTTCTTTGGATCGAACTAGGTCTTGGCAAGAATAGACGTTTGTTAGTTGGATCTAGTTGGCAAGAAGAATGGGTTCTTAGCCGGATCTAAGCGGTTCTTGGCCCGAATAGTTTGGTTCTTAGCCGATTCACGTTAAAAATAAATTTGAATCTCACGTAAAGATTTAATGTTTAGTCCCCTAAAATTAAATTTTACTTAAATTTTCCCGCCATTTTTTTTTTTTTTTTTTTTTTTTTTTTTGGGAATTAACTTGTGTAGTGATGGATCTAACTAGTTATTAGCCAGAATAGGCTCTTATTAGCTAGATCTTAATATTTCTTGGCCGAAATAGTTGTTTCCTATTTGGATCTAATTGGTTATTGGTCGGAATAGCTGGTTCTTAACTTGTTCTAACTGGTTCTTGGCTAAAATAGCCGGTTCTAAACTGGTTCTAACTAGTTCCTACTGGTTCTTGGCTGGAATAACTAGTTCTTAACTGGTTCTAACTGATTCCAACTTGTTCTTGGCCGGAATAGGCAGTTCTTAGTTGGATCTAACTTGTTCAAGGCCGGAATAACTAGTTCCTATCTCAATCTAACTGGTTCTTGGCCAAAATAGCTGCTTCTTAACTGGTGCTTACTGGTTATAGGCCGGAATAGCTGGTTCTTAACAAGATCTAACAGGTTCCTACTGGTTCTTGACTAGAATAGCCAGTTCTTAACTGGTTCCTATTGGTTCTTGGCCGGAATAGGCAGTTCTTAGCTGGATCTAACTGGTTCTTGGCCGGAATAGCTGGTTCCTATTTGGATCTAACTGGCTATTGGCCGGAATAGCGGGTTCTTAACTGGTTCTAACTGGTTCTTGGCCGAAATATCCGGTTATTAACTAGTTCTAATTGGTTCCTACTAGTCCTTGGTGGAATAACCGGTTCCTATATGGATCTAAGTCGTTCTTGGCCGAATAGCCTTTCTTAATCGGTTCTTGGCGGAATAATGGTTCTTAAATTGGATCTAACTGGTTCTTGAATGGAATAGGCGTTTCTTAATTGGATCTACTTGGTTCAAAGAGCCCTTTCTTAGCCGATCTAGCGGTTCTTAGCCGAATAAATGGTTCTTAGCCGGTTCACATTTAAACCGAAATTTGAATCTCGTGCAAAATCTTAACATTTTGTCTCTCCTAAAATTTAAGTTTACTCAAATTTTCCAACCAAATTACTTTTTTTTTTTTTTTTTTGTTTTTGATTTAACTTGTGTAGTGATGGATCTAACTAGTTATTGGCCGGAATAGTTGGTTCCTACTGATTTTTGGCCATAATAGGCTGTTCTTAGCTAAATCTAACCGGTTCTTGCCAAAATAGCTGGTTCCTATTTGGATCTATATGGTTATTTTCTGGAATAGTTGGTTCTTAACTGGTTCTTGTCCGGAATAGCCGGTTCTTAACTGGTTTTAACTGCTTCCTAGTGGTTCTTGGTCAGAATAGCCGGTTCTTAACTGGTTCCTACTAGTTCTTGGCAGGAATAAGTAGTTCTTAGCTGGAACTAACTGGTTCTTGGCCGGAATAGCTGGTTCCTATTTGGATCTGACTGGTTATTGGCCGAAATAGTTGGTTCTTAACTGGTTCTTGCTGGTTCTTGGCCGGAATATCCTGTTATTTACTAGTTCTAATTGGTTCCTACTGGTTCTTGGCTGGAATAGTCGGTTCTTAATCGGTTCCCACTTGGTTCTTGGCCGAATAGGCAATTCTTAAATGGATCTAACTGTTCTTGGCGGAATAGCTGGTTCAGACCTGGATCTAACTAGTTCTTGGCGAATAGCAGGTTCTTAATGGTTCTTGGCCGGAAAAGCTTGATTCTTAATCGGATCTAATTGGTTCTTGCCGGAAAAAGTTTCTTATTTGGATCTACTTGGCATGAAAGGCCGGTTCTTAGCTGGATCTAAATAGTTCTTGGCCCGAATAACTGGTTCTTAGTCGGTTCACAGTTGAACAAAAATTTGAATCTCGCGTAAAAATTTAACGTTTAGTCTCTCCTAAAAAATAAATTTTACTCAAATTTTCCTGCCAAAGTACTATTTTTTTCTTTTTTTTGGAATTAACTTAAGTACTGATGAATCTGACTAGTTATTGGCCAGAATAGCTGGTTCCTATTTGTATCTAACAGGTTATTGGCCTGAATAGCTGGTTCTTAATTGGTTCTAACTGGCTCTTAGCTGAATAGCCGATTCTTAATTGGTTTATACAGGTTCTTGGCTGGAATAGCTAGCTCTTAACTGGTTCCAACCGGTCCTTGGCCGGAATAGGCAACTCTTAGCTGGATCTAACTGGTTTTAGGCCGGAATAACTGGTTCCTATCTGGATCTAACTGGTTCATGGCCAAAATAGCCAGTTCTTAACTGGTGCTAACTGGTGATTGGTCAGAATAGCTGGTTCTTAACTGGTTCTAACTGGTTCTTAACTGGAATGGCCGGTTCTTAACTAGTTCTAACTGGTTCATACTGGTTCTTCGCCAGAATAGGCAGTTCTTAGCTGGATCTAACTGGTTCTTGGCTAGAATAGCTGGTTCCTATTTAGATCTAGCTGGTTATTGGCTGGAATAGCCTTTTCCTACTGGTTCTTGTCCAAAATAGGCTGTTCTTAACAGGATCTAACTAGTTCTTGGCCGAAATAGCTGGTTCCTATCCGGATCTAACTAGTTATTGGCCGAAATAGCTGGTTTTAACTAGTTTTAACTGGTTTTTACTCGTTCTTGTAACACCCCAATTCATAATATTTATTTTATCATTATAGTTTAAGGCTTCCCAGTCAACTTATATTATAATAATAATCTTCCGTTAGTCATAAGGACCTCCTATGAAATAAGTTTAAAGCCAATAGGACCTCCCATGCAATAGTTCTACTACCAGGGACTAAAAGTGCCAAATGATGAAAACTTAAATGAAAATACATAAGACTTATCATAAGTCTGGATAAACTCATAAGCTTCATTTTCCTTCTCCCTCATTCTCTGCTTCACGTCACACGCACACCAACACAATACCAATCTAGGGTTTTGATTATAACTCGATTTTGATCAAGATTAAGTCTAAAAAATCACCATATTTGGGCTTAGGGATGCATAAACTAGTCTTCCCACAAGTTAATTCGAGGTAAGAATTATGCATATGTTCTTGAATTCATGTTTTATGATTACCCACTAGTGGGTAATGCTTAATGATTACATCTTGATGCCATATATGGGGTTTTATAGAATTCTACATGATTATGTTAAGTTTTGATTTTTGAGAAAACAACAAGATTGCTACTAATCATGTATAATTGTTTAGAAAAGTGATGGGTACCTTGTTAAGGTGCTATAACACCATTTTGTGGTGTTAATTTTTAGGAAGTAAGCTTATGTTGTTATATAATCCATGAACCAAACACCCCCTTATGGCCTAGTATACTTTTAAAGCTTGTTTATGACAAGCTAAGCCTTATTTTAAGTAAGCTCCATTTTATTTAAGTGTTCCTAGGTAATAAAGGTCAGCTGGGGTCGTGTACGAGAGCTCGCGATAGATTACAAGCCATATCAAGGTGAGTAACGTATATAAGATTAGAAACGGGACTAAAAGAACCCGTTAGATATACCAAATGTGTTATGGTACTTACGTTCGTGTTTTATTATATGCTTATGTATTACACTTGTGCTACGAGTTTATGACACGTGAGCACATAATTATGTTGAAGTATATATCATGAGTAGAAATGGATCTCGCGATATGAGATTATATATGAAATAATTTAGACGGGTCCAAACAGCCCGTAACGACCCGTGTGGTCTTAGTAACAAGTTTTTAGCATAAATGATGTATCATTGCTCATTTTAACGGTCTTTAGTAGCTCGTTAGATGTGTCATATATTCGCGATACTTATATCTAAGTTCTATCAGATGTTTATGTGTTATATTCGTGTTATGAATTTATATTGCTTATTATGAGTTTAATGAATTGAATGGTATAATTGTATTTGTGAAATAAAGTGAGCGGGTCAAAACAATTTCGTAATGACCCATGTGATCCTAGTAAAGTGATTTTAGCCAATATTGTCTATTTTCACTTGTTTAGCGTCCTAAGTGGACGACATGACTATAAGAGTCATATATGTGTTCCAGACAATGTTGGAACTAGATATCCTTAGTGGGTGACTTGCACAATTATGTGCATTATGACCCAAGATGGGATTAGACGTCCTATGTGGACGATATGTACTATTATGTGATCACATACAGTTGTTCCAGACAAAGTTGGAACTTAGACCTCCTTAGTGGAGAATCGAAGCTCAGAATAGTAGAAGTTCCAAAAACGGAACTCAGACATCCTAAGTGGATGATTAGTATGTTTATATGGCTCGTCAGTTATGAAAAGCACAACTAGATATGAAAAGTCTCAAAAATGGGACTTGACGTCCTAAGTGGACGACTAGAGCATATATGGGCTAAATTGAGCCAAATACGGGTTTACCAAGTCCTAAGCGGACAACTAGTATATTTAAGGCAACCATGATGCCTTCTAGCATTATGATGAGGTATCTAGCCCCCAAATGCATGTTACTATGTAAGAATATATTCCCATGAGGAATTAGCGGTGTTATAATCACCAAGATAGCTATGCGGGGGAAAGTTATTATGAAGCAACACCTAGTAATATTGACATGTTTATTTTTAGCTTCATATATGTTATCTCACTAAGCTTTATGCTTACGTTACTTCATTTCATGTTTTTCTTATAGGTGTGATCAAGTTTAATGCATAAGGTCGCGGTTTAGCTACCGGTGGAGCTCATGGGTAATTGAGCTTATCCTAAACCCTCTCCAATACCACGAAACGCCTAGGAAAAATGTTTTAGTATCATGTTTTGTATAAATGCAGAATTTATGAAGTTTATAACTATTAATGTCATGTTTTATAAGTTAAAAAGGGGTGTTTGGCGTTATGCCATTTTTACCCGTTTTGACTTCATACGGGTCCAAATGTGGTTACCACCCTTATGTACAGTTAGGGTTATGTCCAGAATTATTTTGTTCAGGTTTTGTCATGTTTATGTCGCGGAAAGTGATTTTCCGGAAAATATAAAAGGTGTAGAAAATTTGGTCTATAAATGAACATCAGGGGGCCATTCGGCCGTATGGTATATGTTCATACGGCCGTATGCTCTAAAAGTGTTGTTGGCGATCAGATAAAGACCATATAGTCAGATGTTATTTTTGCATACAATAGATGCTCTTGAGATGACCATACTACCGTTTGCTATTTTAGCATCAAACAGTATGCTCAAAAAAAAAAAAAAAAAAAAAAAAAAAAAAAAAACTTGTATGGGCGTTTCAAGTTGGCATCGAGTCGTGGTTTAAGGGATTTAGGTATCCACCGTAGATGGATACTTAGACTTAAACCTAGGCTCTTAGTCAGAAGCGTATACATATGCTTCCGCATGTGCATGTAGTTTCAATAACAGTATAGTGTATGTAATCAACATGTTATGCATTTATATTTGGTTCATGAATTTAGTATAATGACGACGAGGACTTGGTTATTTGATGAAATTATTACGACGTCTGGCCAACGGGGTAATAATCGCATCACATAACAAGAACTTACCGGCATCGTGTCATACTTAAGGATTGAACCCGTTTGGTAGGTATGAGTATATGATTATAAGACCGTTGCATTATATGTAAGCTATAATTCAGAATTAGTAATTAATTAGATAATGATTCTGAGAGACGTCATTCGCAGTGATCCTTCATTAGTAGAGATTGAGAAATACGTCAAAAGTCTTTATGGGCGTATTAGATCCACTTAATAATTTACATAATTATTAAGATTTCTACTACCGAATCCAGTTATGATATACGCATGTGATCATAGAATCTTGGAAATTATTTCCAGTATATGTTGTAACAGTTGAGCATAAAGATGTTCATATTCCATAGCTCGATGTTAAGACCTTCATATCGTGCTTTCTAGCGATAGTCAAGAAATTTATAGAGACACACGATATTACGACAGGTGCCTCATTCGTGAATATAATACATGCTCGTGTGTTCAAATGATTCTTGTATGTTTCGGTTTCCCTATAACTAAGCCATCCCGACGAAAGTTATTATTCGACGAGTCAGTATAGGCTTCCTTGGATTTAAAGAGGCAATAGATGATAAGATTTGATATATGACCCTATATTTCAGAGGGGTGAATTAGAATTTCATGATGAAAAGTTCTTAGTTGATTTGAATTTCCTATGTCTATAGGGAAATTGACGTTGTCACTGTACGTAATAACTCAATAAGAATAAGCTATCATTTATGTCAGAATGAGTTAATCTGGGATAAACCCTAAGTGGGGGAGACACGTTCATTTACGTCTAGTATAAGAAAGCCTCTCTGACTATATATATGAATAGTAGAGCTAAGAAATACCTGATTTATGACTATTAAGTCTATTTAGTTCAGGTCATTGATTCTCAGAGAGTTACTCCAGATCTTGACAACATTTCAGCTGTCCAAGAACTTCCCGATATAAGTATTCCAGAAGAATTTCCAAGTATGCTACCTGACAAAGAAATAGAATTTTGTATCGATTGTATATCGGGAGTACCCCTGTCAGAACTCCCTACTCACTTGCCTTGTCAGAAATGCAAGAATTAATGAGGCAGTTACAAGAACCGCTAGACAAAGGCTTTATTTGCCCGAATAGTTCCCCTTTGGGAGCTCCAGTTCTTTTGTTAAGAATAAAGATAGTAGTATTTTAAGGTATATCGGCTACCTGGAATCTACTATGTTATTGTCCCCATAACCCACAGGTTCCAGGATCAATGATTTAATTAATCACCTTCAGGGTGCGAGTTCCTCTTTAGATATCTAAAGATTTAAGATCAGGATACCCCTAATTATAGATTCGGGAAAGGGATACCCCAAACACAGTCTTTTAAACCAATCATGGACAATATGAATTCGTTGTTATGCCATTTGGCTTAACGAATTCCCCAATAGCTTTTATAGACTTGATAAATCGGGTCTGCCATCCCTGTTAGATAAGTCAGCTATTGTATTTATTGATGATATCCTGATTTATTCTAAGCCAGTCAGTAATCATGAACTCATTTGTGCCAAGTATTCAGTATGTAAAGACAAGAAAAGTTTCATTCTAAGCTCTTAAAATGTAAATTATGGTCACGAGACGTTCAATTTCTCAGACATGTGCCATTATGCATTGGGAGTGACCCAAAACTCCCACATAAATCAAATCATGAGAATCTCCAGTATTTAGCTCAGTCTCATTATACGCCACAGTTCAATCTTCACATTATGATATAACTTAGCTCTAGTTTATATTATGACATAGTCTAACCTCATTGTTATATAGACTTAGTATTCAGTAATAGCTCAGAAACTTCAGTATTCAGCTCGACTTAGTATCATGATGTAGTCGAGCCCCAGTAATTAGTTCAGCTTAAATGTATATGAGAATATCATGTGTGAACAATTCCAGACTTAGTCTTAATCAGTCCCGTATGGGGATAAATGTTTTATACACTCAGTAAGGCGTACAAAGTTGTTTATACACTCAGTCAGGAGTACGATGTATTCATGCAGATTAGTCAGTCCCAGTTGGGCATATAATTCTCTATGCATTTAATAAGGCGCGAGTCAGTATAGCGCTTATACACTCAATGAGTATAGTATTATAAGTACTCAATCAGTATGTGCTTTACACACTTAGTATGTACTTATGTACTAAATCAGTTATACAGTAAGACAGTGGCGTGTTTTAGATACTCATATAGTATCATGTTATATGCGTGCAGATCGAATAGTAAGTTCCACACATAGTTTTATTATTAGTCTGACTACAAGAATTAAGGTTTGGTTTCTAAGATACCTACTATCCAGTGTTGGATTGATCAATTCTGAGTATAGCGGTATTGCTTAGCTTATAATCACTAGAAACCAGCTTAGGAACAGTTATATAATCCAGTTCAACATTTTCTCCAAATTCAGTCAGATATGTGCTATGCGCACTTAATTAGAGTAAGAAACATGTATAAATGGTCACCTCTATAGAGAGAATGAACTCAAGATATTTAAATCGACCTGTGTGGCAATAAGTATGCCCGAAATTGATCATGATCAGGTTATGACCCATGTTATACGAAACAATACAACTGTTAGATGGTGACGTCCGTCACTAGATCATAGTTCCAGTCTTCCAACTCATCGTTCAAGAAAATTTCACACATTTGTATCCTTGTGAAATTGTTGTCAACCATAAAGTATCTGTCTCTATAGTCCCTAGCAGAGGCAGCAGATATACTCCCGAATTCAGACATTGATTCCATAAGAAATTAGGAACTCTCATTAATTTCACTACAGTCTATCATTCCCAGACAGATGGTCAAAGTGTTATGACCATTCAGATGAGTGAAAGAATCGGCCGGATTAAGAAAGAAACTTAAGAAAGTCTAAGATAGGCTGAAATCTTATGAGGATAAGGGAACACGAGCAGTAGAATTTCCAGTTGTTAATTCAAGTGTGTTAAAAGTTTTCCTTTAGAAAGGAGTCATCCGATTTAGCATATCGAATTAGAAAGGTGTCATTCAGAATTGTACTATAAGAAGAAGTCAATAATATTCTTGGCACCAATCGTGTATTCATGCTAAGATTATGCTTAATAGCAAGGCATGGTAAGTCCCTCTAGTAGATGTTGTAGTTGGTAAAAGTTCGAATATGTTGAGACACCTATAAAGATTCTTGACACTAATAGAGGTCCTTTTTTTAAGCCAGATGGAAGCACATAAAGGAATCAGGGTATACATATTTAGGAGCTGTAGAAAAGCTCAGCTAGTACTCCCCAGTATTCATCAGGAAAGGTTTATGAGGACATAAACCGAATAAGTGGGGGAGAGTTGTAACACCCCAATTCATAATATTTATTTTATCATTATATTTTAAGGCTTCCCAGTCAACTTATGTTATAATAATAATCTTCCGTTAGTCATAAGGACCTCCTATGAAATAAGTTTAAAGCCAATAGGACCACCCATGCAATAGTTCTACTACCAGGGACTAAAAGTGCCAAATGATGAAAACTTAAATGAAAATACATAAGACTTATCATAAGTCTGAAAACTCAGAAGCTTCATTTTCCTTCTCCTCATTCTCTCTGCTTCACGTCACACGCACACCAACACAATACCAATCTAGGGTTTTGATTATAACTCGATTTGATCAAGATTAAGTCTAAAAATCACCGATTAGCTTAGGGATGCATAAACTAGTCTTCCCACAAGTTAATTTGAGGTAAGAATTATGCATATGTTCTTGAATTCATGTTTTATGATTACCCACTAGTGGGTAATGCTTAATGGTTACATCTTGATGCCATATATGGGGTTTTATAGAATTCTACATGATTATGTTAAGTTTTGATTTTTGAGAAAGCAACAAGATTGCTACTAATCATGTATAATTTTTTAGAAAATTGATGGGTACCTTGTTAAGGTGCTATAACACCATTTTGTGGTGTTAATTTTTAGGAAGTAAGCTTATGTTGTTATATAATCCATGAACCAAACACCCCCTTATGGCCTAGTATACTTTTAAAGCTTGTTTATGACAAGCTAAGCCTTATTTTAAGTAAGCTCCATGTTATTTACATGTTCCTAGGTAATAAAGGTCAGCCGAGGACGTGTACGGGAGCTCGCGATAGATTACAAGCCATATCAAGGTGAGTAACGTATATAAGATTAGAAACGGGACTCAAAGAACCCGTTAGATATACCAAATGTGTTATGGTACTTACGTTCGTGTTTTATTATATGCTTATGTATTACACTTGTGCTACGAGTTTATGACACGTGAGCACATAATTATGTTGAAGTATATATCATGAGTAGAAATGGATCTCGCGATATGAGGTTATATATGAAATAATTTAGACTGGTCCAAACAGCCCGTAACGACCCGTGTGGTCTTAGTAACAAGTTTTTAGCATAAATGATGTATCATTGCTCATTTTAACGGCTCTTTAGTAGCTCGTTAGAAGTGTCACATATTTCGCGATACTTATATCTAAGTTCTATTGTATGTTTATGTGTTATATTCGTGTTATGAATTTATATTGCTTATTATGAGTTTAATGAATTGAATGGTATAATTGTATTTGTGAAATAAAGTGAATGGTTCAAAATAGCCCGTAGTGACCCATGTGGTCCTAGTAAAGTGATTTTAGCCAATATTGTCTATTTTCACTTGTTTAGCGTCCTAAGTGGACGACATGACTATAAGAGTCATACATGTGTTCCAGACAATGTTGGAACTAGATATCCTTAGTGGGTGACTTGCATAATTATATGCATTATGACCCAAGATGGGATTAGACGTCCTAAGTGGACGATATGTGCTATTATGTGATCACATACAGTTGTTCCAGACAAAGTTGGAACTTAGACCTCCTTAATGGAGAATCGAGCCTCAGAATAGTAGAAGTTCCAAAAACGGAACTCAGACATCCTAAGTTGATGATTAGTATGTTTATATGGCTCGTTAGTTATGAAAAGCACAACTAGATATGAAAAGTCTCAAAAACGGGACTTGACGTCCTAAGTGGACGACTAGAGCAAATATGGGCTAAATTGGGCCAAATACGGGTTTGCCAAGTCCTAAGCGGACAACTAGTATATTTAAGGCAAGCATGATGCCTTCTAGCATTATGATGAGGTATCTAGCCCCCAAATGCATGTTACTATGCAAGAATATATTCCCATGAGGAATTAGCGGTGTTATAATCACCAAGATAGCTATGCGGGGGAAAGTTATTATGAAGCAACATCTAGTAACGTTGACGTGTTTATTTTTAGCTTTATATATGTTATCTCACTAAGCTTTATGCTTACGTTACTTCATTTCATGTTTTTCTTATAGGTGTGATCAAGTTTAATGCATAAGGTCGCGGTTTAGCTACCGGTGGAGCTCATGGGTAATTGAGCTTATCCTAAACTCTCTCCAATACCACGAAACGCCAAGGAAAAATGTTTTAGTATCATTTTTTGTGTAAATGCAGAATTTATGAAGTTTATAACTATTTATGTCATGTTTTATAAGTTAAAAAAGGGGTGTTTGGCATTATGCCATTTTTACCCGTTTTGACTTCATACGGATCCAAATGTGGTTACCACCCTTATGTACAGTTAGGGTTATGTCCAGAATTATTTTGTTCAGGTTTTGTCATGTTTATGTCGCGGAAAGTGATTTTTCGGAAAATATGAAAGGTGTAGAAAATTTGGTGCATAAATGAACATTAGGGGGCCATACGGCCGTATGGTATATGTTCATACGGCCGTATGCTCTAAAAAGTGTTTTTGGCAGAATTTGTATAAAGACCATACAACCAGATACCATTTTGCATACAAATAGTATGCTTTGAGATGACCATACAGCCGTATGCTATTTTAGCATACAACCGTATGCTCGCACAAAAAAAAATAAAAAAATAAATAAAATAAAAATCTAGTATAGGCATTTCAGTTCTTAGCCGGAATAGCCAGTTCTTAATTGGTTCCCACTGGTTCTTAGCCGGAATAACTAGTTCTTAACTGGTTCTTGACCGGAATTGGCAATTCTTAGCAGGATGTAATTGGTTCTAGGTTTGAATAGCTGGTTCTTATCTGGATCAAGCTGGTTCTTGGCCAGAATAGCCATTTCTTAACTGGTTCTTACTGGTTATTGGCCGGAATAGCTGGTTCTTAACTGAATCTAACGAGTTCCTCTTGGTTGTTGATCGGAATAATGGGTTCTTAATCGGTTCTTGGCCGAATAGGCTCTTAGTCGGATCTAAATGGTTATTAGTCGGAATAGCTGGTTCTTAACTGTTTCTAACTAGTTCTTATTGGTTCTCTGCAAGAATAATTGGTTCTTAACTAGTTCTAATTGGTTCCTACTAGTTCTTGGCCGGAATTATCGGTTCCTAACTGGTTCTAACTGGTTCCTCCTGGTTCTTGGCCTGAATAGGCAGTTCATAGTTAGATCTAACTGGTTCTTGGCCGGAATAGCTGGTTCCTATCTGGATCTAACTCGCTCTTGGCCAGAATAGCCGGTTCTTAACTGGTTTTTGGCTGGAATAGCCAGTTTTTAGCTGGATCTAACTGGTTCTTGGTCAGAATAGATGTTTCTTAGTTGGATCTACTTGGCCTGAAGAGCCGGTTCTTAGCCAGATCTAACTGGTTCTTGACTCGAATAGATGCTTCTTAGCCGGTTCACATTTAAACCAAAATTTGAATCTCGTGTAAAAATTTAACGTTTTTGTGGAAAACTAGAAGGGAGGTTGAATAGTTTTACCGATTAAAACTTCGTTTTAAACTATTTAGATCAACTTATGTCAATCTATTTAATGTGTGTGTTGGATGATGATAGATCAAGCATATAAATAAGTGATGCAAAGATAAAGGGTAAGAAAAACAAAACCACGACGCGAGTATTTATAGTGGTTCGGCTACAAGGACACCTTGCTTTCCCTACTCAATCCCCGAGTCACCTACTCGAGAGTTCGCAAGCACTAAACAACACAAGCTCCTTATGGCAGAAAAGCCTTCACAACGTCGCCTACTCTTTATCCGGTACAAGGCTAGACACCGAGCTCTTCCACGAGGTAGAACCAAACCTATCACAATGTCGCCTAAACTTTATCCAATACAAGGCTAGATACCGAGTTCCATTACAAAGGAGGAACTACTACCCAACACAACACAACTACCCTTAAGGAGACACACTCCTTATTACAACATCATAAGGATATCAAGATCCTTTAACCCAAACTAATCTATCTTGTACATCGATCCACCATATCGAATGTACACCCTTGGCACCTTTCACTAATGCCTTTCACATGACCCTTCGGCACCTTTCACTAATGCCTTTGTCTTGACTCTTTGGCACCATTCACTAATGTTTTCGACACGGACCTTCGACACCTTTCACTAATGCCTTCGACAGGAACCTTTGGCACCTTTCACTAATGCCTTCGACTTGACCCGTTTGGCATCTTTCACTTATGACTTCAACACAACACTACTAAGGAGGGAGGAAAGAACTATCAACAAGATTACTTCAGTAGTATTGATGATGACGAAGCTTGGCAACCCATGGACTTGAGCTTGCTCGACTTCAAGAGGTGGTGATTTCGCCTTTAAGAGGAACCTAGAGAATCACACGCACACAAAACTAAATAGAAAGATACTTTAGATCTGAGGTTAGAGAGTTTACAATACTAAGAGAGAGTATGTGTAAAAGGGGTGAGTTACAAGAGAGAAATGACTCACTATTTATAGGCAAATTTCTCTACTGTTCCCCGGATCCCACGGATCCCTCCCCAGAGGGATTCCGGCTAGTGCAATCCAAGGGATCCCCTGACTAGGTCAGTTTAAGTCCGGATTTTGGGTTGCAAACCGGGTCATGGGTTAGGGGTTATGAACCATGGGTTATACAAGATGCAATGTATCTAGACATTGGATCATGGGTCATGGGTCATGGTCCATGGATAATACCCAACATAACTTCATGCATGATTTCATGCAATGGGTCATGGGTTATGGATCAAGCTTCATGGGTATGGGTCATGGATTTGGGTTTTACCTAAATACATTTAATGTATCTAGTCAATGGGTCAAGTACTTAGATTATTACCCATTACATTTCCTATTGCAATATAAGTTATGCACATTTCCATATTATGTAAACAATAGTTGTTATACATATGTATTTCTATAAAATGTAAACACTATTACTTGTTTAGTGTTTTATATGAAATGTAAGTGTGTTAGTAAACTATTGGCTCAAACCATTTACGTATTTTATTTGTTTCGTTAAAATGATTTTACGTTTGTTATCGACAAAACAATAGAAGATCGTAAAATATAAATAAACGTTTTTACGGCTTATTTGTATTAACAATCTTCCCCTTTTTGTTGATGACAAAACATAAGACGCCTCACATGATAGGTAGATACACCTTCATTGCTTCTTTTACATCAAAGGTTAAGGAAATTTGGATTATTGATAGTGGTGCCACTGATCACATATGCATTTCTCTCACAAGAATGCACAACATTCACACTTGTACACCTATCCTTGTTTCACTTCCAAATGGCCAACAAGTAACAGTCACAACTGTTGGTTTAGTTTTCATTAACCCACATTTGACACTTACCAATGTTTTATACACTCATTCTTTCATATACAACCTCATATCCATAAGCAAGCTCACTAACTCAATACATTCATATAACACTTTTACTCACAAGCAATGTATCTCTCTTTGGTAGACTGTATGCTCTGGCCTCAACACCCACAACCACTACAACATCTCATTCTGCTGCTCTCATTCATTCCAACAACACCAAGCTTTGGCATGCTAGATTAGACACTCATCTTTTCCTGTAATTCAAAGAATAAAACAACTTTCACCTTTTTCATCATGTAATACAGACACTACTTGTACTATATGCCCTTTAGCCAAACAACATGTACTGCCATTTCCTTTAAGTGATTCTTATGCTTCTACAAAATTTTAACTTGTTCACATGGATGTGTGGTGACCCTATAGACATAATACACTCAATAAATGTAAATATTTTCTCACCATTGTTGATGACCACACAAGAGCTACATGGACATATCTTTTACCATCCAAACACCATGTTTCATCAACCTTTCAATCCTTTTATGTGTATGTCCAAACACAGTTTAACTGCAACATCAAAACAATAAGAAGTGATAATGGCACAGAATTCACAAACAACATCTTCACCACTTTCTTACAGTCAAAAGGAACCAATCAAAGAGAAGGTGTTGACTTCAAGGAGACATTTGCACCAGTAGCCAAAATGGTCACAGTGAGATGTCTTCTATCCATTGCAGTCAAGAATAATTGGTACATAGAGCAACTTGACATCAATAATGCTTTTCTCCATGGATATCTCCATGAAGAAGTATACATGACTGTACCACAAGGTTATTCTAAGTCTTTACCCCCTAACACAGTCTGTAAGCTCACAAAGTCTCTCTATGGGTTGAAACAAGCAAATAGGCAATGGTTTGAGAAACTAGCAACCTTTTTCAAAGGTCTTGGATTCACACAAAGCTATGTGGACACATATCTCTTTACCATCAAGTACAATGGTACCATCACCTCTCTTCTTGTCTATGTTGATGACATACTTCTGGTAGGCAAAGATGCAGACTATATCAAAGAAATAAAGACCAAACTTCATGACAAGTTCAGCATCAAAGACTTAGGACCTCTACATTACTATCTTGGCATTGAATTCTTGAGAAACAAAATTGGTCTTGCTGTGTCACAAAGGAAATATGCATTGGAGTTACCTGAAAGTGCAGATCTATTGGATGTCAAACCCATTGTTACTCCACTGGACCCCAAAGTGAAACTCAATGACACAGATGGATACCTTCTTCCTGATCCTTCTACCTACAGAACATTGGTTGGCAAACTCTCAGATCTCACCATCACAAGACCGATCTCCTTTGTCGCATGTGCTCTAAGTCAATTCTCTCACAAATCCAAGATCTTCACATTTTGAAGCCCTTACCGAGTTCTTAGATACACCAAACTTTTTCCGTGCCAAGGTTTATTTTTCCACAACAAAATTCTTATAACTTGACTACTTATTGCGATAGTGATTGGGCTAGCTTGTGCCACCACCGTAAGATCGAGGCTAAGTTAAGGTGTTCCTAGTTCACGCCTTATCTCCGCAATCCAAGAAACAAACAATTGTCTCAAGAAGTTCCACCAAGTCAATACGTGGAACTAGCATGACTTGTGAAATTTCATGGTTGAGATGTCTTCTATTAGACCTTGGAGTTATATATATATATATATATATATATATATATATATATATATATATATATATATATATATATAGGGAAGGGATCGGGTGCGTTCCACTTTAAAGTACGGATGGTACGGATGAATGTCACCGCACGATCAAGCGTCCATCGATCTACGTTAAAAAAAATGCGGTGGCATTTTCGTAATTAATCTATATTATTATAATATCGATGTAGATCGAATAACAAAACATACAAAACATAAACTAAAAAAATCAAAAAAAATCTAAAAAAATGATTTCATCAAGTTTAAGATTTGCGAAATAAACGAAGGTAAGTTTCTTAATTTCGAATTTAAGAATTTTTTATGATAGTTAGTCCGATATTAGGGATATCGATGATAGATAATCGATAATAAGAATATTGCTATTCGATATAATTCAAACGAAGATAGCTATTCGATATTAACATAATTAATTTTTTCTTAAGATACTTATTCGATATTAATTTTAACTAAAGCTTTCTAATATGATATTAAGATATTTCCATTCGATATTAACGGTTAACATCCGAAAGTGAAGTTAATAAGGTTACATTTTATAAATATCTTGATTAAAATTTCTTAACATTTTTATTCGATATTAATTGTAAATCGAAGATTACTTATATCGATATTAAAATTTACGTTTTCGTTATCATTTTATTCGATATTAAAGGTGTCGATGAGAGCTAATCGATATTAACGAATTCCCTTTTTCTTAACATTGTCATTCGATAATAAGTTTATAAAAATTCTTTTTTTTCTTTATGTGCTTATTCGATATGTAAACTCAAGATTGCTTATATCATATTAAGATCTTTAATTTTTTCGTTATAATGTTTATTCGATATTAATTGTGTCGATGATACCTATTCGATATCAACTAAATTTCGATTTTCTTATCATTTTATTCGATATGATAATAATTGTAGTTAATCAATTATTAAGAAATTTCTTTCATGTTTATAAATTGTCTCGAAAAATTATTATGATAGGTAATCGATATCAAAAATTTCTTTCATGTTTATAAATTGTCTCGAAAAATTATTATGATAGGTAATCGATATCAAGAATTATTAAGAAATTTCTTTCATATTACTTACTTAATAAATTTGATAAAGTAGTTAATTCGATTAATCGATAATTAATTCAAATTAGTACTAGTAGCAAAAATAGTAACTTAGTACTAGTAGTCGATAGTTAATCGATATTAAAAATCTTAACTATCGACTTGTTATATAAAAATGTAAGGAGAAGAAAGATTAGTTGATGAAGAAGAAAGTTCAAGAAGGATGATTTTTGTCCGATTATAAGCAAAAATGCGAAAATGCTTGAGCCAAGTTAAACAAGAAATTAAGGTGCAAATTCTTTATTAATCGAAACATTAAAATATTTGACATGCGGCAATAATCCTTATGACACAACAAATATATGTGTGCTACACTACCATCTCAAAAAGTCGGAGAAAAGAATGGAAGTATTTGAAGATTTTTCTATTTGTGATATCACATTTACTTTGATTTGCTAGAATACGATAAGGATCGGTATTATTGCTTTATATAATCATAATAAAGTTTTGCATATGCTATTACAATTTTATAAAAAATTTGATATACTATCTATTTCTTGTATAGATTCATGAAACTTGTCTAGACAAAGTAAGAGTGATAGTTGATGCGGCACTTTGATGATTGTAAATCTTTGTTAAAGAATTTAACTTGCCACCTTTGAAAGATGAAATACATCCACTATATGGGAAGCTCTTTGCAAGATAAGCAACGAAATTAAAGATATTAGAGATCCAAATTTTTTACATTTGAAGATGTAGAAATATTTGATAAGTGTGCAGAAGAGGCAACAGGAAAAAAAATGGTCAATGATGTTAGTCGATTTTAATTGTCCTTATTCTTACGTGATATTAAGAAATTTTGATATTATTTCGATGATTTAGAGATATTAAGAAATTTCGATTTTTGTAATATAGATTTTATTATTCGAAAGGAAGACCGTCGATGATAGTAAAGTGTATGGTACTCGCAATTTTAATATCGAACAAGTTTGGTGTAACTAAAATATTACTTCTTCTTTGCAACAAATTTTTCTCTCTGCTGCAAACAAATTTTTCTATTCTTTGAATGTAATATTTTATGTTGGTGATTCTATTGCTAATGAAAATTTCTACTGCTTTGTAGTATAGAATTTAAATGTGACAATCATAGCGTAAAAAGATATTAATATCAGAATTACTTTGACTTGTTTTAATAGAGATATGCATAATTGCATCTTACATTACACAACAATTGTTTTTATCACAACAATTGTTTAAAAAATAAAAAACATTAGCAACTAATTAAGAAATTTCATACTGGAAAAGTCAAGAAATATATTAAGAAATTTCTGATTTTTGTAATATAGATTTTATTACTCTAGTAAACTGTATGGTACTCCCAGTTTTAATATTAGAACAAGTTTGGTGTAACTAAAATATTACTGCTGCTACAATAAATTGATCTGCTGCTTCAACAAATTTTTATGATCTTTGCATTATTTTATGTTGTAGATTCTATTGCTAATGAAAAATTCTCTCTGCTTGTTTCTAGTATAGAATTTAAATGTGACAATCATAGCGTAAAAAGACATTAATATCGAATTACTATCACTTGTTGAAATAGATATATACATAATTCTTCATTTAAGAATTATCTTGAGTACATTACACACTCGTCTCAAACGCTCAATCATTTATATCACAAAAGCGTGAGCGAAGAATATTATCAAAACACAATTCAAAATTTGAAACCAAAATAAAAACACCAACAAAACAAATATATATTCTTCATAACCTATCTTGACTACGTTCGTCCTCGTCTCGAACGCTAGTTCATTTTTTTCCCGAAGAACCAAACATATTCGAGAATTGAGAGACTGATGCTCCTTTCAATGGCAATATTATCAAATCTTCTGGAGAGATTGTGATATTTATCTGTTGACATTCCAGCTGCTTAGATTTGATAAAATTCGGTAAAATATTTAGGTTTCATTGAAAAATATATACAAAAATAATAATTCCAGCATTCGGGGAAAAAAGATATAATCAGTCTAAAGAATTAATAAACATAAATTAAAAGTTATTAAAAGGAAATCACTAACCTTTTTGTAAAAAGGAGCTTCCATAGATTAAGATTTCAAAGAAAAAAAAAAAAAAAAAAAAAAACTTTTCTTAAAAAAGATATGTAATATTCCCTTTTTTTAAACACTTTTTTTTTATTACATTATTGAAGTGGGAATGATCAAATCTATATAGCAAAATAAGGATAAGGTTGTTGTTGAAATTTATTTCAAAACTAATAAATATAAACTGACATTGGTAGGTATATTTTCTGACATTATATTAAAATCAACTTTAAAGATTAAAACAGACAGTGATATTTTGTGTCTCGAGGATATATCTTTAACCACTATAAAAATAGTATCTGACAAACAAACTATGATATTAAGACAATTTAAAGATTAAAACAGAAGACTCTGATATTAAGATTAAAACAGAAGACTCTGATATTAAGACAATATCATATATTAAAGACAACTAACTTTGATATTAAGAAAAATATCATATTTGACTATCTGTTTGACTAATAAAAATACATATATTATGAAATTTAAATACACTGTGATATTAAATAAAAATAGAACAAGTAACTCTGATATTTGAGTATTTGACATGCGGCAATTATCCTTATGAAACAACAAATATAATCATAGTAAAGTTTTGCTACACTACCATCACAAAAAATTAAGGTATATTATCTTTTGTGTATGACTTTTCCAGTATGAAACAACAAATATAATCATAGTATATTATTCGTCTTATGTGATATTAAGAAATTTTGATATTATTTCTGATCATTTATAGAGATATAAAGATGTAGAAATAATTTGTTAGAAATATTTGATAAGTGTGCAGAAGAGGCAACAAGAAAAAAAAATGGTCAATGATGCTAGTAAAATTTTAATTGTCCTTATTCTTATGTGATATTAAGAAATTTTGATATTATTTCTGATGATTTAGAGATATTAAGAATTTCACGATAGTTAATCGATATTAAAAAATCTTAACTATCGGCTTGTATATGCTATTACAAATTTATAAAAAAATTTGATATACTATCTATTTCTTGTATAGATTCATGAAACTTGTCTAGACAAAGTAAGAGCGATAGTTGATGGTGCTGCTTTGATGATTGTAAAGGTTGTTAAAGAATTTGGTTTGCCACCTTTGAAAGATGAAATACATGCAGGTATATGGGAAGCTCTTTGCAAGATAAGCAATGAAATTAATATCACTTATTCTTATGTGATATTAAGAAATTTTGTGACATTAAATATTGTTGTTAGTCAGATTTTAATTGACCTTATTCTTATGTAATATTAAGAAATTTTGATATTATTTTTGATGATTTAGAAAGATATTAAGAAATTTCTGATTTTTGTAATATAGATTTTATTATTCAGAAAGCATGAATGTCTGATTATAGTAAACTGTATGGTACTCCCATTTTTAATATCATAATATCTTTGTTGTAACTAATTATTAATGCTGTTTCAACAAATTTTTCTGCTGCTACAACAAATTTTTCTCACTAATAAAATTGTATGGTTCTCCCGTTTAATATCGAATAAGTTTTAATGCAAATAAATATAGAAATTAAATGTGACAATCATATTAAAATATAAATTTAAGTTATCATTGATTTTCATAGCATAAAATGTAAAAAAAAGATATTAATATCAGAATTACTATGACTTGTTGAAATAGATATATGCAGAATTGCATTTTACATTACACATCAGTTGTTTTTCATAATGAAACTCATTCCTTGATCCCACTTCTTTCACCCCAAACCTCTTCTGCTTCATCAACTGTGACTACTGCAAAGCATGATCATATAGCATCATTTCTAAGCTTTGTTGATGAAACTGGAAAAACAAAAATGTTCAATGACATATGATTTTGATAGAATAAGGTTTTAAAAAGCAACAAAAAAACTGTTTGCAGCTTTATACAGATTATCATACACCATTGATTATTCTTGAAGATGAAATACTTAAGGGTTTAGGATTTAGGGTTTTGGGTAACACTTAGTGAGACAACTTGATGATTTGTAAGAAAAATTGTTTACTTGTAAGTTGTTTCACTTTCAATATTCGGTAAAATATCTAGATTTCATATATTAACGAAGCAAAAAAATAAAATTATACAGCAAAATGATCATCAATCTTTTTGAATATAGATTGAAATTTATAATGAGTTGATTGCTTGGTCTGTTTTTTTGAGAGATCGGAAATGGTCATATTTATAGAGGAAAAATAATAAGTTTTATATGTACTATAAGAAAAATACAAGTAGGACTTTTGATACTCTGACATTAACACAAATATCATATATTAAAAATATGAAATTAAAAAAAAATATATACTGCTGTAAAAAGAAAAATTACTACTGCTTACAAATTACTATGATATTAATGTCATATTAAGTTACTGTGATATTAAATAATTATTTAACACGGTACATCAAAGTTGTTTTAAAGTAAAAACATCTTTATTAAACTATGAAATTTACATACTCTAATAATATTAGAATAAGTTTAATATCACAGTAAATTTAAAATTATTTTAGTAAATTTAAATAAAAACAAAAATATATTTTAAAAAGCAACATAATTGAAAAACTATATTAAAATTAAATGAAAAACTTTGACATTGATTGATATTTTAAGTCTCGAGGAACAATTTTTCATCACTATCTGACATGTATGTCAGTGTGTTATTGAATATAGATTAAAATTACTTAATAAATATATACGTCAAAGCCAAAACTAAGTCTGATATTAAGACAATATTAATATACATAGCTCTTTAGAAGATGCAATTATAAAAAAAAAAAATTGATTTTATTTTTAAATAGGAATGTGAATATTAATTTTTTGTTTTAGAAACTCTGATAATAAAACAAAGTTATATATTAAGACAACTAACTCTGATATTAACGAAATATCGTATATTAAAAAATATGAAATTTAAGTAACATCTTGTTATCTAATTAAATTAAAATTATATTCATTAATGTCTTGTGTATTGTCAAAATCAACTTTAAAAGATTAGAACTGACAGAGTGATATTTTGTGTCTCGAGGAGATATCTTTAACCACTATAAAAATAGTATCCAAACATTTATGTCAGTTTGAAATTACTTAATAAATGTATAATATGCATAGTCAAACAAACAATGATATTAAGACAATTTTATTATGTATATACGTCATAGAAGATTCAATTGTTATTTTTTTTATTTTAATATCACAGTGTGTTTAAATTACATATATTTTTAATATATGATATTTTTCTTAATATCAAAGTTATTTGTCTTTAATATATGATATTTTTCTTAATATCAAAGTTATTTGTCTTTAATATATGATATTGTCTTAATATCAGAGTCTAAAATATCATATATTTTAGACTTTGATATTAAGACAATATCATATATTTGAATATCTGTTTGACTTAAGAAACTATAATAAAAATACAAGTATGTCAGTGTGATATTAAATAAACTATTAAGACAACTAAATTTGATATTAAGAAAAATATCATATATTAAAAAATATGAAATTTAAATAAAAATTTCAATGGTAATTATTCTGATACTTTATCTTCTAACAAAGTATGATACTAAAATAAAAAATGGAAACAACTAACTATCACATTAGAAAATGCAATTATAAATTTTCCTTTTATTTTGTTTTTAAATACGATGTGAAGATTAATATTTTATTTCAAAAATATGATATGTTAAAAATGTTAAAAAATGGTATCATTTACTAAAAAAATTATTTACTAGAAAAATTATTTGTTATATTAATAGATAGAAAAAAAATCTAAGTGTTATTTACTAGTGCTCATTCAAGTTTTTTATATGTTTTTTTGATATGATATTATTGAAAGTTTAACATCACTGTACAAGTGTACATCAACAATTTGTTTATATAGTGTTTCAAATTCAACCCTTATTCAGAAACGATATACTTAATATCAAAAACCTAACGTAAATCCTCATTTCCATAACTCAAAAAGACAAATCCAACTTCCAAATAATACCATGTTGATCAATCGTATTAGCAACATGCGGATATAGTGATCACTAATATTTTGAATCGTTTGCCTTTGTTAGAAGCGGTGAGAACCTCTAGTTTAGCGCGAAACTGGAGGTCTAAGTGGACATTGCTCACCGATGTCATAATTGATGAGGATTTCTTTTATTATTTAACATATGAGTTTGATGGGAAGCTTGTTACTAGACTCTTAAAACGGCTTATAGGTCCAATAAGAAAGTTTGTCTTCTCTGTAGAGCCAATATCAATGATTGGAAGACACAACTTTCATTATGAAGAGATTCGAGACTGGCTCTTGTTTTTGGCTGAACATGGAATTGAGGAGTTGATTATTACAAACTGGTATGGTGACCCAGTTATGATCCCAATCTAACTTTACTCTCGTATCGAATTGAAACATATGGTACTTCATTTTTGTGCTATGGCTACTTTGGAATATTTTCATGGCTTCCCAAATCTACTGAGCTTAGACTTAATTCATGTAAATTTCCTAAGCGGTACAGTTTGGGACTTTATTGCTGGTTGTCCCTCACTTGAGTCTCTTAAAATGAATCGTCCTAGTACAAACGAGATGAGACTATGGGATATTGCAAAACTTAGGAATTTGAAGAACTTGGATTTGAGATTCTGTCTTTATAATGTTGTGACGACAATCACAACATCCGATATATTTCAACTGACGAGACTACAAAATCTTGAGACTCTTTCATTGGAATTTGGTGATTGCACGGTAAGAACAATCGAGTTTTACAACTTATAATTACAATGTTAAAGAAATTTGTACACACTAATGAAATTTAATGTTTAAAACTTGTTGTAGTTGATACATGAAGCTAATTCTAGGATGAATGATCCTTTTGTATCCCTGATTAACCTTGAGCTGTCCGATGTCGATTTTGGGAATAGTCTTATGGTAGAGTTCACCATTGTAATGATTCGGGCATCTCCAAATTTGAAAATGCTGGATACAAGAGTAAGTGTAATGTTGTATTGCATATGTATCAAATAAACATTACTAAATTGCCATGTTTCGTATCCCAACACTATTTCATTTTTCAGGCTGCAAACACGCTTAGTGTTTTACCTTTGGAAAATTTATCTAATGTTGTAGATAGAAACACATTCAGCCATGGCCAGCTACAGACCGTGGTATTTCGATATTTTCCTAGAACAGAGCATGAATTAACTTTAATAAAGTGTATACTTGCGTGTTCCCGGATGCTAAAGACAATCAATATCCGGCAAAGCGATAGGAGTCATGATAGGAATGAAAATATCAAAAACAACTGGGAGTTGGCTAGGAAGCTTTTGAAACTCGAACGAGCTTCCCCCAGAGCAATGGTAGATTTCTTTGAGTGATTTTAGTTTATTTGTTTGTTGAATGTGGCTATGACAATTCATATTGTAATAATAATTGGTTTTAACTTTATGTTCTTCTTCATCTTAAATTCTTGCATTGAATTTGAATTTTAAATAGTATGATAATATCATAATATATGAATTGATTAATCTTTGAAATTTTACCAACTCTAATATTAATTGAAATATTACTAACTCTGATATTAAGACACTCTGATAGTAATACAATATCATATATCTATACAACTAACTCTGATATTAAGACACTCTGATAGTAATACAGTATCATATTATGCAACTAACTTTGATAGTAATACAATATCTTGAATTTCGAAAAATATTGAAACTTACTCATTAAAAATATTCAAATTTACTACGTCATACGTCATATTAAATTTTTAATATCCAAAATATTAAATTTGTTTGATTTTGATTTTAAATATTAACATAATATTAAAACAACTAATATTTTAAATAACTATATTTATGAAATATGAAAGTTATATTCATTAATTTTTGTGTATAGACAAAATCAACTTTGAAGATTATCTATCATATATGTTAGTTGGAAATTACTTTAATTTCTTTGACTTTCTATGCATCTAAGTTTCCAACAGATAGTCAAACTAGTTAATGAAACAGATATGCAAATATCTATACGTCATAGGCCAACTTACTCTGATATTAATAAAACATTAATATATATACGTCATATATATAATATTAAGACAAGTAATATTTAAATAACTTATTTATCATTACTGATTTCCAACTAAATATTTTAGTTAAAAGTTGATTTTAAATTTTAATATCAGAGTTATATTTTAACTCTGATATTAAAATATATGTTATATTTAACATTTAAAATAACTATATTTATAAAATTTAAAATAAAGTTTATTTTAAAAGTTACATGCCGTGAATAAGTCTATATATAACATTGATATTGAAAGTAATGTCTCATTTTTCGAGTTGTCGTCTTAAAAATAATAAAATCTTTTTTCAAAATGAGTAATGGTTTCGTGAAATTTATGATAGGTGCCTCCATCAATTATTATTCATATCTTACAATCTATTTACAATTCAACTCGTGATAGGAACCATTTCAGGAGACATTAAAAGTATACCCATTTACCATCATATTTAGTTCATTTTATCATGGGAAGGTATCGTGAAGATGTTCTCAAACTTGAAGAACAAGATATAGTTGAAATAATTGGTGTTTGATACAAAATATGATTTTTAATGGTTCGGGATTGACAAAAGAAACTATAAGGAAAAATCTTCATGACAATATAATGCTTGACAAGGTTGAAGGCGTTTGTGCGATTTGTTTAGAAGAATACAAAGAATATGAAAGCATAAGCACATTGATTTGCGACCATGAGTTTCATGCATTGTATTAGACGTTGGATGCTACACAAGAACATTTGTCCATTATGTAAAAGTGTCGGATGAATATCTAATAGTATTATTTAATATCACAATAATGTTATTTCTTATGTAATGTTAATTGTTGTTTTGAAAATTTTATATAATGTTAATTCTATATATATTTTACTTCACTTATTGTTATAATAAAAATTAATAATGTAATGTAGTGTTAAAAGTTTATCTTAAAAGGAATAAGAAATATAACAAGAACAGACAACTAATATTGAAAAATACAATAACAATTTATCTTTATCTTCATATAATTCTTCATCTTCATTTCTTTTTAAAAATCTTCATCTTCATCTTCCATAATTGATCTTCAACTTCATTTCTTCCGTTTCTTACATTATACGAGTAATAATTTTTATTAGGAGTAGGCACACAAATATACCTTGTATCAACAATGCTGGACTTCCATCTCTCGGGTTTAAGATCTTGTCTATCATTACACATGTGGCACCGTTTTGTATCTACACAACATGCAAGAAGTAACATTTAAAATCACAGTAATGTTAATTCTATGTTATCTTACTTCACTAATTCTTATAATAAAATTATCATGTTCTATTTAATAAAATTAAAAGTTTATCTTAAAACGAATAACAAATATAACAATAACATAAAACTAATGTTGTAAAATATTTTCGATGAAGAACATACACCTTCAAAAAAATATTGTCTTCAATCTGATTATGATACATATTTGTAGTTTGGAATAACTCATCACCGTCCAAGATAACCAAAAATTGGATAATAATGTTATCCAAAATTGGATAATAATGTTATCAACAAATGCTTTGTTAGAAAAAGCAAAGTTGAAGTTACAAATACTTTCGGTAGAATATCTAGATTTCGATTAAAAAAATAAAGAAATAAAAAAATCTTCCAAAGATAATAAATTATCGATGATACGAAAAAATAGATTTTTAATATAAAAACAATCATTATATTAAAGTTGCAAAAAAACATGAAATGAAAATGAAGAAAATTTTTGTTATTTTTTTCTATGTGTGATTGATGAAATATTTATAGGCAAAAAAGACAGTCATTTGTACAAACGAATATAGAGAGCCCTTAAAAAAATAAATAATATTTAAAGTACAACTGCTTACTTTATTTGTTCATATTAAAATATTTTTATGTTTTTCATATTAAAGGCTATGTACGTTATTTTTAAAGTACAAGTGCTCAGCTGTAGTGGTATTTTTTATTTTTATTTTAGACTGTTTTTTCGTAAATAATATTCTTAATAATAAAAGAAAAAAATTAATACTAGTTGCATAATTAATAATATTCTTAATAGTATATTAAAAATTATATCCGAGAATCAGGTAAAATATTTTTCATAAGCTATTTTCTATCACAAAAAACTGAACAACAAAGGTTATCAAAACACATTTCAAAATTTGAAACCAAACAAAAAAAATTCTTCATAACCTATTTTGAGTAGGTTACTCCTTCATTTTTTTCTCATAAAATCAATGGCGATGGTAGATGAGCCAATAATGCATCATTGTAATATTATATTATTCATAACATTCCTTTACGTGTTCGTCTTTCTTCATAACAACCATATCCGAGAATGCCAAAGGAATTGAGACTCTGATCCTCCTTTCGAATGCATCATTGTAATATTATATTATTCATAACATTCCTTTTCGTGTTCGTCTTTCTTCATAACAACCATATCCGAGAATGCCAAAGGAATTGAGACTCTGATCCTCCTTTCGAAGGCGATGGTAGATGCACCAATAATGCATCATTATACTATTATCAAATCTGAACTATAAGCAATCTCTATCTGGTGTAGATCATCTTTTGGAGAGATTGACATACCGATTGACATTTTAGATGCTTTAGATTTGATAAAATTCAAGAAAATATTTAGGTTTCGATGATAATTTAAATAAATACTCTAATTCTTCCATAATCAACAATAAGAGGTATAAAATAATTAAAAAAGAGATTTTCCTTTTATTTAAACAATTTTTTGATACATTCATAAGGATTTGTTCTCAAATTTATGTGTATCGTCTAGTCTTCTTACCCATACATTATATATTAGGTGATAAAAAAACAAATTTAAGTTACAGTGATATTAAATAATTTTTAAATACCATTCGAAATTTAGATACTATTATAACTATGACATTTAGATACTATCATAATAATAATATAATAGTTATTATAAATAATTTTTAAATATTATCTGAAATTTAGATATTATGATATCATTAAAAAGTGTGAAATTTTCATAGTAATATAATATTGAAACTTAAAGTATTAAATTTGCCGATTCTAAAAAAAAATGAAATGTAAATTAATTAAATTTATAGCTAAAAATAAATATCACAGTACATCAAGTAAAACATTTATATTAAAAAAAAAAACAAAAATTAATATGATAATTATATTCATTAATGTCTTGTGTATTGTCAAAATCAACTATAAAGATTATCACAGATAAAGTGATATTTTGTGTCTCGAGGAGGTATCTTTAATATGATAATTAAATCAGACTTTTAGTTGGCTTATGACGTATACATATTTGAATATCTGATATTAATATAATATAATAAAGAAAATTTGATATTAATACAATATTAATATCTTGTTTCAGTCATTCATTTTATAACAACTAACTCTCATCTTAAATTCTTGCATTTAATTTGAATTATAAATAGTATCATAATATTAATATCATAATAAAATTGATTAATCTTTGAATTTGATATGCAAAATATTAAATAGTAATATAATATCATAATATATGAAGATTAATCTTTGAATATAATATGCAAAATTTAAATAAAAATATTTATAAATTATGAATAACTATATTGATTATGATTTATTATTAAAATTATATGTGTTATATTTAATATTTTAAATAACTATATTTATGAAATATGATAACTATATACATTAATTTCTTAGACAATAAAATCAACTTTAAAGATTATCTGACATATATGTCAGTAGGACATAAAAAGTAATATTTTGTGTCTCGAGGAGGTACTTTTCATCATTATAAAATCGAGGAGGTACAATAAAAACAGAATAAATATATTAAAAGTTGTCAAAAAAGGTTTTGATAGAAAGTGACGATTAAGAAAAAAGACATAGTATATGAATTGATTAATCTGTGAAATTTTATTAAATCTGATATTAATTGAAATAAATGTTCCAAAATTAATATAACATTTTTTTAAATAATATAATTAACCTTTAAATTATACATGGAAATTAAAAATTAAATATGATATTAATATTATTTTTATTACTGATAAAGTGATATTGTATTGTCAAATCATTTTAAATAGTATCTGACATTGATAGCTCAAATATCATTTTGAAAAATATCTTCTATATAATAAGTTAGTGTGATATTAAGTTAGTGTGATATTAATTTCTATTACATCTTATTTTTAAAATAATATAAACTTCTACTTAAACATATTTATTAAAATAAATGTTCCAAAATTAATATAACATTTTTTAAATAAAAATATAATATATCAAATATCGCATTAAAAAATAATAGTAATTTTGAAAACTACTCAAAAATATATTTTAATTAAAACATTTATATATTAAAATTTCTTTAAAATAACAATTGTTAGTATTTAAAATTATCTTTTGTTTGACTTATAAATCAGATAAAAAATAAACAAAATTATGAATATTATACTTTATTAAAAAATATTACAAAGATAAATTATCATGAAGTATACTTTATATAATTAATAACTTGAATGAAATGTGATAATTATAATCATTAATGTCTTGTGTAGTGTATCAAAGTAATCTTTTTACTTACTATAAATAATATCTTACATATAATCACTTGAATTATTACTTTCAATAAATGTAAACAAATATAATATTTCGATATTATTCTATTGATATGAATTGATTTTACAATATCATATATCTAGATGTTTGTAATAGAAAATCATATTTAAAAATAACTTTCGATATTGTATTTTTCAAATCATTTTAAATATTGTATTGTCAATCATTTTAAATATATCGACATTGATATATAAAAAATCTGCTAGTTTTGAAAAATTACATTATTTTAATTTATTATGTGTGATATTAAGTTAGTGTGATATTATGTTTTTAAAATTATAACATTTTTAAAATAATATAAACTTCTTAACAATTAAACATGTTTATTAAAATAAATGTTCAAAATTAATATATTAATTTTTAAATAATATGATTAACAATATCATTATAAAATTAGACAAATAACGTGGTCAAATAAATTTTAATATGATATTAAGAAATAAAATTTATTTTCTTATATAATATAATTAATATTATTATTATTACAAATAAAGTGATATTGTATTGTCAAATCATTTTAAATAGTATCGACATTGATAGCTCATATATCGGTTTGAAAAAATCTTTAAAATAGGAATTTGAAAAAATTACACTATTTTTATTTTAGTGTGATATTAAGTTACTACGATATTAATTATTGAGATATTAAATTTAATATTAATTAGAATTATGTTTCATAAAATAGAACATAATTTATATAGTAAAATTTTTGAAAATAAACTTCTAACTTAAACATATTTATTAAAATAAATGTTCCAAAATTAATATAACATTTTTTAAATAATATAACTCAATGATCGGTTTAAAAAATAATAGTAACGTCAAAACTACTCAAAATTATATTAGAGGAAATCAAATTGTTAGTATTTAAAATCTCTTTTGTTTGACTTATAAAGTCAGCAGATTAAAATTAACAAAAATTCAATTATTATAACAAAAATAAGCACACAAACATATCGGTTAAAGCTACATTTAGGCGAAAGACAACATAGCATTTCTTGCTAGGAATTCACTTGCTTTAAATGACTAGTAGGTGATCCATTTGGTGCATGAGTTGCGAGGTTGGTTCAAGTGGTGTTTTATGATTAGCGGTGCTTCACGTGGTGTTTGGCAGTCGCTCTCACTTATTGCTATTTCGGTTGTGGGTGGTTCCTTGCCTTCCTTAAACATCCAAAATTGCCCAAGGATGCACCAACATTATAAAGTAGGTGCGAAATATGAGACCCGTCACATATCCATTTGTTGTGTGAGTTGCATTCACTATATCCGTGGTGTTTGGCTTGGTCGCTCTCCACGTGGTTGTGTTTTCCCAGGTAACACCATCGCTACCAAGTATAAGATGTGTTTCCCTTTATCTCAAGGCACTTGGACAAACATACCACATGAAAGCTCTATAAGGGTGGGCCTAGCAAAAGGTCAATCCATACTGTTTTCCCTTTGAACCCAACAGTCAATGCATACCATTTGACAACCATTTTCTACATCCATGGTATGATAAACAATTGCTGACTTAAGATGTATTATATAAGTAGAAGGGAGTTGTGGTTGTTGAACAAATAGATAAAGAGTAAAGACAACATAAATTCTTAAAAACAACATAAATTCTTACAAGATATTAAGACAATATTAAATAAATTAGTTTCAAAATATTGAATAAACTTGCTCATACATGCTGCTGGGAATTTCAAAAAAAATAAAATAAATAAAAAATAAAAACTACCAACTGAAATAAACTTTAATTAATACACATTACATTAATTTAAATTTTAATAAAAACCATTAAAATTAAAAATTTTCTACAATAACAATTGATCTTCATCTTCATGTTCTTCTTCATCTTCATTTCTTTTTAAAAATCTTCATTTTCATCTTCCATAATTGATCTCCAACTTCATGTTCTTCAACTTCATATCATTATAAAATCTGACAAATTTACAAATTTACAAAAATAAAAATTTATTAAAAAATGTGAAATTTAAAAAAAAAAAAAAAATCTAATCTACAAATTTACATTCTGAAATATATGTCAGTTGCAAATTACTTAATAAATGTAAACTAACTATGATATTAAGAGAATATTAACATGTATTCGTCATAGAACATAAATATTTTAAATATTTTGTTTCAAAACTATGATATCAACAGAATATCATATATTAAGACAACTAACTCTGACTTTGATATTAAATCTGATATTAAAAAAATATCTTTATAAAAAAAAGTAATTCTTATATTAAGACAATATTAATTTTAAATAGTATGATAATATCATAATATATGAATTGATTAATCTTTGAAATTTTACTAACTCTGATATTAATTGAAATTTTACTAACTCTGATATTAAGACACTCTGATAGTAATACAGTATCATATTATGCAACTAACTTTGATAGTAATACAATATCTTGAATTTCAAAAAATAATGAAACTTACGCATTAAAAATATTGAAATTTACTACGTCATAGGCCAACTATCTCGATATTAAGAGAATATCAATATGTATACATCATATTAAATTTTGAAAATATTATATTTAGTTAGTATTAATTTTTTTACAAATTTATTAAACAATATCAGAGTAAAAGTAGTGTGATAGTAAAAGTAGTGTGATATATTATAAACAAATTTATATTGTGAAAATTAAATGTAAAACTTTGAGTTAATTTCATCACTATTTGACATGTATGTAAAAGTAAAACTAAGTGTGATATTTAGACAATATTAACAGATATACCTCATTATAAACATGCAATTATAATAAAAAAAAAAAATAGGATTTGAATATTAATATTTTGTTTAAGACAGTCTGATATTAAAATAGTGTGATATATTATAGAGAAGTAACTTTGATATTTAATCTGATATTAAAAAAATATCTTAATATCACACTATTTTAATATTAATTTAAAATAGAATGATAATATCATAATATACGAATTGATTAATCTTTGCAATTTTACTAACTCTGATATTAGTTGAAATAACATTTTAGTGTGATATTAAGTTACACTATTCTTATTTTAGTGTGATAATAAGTTACTGTGATATTATAACAAAAATGTAACAAAAATTCAATATTATAACAAAAAGAAACACACACAACATATCAGTTAAGCTACAAAACATAGCATATCTTGGTAGGAATTCACTGAAATAAACTATAATTAATTTACATTAATTTAAATTTTAATAAAAACCATTAAAATTAAAAAATTTCTACAATAACAATTGATCTTCATCTTCATGTTCTTCTTCATCTTCATTTCTTTTTAAAAATCTTCATCTTCAACTTCCATAATTGATCTTCAACTTCATGTTCTTCAGTTTCTTACATTATACGAGTAAGAATTTTTCAAAATGTAAGAATCTGAATCTGAAGAGATTGAAACACTTATAATTATAAGAAAAGAATAAATTATAAGAATATACTCAATATTCATATAATTTTTTCTTATCACAAATATGAATAAAAACATTAATAAAAAAGTGGAAATGTGTCAAGCTCAATAGATTCAGAATATTTTAAAATACTCTATACACCTATCTAACTTATCACATTTCTGCTTTTGTACCATGGCGACATTCGGTAAAATATCTAGGTTTCATACCATGGTACTAACATGTATATAATAGATGTAGAAGAAAATTTAAAATGATTTTACACATATTTAAATAGAGCTTCTACATCTATTACAAATTCGATAAAATATCTAAGTTTCTTAGCATATAAAAAACATAGAATAACCTCGAGGTCGTAAATAATATAGAAAAATATAAAAGCGAAGTACATGGTTGCACTAAATATGACTTTTAGTTTTTGTAGAATGAAAGAAAGATTTATGTTATTTCTTTGTAATGGAAGAGTTTAATTTTATAGAAGCAAAGTGGTAAGCGAAAAGGCTCTTTTATAGGAACAATAAATGAGTTTTTATTTGATTTGATCGAATCTCGAGGACAAAAATAATAAATGGCTTCTCTCTTTTTTTTTTTAACTCATAAAGTATTTTAACATAATTAAATTAAGCTGTTATATTTAATTAAACATTATTACATTACAAAAGACATTGTTAAACATATTCGAAAGACGACATAAAAATCCTAAAATTATCGATCAACAACTTCTTTGAGTATGTTGATAAGGTTTTGGCACATTCATCCATCTCTTGATACTTATCTTTGACAATAGCATTATGATTTTCAAATTCTTTAAAGCGGTTATCATCTCTTGATATTTTGCTTGACATCAACATTAAAATCTTTGTAAATCTTAAAATCACTATCGCCTCTTCAAGCGTAGCTTCAAGTTAGCGTTATCATCTTGATCCTCTTGAAGCGAGCTTTCATATCTTCATACTCACATTCATCTTGTGGGGTTGTTCAATAATTGTCTTCCTCTTAGAAATCGACTCTTGTTTCTCTCGAAATTTCCTTCTATTGGAAAAGTCTTTTTCGGCTCACAAGTAATTACCATTTTATTGAAGCGATCTATCATGTCAATCTCATCTTTCAAAAAAGAATCCTGCAAATTAGCACAATTCGGAGTGCATGTACCCTCTGGACAGAAAGAACACGGCATTTCAAGTATACGTAAATGATTGTGATGAATGATTTATAATGTAATTGATATAAATGTTACAAATATTATAAGTGCATTCAACAAAAAGTTAAAATGAGGTTTACTGAAATGGGCCTTAAAAATTGGGCCTAATTTTATGCAACTGTTTTATAATGTATTCAAACTTTTACATGATTTTTGTGCAACTGTTTAACATTTATAATGTATTTTTATATATGAAAGTAGCTAAAAAGTAAACTCACTATATCTATTCATAATATACGTATATAACAGTGAATATTAAAAAAAAAAAAAAAAAAAAAATTACAATTTTGCTGCTTCCGTTATAATCTCCTCCTTGAATTTGTTAGCATCACTTAATAAAATCTTTCTGACATACAAATTTCTCAATGATGCCAATTCATCTTTACTTCCATTTTGCTTAAATATAGATCTCCATTGTTTGTCCTCGCTTCGAGAATAGAATTCAAGGTGTCTCATAGTAAAATGCCACAATCATTTTTATTTTTCGATGTTTGCCATTGCATTTCAAGTCTTGAGGAACACACTTTGAAATCTGTTCAACCTTTGAGTGCTTTGAAACATTTAGATAATGACAAAACAAATTGAAAAGAAAAACAAAAAAATTAAATAATAAAAATATTAACCTTAAATTTGTTACATATATATAAAAATAATAATAATGATATTACCAGCTTTTGAGTTGTATTTCCATATATAGCACCACTTTCCTTTAGATTGTCAATAATGACAAATGATGGATTGAAGAGATTGAAGCAATAAACATAGAAATGATTTTGCCTACATCATGTTTCTTGGGAAAAAACACAAAAAAAACAGAAAAAAAGTAAAATATTAATAAAGAGTATAATAAAATTCAAATAAGTATATATTGTAAATATTAAAATTAAATTTAATAGTTTTAAATGGAAAAAACATAATTTTAATGTGATATCGTTTTGCAGTCGATAAAGTGTTACAAATATCTGCTTTACAACTTCAATCAAAAAGTGTTGCTTCATTTAAGTTTTATTTCAAGTATTTAATCCTATTTCATTAATGCTTCACTTGAAAATGTTTTAGTTCTCTTTGCTAGTACAACTTCAATCATTGTTGGTTTAAAAGTTTTACTACATTAAATCATGCATGTCATTTTCATTAAGAGTTTTAACAACCACAACCACAATAAAATCGCGGTACAACCAATTACTAATATTTAATTTGTAAATTTAGTAAATACTTAATTATAGCTCCTCAATTATTAAATATATATAAAGTACAACTTCTTGTTGTCTTAAAATATATGATTTCTAAAGTACAAATAGTTAATTTCAAATAAGCTATTGCTTATTGCAACAACAAAATACATAATGTAACAAATGTTCCTCTTGTAGCAACAAACAAATGTTTTGTCACATTTAATGATTTAAGAAAAGAAAATTTAAACTTACGGATTAGCTGTCGATAGATTATTACAATTCGAGAAAATTATTGCATGCAAAATTGATTGCATTCAAAAATTCTTCTTGTATCTTTTATATCCAAGTCCCTTCCCAGTGAAGTTCTTTTTCTCTAAAACACCAAAACATTCTTCTAGAGGTCCCATGAATTAAATTTGAAAATAAAAATGATCCACTCTTATTCCGCTCCTGCGTACTTTTGAGAACGCTTTGTTTTATTAAAAACCCAAAAGATAATAAAACCCAAAATAATCATCTTTATCCTCTAAACCGATAATGTAATAAAAATGAAAACGAAGATGCTAAGAAGACATACCATTGCTTGAGAGGGACGATCCCCATGTTAGAAATAATCTTAAGCATGATCCGGGACTTCTGGGATATTTTAAATCTTGAAAATTCAACACAATAGTCATGGAATAGATTCAAATATGCCCACATCATGATGTTTGAGGTAATTCATATCGTTTGGCAATCTTGTTTTATTTGACGATCGGATCTTTAAAAGCTTACCAATAGCTCCGATTGACAACATCCTTTTACGATTGTCAAAACAATCGACCGTTTTCGAAAAATTCCATTCAAATGCTCCAATCCCGTTTACGAGCCTTTCATTTCCGACCCTTCCCTTCTCTCACGGTTGAGAGAAATAGCGTATTGGAAGGGTCGATATTAAAATCGTTGAATAAAAATAGTTCTCCTTGAATTTGTTAGCATCACTTAATAAAATCTTTCTGCATACAAATTTCTCAATGATGCCAATTCATCTTTACTTCCATTTTGCTTAAATATAGATCTCCATTGTTTGTCCTCGCTTCCAGAATAGAATTCAAGGTGTCTCATAGTAAAAATGCCACAATCTGTTTTATTTTTCGATGTTTGCCAATATATAAAGTACAACTTCTTGTTGTCTTAAAATATATGATTTCTAAAGTACAAATAGTTAATTTCAAATAAACTGCTTTGTTGCAACAACAAAATACATAATGTAACAAATGTTCCTCTTGTAGCAACAAACAAATGTTTTGTCACATTTAATGATTTAAGAAAAGAAAATTTAAACTTACCGATTAATCGTCGATAGATTATTACAATTCGAGAAAATTATTGCATGCAAAATTGATTGCATTCAAAATTCTTCTTGTATCTTTTATATCCAAGTCCCTTTTTCTCTTGAGGTCCACGAATTAAATTTGAAAATAAAAAGATTATAAGCGCTTTGTTTTATTAAAAAATAATAACGATGTAATAAAAATGAAAAACAAGAAGACATACCATTGCTTGATGTTAAGAAATAATCTTAAGCATGATCCGGGACTTCTATATTTTTCTTGAAAATTCAACACAATAGTCCAAATATCTATGATGTTTGAGGTAATCTGTTTTGTTTTATTAATCGGATCTTTAAAATAGCTCCGATTGACAACACAATAAAAATCGACCCAAAAAATGCTCCTGTATTAAAATAATAAAAATAGTTAATAAATTTTGTATGATTTTATTACGATAATAATAACATTAGTTAATAAATAAAATAAATAAACAAATAACTTACATAATTTTCTTTGTTGTTCTTTTCTTTATTAACTCTATCACGAGACTTGTCGTTCTTATTTAATTTACTTTTTATATCAACTTTTCTAACATTGAATGGTGACTTCAAAGCTGTTGTTGGATTCTTTTGTCTAATATTCTTTGAGTGTGTTTGTACATAAGTATCTACTTGTACGAAATCTTCATTATCAACTCTTTTGTTAACAATATTTCTTAAATTGTGAAGAGTTTCAGCTCCATCTATCATCTACAAGTTTAAAATCAAAAAATAATTAAAAAATGTAAAAAAAAAAAAAAAAAAAAAACCATGTGCAATCTACATTACTTATTTATCATCTACCTGAATCCGTTGAATATCGTCGGACTCATTTGAATCCTCTTCTTCATAATCATCATCATCGGATAGCGAAGTTGACGGAAAAAGTTTATTGGCTCGGGACACTCAATTAAAGCCTATTACGAATGAAAAAGAAAAACTTACATTAAAAACATAATTTGTTTCACACATATAAAATTTGTGCTCATATAAAATACTTACTACGAATTACTTAATTCATTGAGTGCTTCAACAACAACCATAATTTGAAATTATAATGTATGTTATTAAAATAAAAATAATAACGACAAGTCGTGATATATATATATATATATATATATATATATATATATATATATATATATATATATATATATATATATATATTATGTTAATAATGAATTAGTTATTAATGAATGTTATTAAAATAAAAATAAAAAAAACAAATAAAATAAAATACCATTTTGTTCGAATTTGAAGAAGCTTCATGAACATGATCATAATCAAACCCATCGCAAGCCCATCTATCTACGGTTTTCATCATCGGAGAAAGTAACCCGTATTATTCCCATACATTTACGAACTTTGATGTTTACGTAAATTTAAAACATTTCTAACAAAATGAATTAAAATTAAAAAAAAAAAAAAAAAAAAAAAAATTAAAAAATTCTTACCTTTAAATCTTGACTTCAAAATTCATTGCTTCTTCCTTGACCTTTTCAAATTCGGATATTTTGATAAAGCTTTTGTCTTAAAATGTAATGCTCTCAAAACTCTCTTTTGAATTTTGCATTTTGATCCGTTATGCACAACTTGAAAAAACAACCATATGCAAAATCGAAAGATTAGTTATTCGAATAACTTTGAAAGCATTTCTTATTTTCCTTGTTTAAGTAACAAAGCCACCTTGAGTTCTTCGTAATACTTAAGGTCTTGAAAGATGATACCATCGGAACTCTTGAAAACATGGACGATCTCGGATAAAACTCTTCTACAACAATCTACAAAATACGGTTGATGAACAAAGGATGTGAAATGAGTCAACCCAATATATGATTGATAACACTCGTCAACTGTGATCTCATTCGGCATGTAGGCTTTTACGAAAATGCTTTGAATTTCTTTTATGATTTTTTCTTGATTGCACTCTGTATTACTTTTGTAAATCTGAACATAAAATCTTTCCATTCTTGAAGTCCTAAAAAGGAAGATCTTGATGCGAAATTGTTTCTTTTGAATTGTATTCTAACATCGACAAGTATCTTAAAGATCCATTCACTTGCTCAACATCGACTTTAATAATTTTTTATATCCATAATGTCTTACGAATCGCAAAATTTCAAAACTTGCTCCATATTCCTTGAATCTAACAGCTTACAGGTCCAACAAAACTATCCTTTCTTCGTTGAATCTCTGTTGAATACTCATACCTTCTCTTTTAATGATTTTGCTAACTTTTGCTTTCGTTCCTTCTTCTTCATATTCATCTGGATGTTCTTCCATCCACTCCTCTGCATACTTTATCAATTTACATCTATGTATATTGATCTCATGAAGCAAAAGCTTTGTAATGTATCTACTTCTCAACACATCCATACGCATTCGACGATTTGGGTCATTTTCTACTAAAAGACACATTTCCCAATTTTCATCTTGAGCCTCGTAAAGTTCCATATGTGTCATCGCATATAAACCACAATTAACTTTATCTTGTCTAGTTCTCCATTTTAGTTGAATTATTTGACAGACTTGAATCCGACAAAAAGCGAATATTTGGATGGCTCTTATCAAGCAAATAGGATGATATGAGACTTTTACGAAAAGAATAAAAATGAATGAGAACAACACAAAAATATCTTGAGCAGGAAAAGTATAAAGTAAAAAAAAATCAAATCTTACCACATAATCAAAAACGTGCTTGTATTTTGCATTATATGAAGCACACAATTCTTGTTGTCTAAAATAACGACACGACCATTCCTTATGTTGAAAACTATTACATAATAGTGCTCATATGCAAGGATTGGAAAGAACACCTATTAAAAATGAAATTAAAATCAAATAAAGATGACTATTATTATGTTAATATTAAAGATAGATTACATTACCGATTCGATTTTTCCATTGACATATCTTTTTATCATTATCAAACGATCTTCAACATAGCTTTTAAACTTTAGACAATGTGCTTCTTCATCTTTTCATATTCCTTAAGATCTTACGGCTATTAAAACAAAAACAAAATGCAAAAGTTACAAACAAAACATATTTGTGTATAATGAAAGAAAAATTAAGATAAAAAATATATATTAACTTACAATCATCAACTTTTTTGAAGTAATGTCTAAAACTTTTAAAGCATCCTTTGTTAAATTTTCTTCAAAATTGAGGATACTAACAAAGTTATCAATAACTTCACGCTCAATTTACATTTGAAAGCAAGACACTTGATATGAACTCTTAAAATTCCATTTACTTTCCCATAACGAAAATCTCCTCCTATAAAGTAACAAATAGAAATTATTATATACTAGCATATAGAAATTACATGTAAAAATTAAAATTAAAATTATGTATAGTTTAAAAACTTACAAATCATTTTTCTCTGTATCGGATAGAATCATTTTAGGAATAGTTTTCAACTTGTGATTTGAATTCCATTATAGTCTCAACTCTTTTGTTCATATATGGAGATTCAAAAGGATGCATGATTTTTTCTTCGTTTTAGCTTCTCTTCATTTCCTTTGATATTCAAATCATGTTTTGAAAAACACGAAAAAGCGTATTAAAGTGCACTTATATAAGATATTATTTTACTACTATTCACTAATAAAATAAAAAAAAAATTAATTAGATATGAAATTGTACACGAATGGCAAGATTATCGATTTGATTTCTCTCAACATCAATAACATAATCTTCCATACTAACATGAGTAGAAACGACCTTTAGAAAGTTTTTCATCTAAAGTAGAATTCTCGAAATATTTAAAAGTTCCTCGTCGACCTTGATACACTTCAAAACATCATCACTGTAAATGTTTCATTCTTATCAAAATCATCATCTTGATATCTAACATCTCATCATCTTCACATATCTGTTCTTCAAATGGTTCTTCTTCACGAAGGATACATTTGGTGGTGTCACTCGTGCCCTTACCAATTTGATTAATCGGATTGCTTTGGGATTGCGTGACATCAATAGATTCTTTGGGAGTACATCACCACCGCTAGAACCCAGCTGGCTGTTAGGTTGATTACCCGCAAAGTTAGTTGTATTTTGATCTTCTTTCTCAAAGTTTTCTTCACTTTGACATACTTGTTGCTTTCATCAAAAGATTCATAAGCATCAATGCCTTCTTCTAACTTTGTGATAGTTGCGCTTTTTCTTTCTCGTTGTCTTTGTGATCATCAACTTCTTTCAAATGTTTGTTTGAAATTTCACTTTCTTCAAACTCGACTTTACATCGGCATTTTCATACTCATGTGAACATGCTTCATCGTGATGAAAAATGATCATTAGGAACACTTTCTTTAACCACTTTATTAGTTTCTATGACATCATCTATCTCGCATCTCGGGCCTAAGAGTCTTGGTTCTCAATCTCATCTACTTGTAAGACATCTTTTTAGTTTCTAAACAATCACCGTGTGTAGAAAGCTGCGACCAATTCTATGATAACATTACTTCCTTTGTCTTCTAACTCGACTTTACATTGGCATCTTCATCCTTAGGCAAAATGATTCATCGGTGATGAAAAATTATCATTAGGAACATTTTCTTTAACCACTTTATTAGTTTCTATGACATCATCTATCTGCATCTCGGGCCTAACGAGTCTTGAATTTCTCAATATCATCTACTTTTAAGACATCTTTCTTAGTTTTAAAGAATCACTTGTATAGAAACGCAACCAATTCCATGTTAACATTATTTTCTTTGACAAGCCCTTCATGTTCTATTGCATCATGCATTTACATATCGACTAAATCTTGAACTTCTTACGAAGCTGCGGATCTAACATCAAGAGTATGGGCATCAATACTAGCAACATTTTCTTGATGAGATCTCGAAGAAATGCAACAACACTTTCTTTAACCAATTTATCGGATACTACAAAGAAATCTTTCTTAGTTTGTACACAATCACTATTTTCTTTGATAAGCCCTTCATCTTCTATATCACGCATTTCATCTTGTCGTGTGACAATTCTTCATATGCTTTTGTGCTTGGATCATCCATTTACATGTCGACCAAATCTGGAAATTCTTACGAAGCTACTGATGGGAAGATCAAAAGTAGGAGCATCACCAATAGAAACATCGACATTAGCAACATTTTCTTGATGAACTCTCGGCACATGCGATCGAACATTAAGAGTATGGGCATCAATACTAGCAACATTTTCTTTTCTCGAAAATGCAAACTTTCTTTAAACAATTTATCGGATACTACAAAGAAATCTTTCTTAGTTTGTACACAATCACTATTTTCTTTGACAATCCCTTCATCTTCTATATCACGCATTTCATCTTCTCGTGTGACAATTCTTCATATGCTTTTGTGCTTGGATCTTCCATTTCATCGCCAAATAAATTCTTACGAAGCTCATTAAGATCAAAAGTAGGAGCATCACCAATAGAAACATCGACGTTAGCAACATTTTCTTATTGAGAACTCTCGGTAGCATCGACACCATATTATCATTACCTTTTTCGACACACGATGTCAATGAATTGCTTTTAACATTACCATCTTCATGTTCTTACGAAGGAGTAACCAATTCATTGGTGTGTAATCATCTTCATTTTGTTCAAATATTGTTTGGCGACTTCCTCGGAAAACTTGTTTCATCGGCAATAGAAAGATCCATAATAGGAGCATTTTCTTCAACAACTTTTAAAGGTTGTACCACTTCACGTGAAATCATTTGAATATTACTTGTATTCTCGATTCATCATGGATCTTATCATTACTTTCTTTGGCACATCCTTCATTTCGTATTTACATTTCTTTAGCAAATCCCGTTAACTACACCTTCACTTCTCTGTTTTTCTGTTTCATCTTTTCCAATTAAAAGCGACAAAAGTACTTTCTTAAGATTAACAACTTCTTCATCTTTTGAAAGAATATCATCATGCAATGAAAATGTGATATACATCTTTTCGGATCGAAATAGCTTCGAAAAATTAACAAATTAACGAATAAGTTATCCATTTCTTAAAAAAAAAAAAAAAAAAAAAAAAAAAAAAAATTATGTAATAAGTTTCTTATTAAAGTATGTATCTCAAGTATAGCCGATCGACTGCTTTTGCTTTGTAGTTTCAAAGTTGCTAATCTGAATCTCATCATCTTTGCTTTAAAGTAATAGTATAACATATTTCGAGTTTGGAACAAAATAACATAAGAAAAATTTTAAGTTCTTGAACAATTTAATACCTCTTGAACATCAACATGATTCAAGTTGTTATCTTCGATAATTGATCGCATGAAAAGGTTGGGCCGGTTATTCTGCGTTAAAAAATATATTATTAATAAATGACTAAATGAATATATTATTATAAATGAATGAATACCTCATTTCGATAATCAAAATTGAAGGAATTGTCATCATCATAAAGCGAAGGGTCATTTGCGACATCCAACAAAGATGAACTCCCAAAATTCTCAATCCTCATTGGAGTATGATTATTAAAAATGGTTTTCTTGAGATGATGATGAATTATCACTTTCGGGTTGTATAGGTTTTGAAGTTTCACAAATTTTGTTACGATAAAAGAATAAAAGAGTTATAACAATCAAATATTATGTTTTTAAAAAGCAGTATAATCAAACTTTTAAGATTACTGTTCCAATTCGAATTCAAATGTTGACATTGATCTTGACACTCTTTTATTCTCTAATAGTAAAACATCACTAGATTCAAAAATTGGTTGATCAATTCCATCATTAACTTCCTCATTGAAGAAAACCCGATCATCTTCAAAAACTCGAGAAAATTTTTAAGTCTTATATGTTCACAATCCACTTTCCTCGGCAATTACATTGAGCAATCTTGTAAGACATCTTCATTCGATTTGGTTCTTTTAAACGACCATCTAATATCGACAAGCTGTGAAAAAATAATTCAAATATTTGTTTAAAAAAAAAAAAATATATATATAAAAAAAAAAAAAAAAAAAAAAAAAAAAAAAAAACATACCGTAAGAAATGTTATTGGACCACAATCTTGTTTATTTGCGAATTTAGTATCTAGATTAGGTGGATTTAGATCTAGAGATTCCATCATTAGACCACACCAATCAATTCGATAATGTTATCATAATGATCGAAAAGTGATGGTAGAAATCTCATGTTTGATTCTCCTCCCGCACTTGAACAAATCATTGTAGTGACCAACAAAATAATGAAATTTAACTTGAAAACATCATTAAGCTCAGTCGGTTGCTTGAATGAACTCCTTGAGGTTTTAGAAAAGATCTATTGGCGGTTTCCACAATAAGTTTTCCATCTTCGTTAACATATTGTTTCCAAAAAGATTGAAGATTGAACTTCAATGTCTTGTAATTTAATCTTTTTACAAAATTAATTCTTAAATCTCCTTTTGGAAATCCTAAAACCTCATGCACCAAGTCTCTTGTAATCTTTATTTCTTCTCCTTTAAAAACCAAATGATTTTTCTTTTCATTGTAGCAACTTAAAATTTTCCAAGCTAGGTTTGATGGTATAAGAGCAATATTAAGATTTAAAATCTTTTAAAACCCAATTACGCTACAAAATCTTTGAGACAAGGAATTTTTGATATGTGCTTTCTTGCCTCATAGAAATTGAGAGGCGCTTCTTGTTACGAGATCCATTGGTTGGACGTATTCTTACGTAGTCAAGTAAACTTTACCCTTCTTTACGAATGGTTTCTTTTCTTTAGAAACAATTTCTTTCATCACAAATTTATTAGATGAAGTAGTCGTTTTAATGGTCTGAAAAATTAAATGAAGTTTGATTAATTTTAAAATAAATAAGCGAGTTTGCAAGCGATTTTCTTATTAAACATGTGAGTATTTAATAAGGAAATCATTTTCTTATTAAAAGTCAAAAAAAAAATACAAAAATAATAAACATACTCTTCTTGGATGATTTCTTGTATTTGATAACAGATAGATCCTTTTACGTATCTTGAAAAAAACAAACTCGTCTTCTTCATCATGTTCTTACGAATTAGAATTTAAAAAAAAATCAATTATGTGATGGGTAGATTGATAAGTTCAAAGCTAATATAGTTTTATCATCTAAGCTGTTATGTTGCAAAATTATTGACAAATCCTAATTTCACTTTTAAAAGAAAAAACTATTGATATCATGCAAAACTAGTATTACTCAAAACACCTTAGAACGAGTTACAAATGTAAGGATCATTTGCTAGATATCAAATTAGTCGTTCAACTAAATAATATAAAGTAAACAACACACGAATATAGATAAAATTTTCTATAGATGTTCTAAGGATACGATGTTCGATTGGGTATTATTTGGAGGAATATGTGTATTTTATAGTATGCTTATATTCTCGGAGGACGCCGAGATTACATGACCAACAACCTTACTTTGTTGCGGGATTGATCAATAAGGAATACATTGACCAACCGAGAGTAAATGATTGCGGATACCAAAGAGCCATAATAATTTTGTGTATATCAAAGACTATCTTCTGAGTCTAGAATCGCAAAAGTCTATCTTAAAGCCAAAATAATTTTGTACAGATCCTACCCTACTACACGGGGTAAACCGGTGTGTAAAGGCTGCTTCAACGAGACCTCCGGCAAGTGCATGTGTGCTAGTCACGAAAGGACGAGAGATAGCATACTACAAAACAATAGGCAAAAGCGTAATAAAAGGAAGTTAAGCAACAAGCAAGCAAACACGCACAAACACACCGTAAAAAGCCAAAAGCATACTTCATTTGAGCAACCTCGGTTACGCGACTCTACCACATTAGCATGTGCCAACATTCGAGAGCGTACAAGATAGCCATACAAGATAGCCGTGCAAGATAGCGGTCTAATCGCCACCTTATAAATTTTCCTTTTAACTTAAATGGGATGTTCTGTCACAAAGGACTCTGAACTATCTAAAACAACCCGACTATATAGTAATCAAAGAATAAACTATCTAAACCAATATCACTTACTCAAAACACCCTAGAGCAGAGAATCAAGACCATAACCAAACACTCCTTTATGATGAAAGTAACTAAGACAAAGTGTTTATAAGACATAATTTGAGTATATTTTGATTTTTACTTGTATCATATAACAAATAGTTGGAAATCAAATCTAATCAATCTTACTAACACTTCTAAACATACACAATGCATTCTATTCGAAATTAAACAACAAATAGAAAGTAAATCATGAACTGAATCTACAACAAAAGTTACAAAACTAAAAAATATACGGATCATTTGCTAGATATCCAATAAGTCCTTCAACTAAAAATAGAAAGTAAATCACACACGAATATAGATAAAATTTTCTAGCTAATTAAGTCATCTATAATTCAAATAAAATCATTAACATACCTTCAACCGCATAGTTTACCTTCTTCTTTTTCGTCTATCTTCCTTGCATAAATATTGTGGTTCATCTAATATGTAATAAGAATTTTTAATTAAAATAAAAAATAAGTATATAATTATTTATAAAAAATATAAATAATAACCTTCAGTAAGACGCTCTATACTCGTTTTACGTTTCTTATTCTTCTGTACATCCAAAGTTACATCTAAAAAACATAAAAAAAAAACACTATTAACATACAAATTTGTTTAATATCACAGTCAATAATGATCCATTTAAAAAGGAAAATCAATTGGAATATTAATAACAAACTGTTAAGATTAACAGAAAAAATAAAACTAACCTCCAGTTTTATTTTGAGTAGAACCGGAATAAAAGATTTTAACTGAAAAAAAAAATATATATATTAGAATAAACATTATAAGAACTTAAACTAAAATTATAACAAAACAGTATATGATTCGTTACATTTTTAATTCCTTTGTTTTACAAGTATTACGAATATGTAGTGGATGATCCATTGAATGCAATTTGATTTTTAAAATTTTAGTTTTGTGAAGGTATCGAGTGTGTTTGATAATTTAGAAGAGAAGTAGTGTGATATTGGATCATGTTTTTGGCGTTATAACATTTACGCTAAAAAACATTTGGGTTTAAAAAATAAAAATAAATTGGGCTTCTAACAAAATGGACTATTATGCAAGGCTTTAAAAAAAAAATTGGGCTTCTAACAAAATGGACTATTATGCAAGGCTTTAAGCAAAAAGATGGATACCATTATTGACTTTTGTATAAAAACGAGGCCCGTTTGTATTATTCCAGTACTATTGAGACAAGGCGACAAATAGTACAAAGTAGTGGATGTACCACTTTGGCTAGCGACTTGTTCAACGTGGCGACTTGTCTTTACTATTCTCGTGACTTGACTTTGTTGTGACCGGTGAGTTGCTCTTTAGCGACTTGACCTCTTAGCGAGTTGTTCCTTAGCGACTTGCCCACTTAGCGAGTTGTTCTTTAGTGACTTGTCAACTTAGAGTTGTTGCTTTAGCGACTTTTTCATAGCGACTTGTGCTTTTAGCGAGTTGTTACTTAGCAAGTTGTTCTTTAGTAAAATCCGTAAAAAAAAATCTATTTCCGGTTTAATCATAGAGTTATAAAATCCCATGTAATCTGTAAACATGTCTACCAACGTGCCTACAATCATCTCTTCTATAGCTGAGGACATTCAAACAGCTGGATCAGATACTCGTCCACCCACGCTTGACAGAACTGACTATGACTCAAACGAATATTTGAAGCAAACAAATACCTATCTGATCGGTTTTATTGGTTGGTCCAATCAATGAAATCAGATAGCTCAACCTTAAGTAGAATAAAGAAAAAAATGTAACCTTATTTTAACAAACTATATTTAGTTATCAAACAGCTATATTTATAAAAAATAAGATTACTCGAAATCACATTTTTAATCTTTAAGTTTCTATAATATCGAAGGTCTCAAAAAAAGTATACAAAAAGTTACAAGGCCGATTAATCACCGATTACACGCTACTGAGCCACCGACCTTTCCAATTTGTGTAAATCACTCAAACAAGTCAGTCAACTGTCGTTAACGATGCTCAAACTTATCGAAAACTTGCAAATCTTGCGGAAAAGTTTGCTGGGAATATCAAAACTTAAGGTAAAATACGAAAAGCTTGCCAAAAATGTCAATATGATTTATCACCGATCACTATTTTAGCAACCCTGAACAAATGTAGTCACTTATAATCGTTGTTTATATCTATTACAATATGTTTTTAAGAAAAATCTTTCCGGGGTTACACAAAACTTGTCAAAAAAAATCAATATGATTCACGATTTTTGCAAACCTTGATAAATATCACATTATAAACAAAAATAAAACGTAAAAAACTTGAATATCACATAAAATAGAAAAAAAAAAAAATTGTTCGGGTTTTATCTTTATCGGGTTAAAAAAATCAACCACTCACTATATTTAACTTAAATGAATCCATTTTCTCTCTCCTAAATTTATTTCAATTCATAAAAACATAAACCCCAAAAATCAAATTCCAGGTCCCAAAAAAAAAAAAAAAAAAAAAAATTGATGGCGAAGAAAAAAAGAAATCATAATTTGACAACAAATTCTGTTATTCAAATCGCAGAATTGCTAGGTATATTTGCTTGGTTTATCTTACAACCTTTTATGATATTACCATGTATTATATCGAATAACTACTTATCTGATTACTCGATATTAAAAATATCCTTATTATGATAGTTATTCGATATTAACACCGGTACTATTATTATAATTATTATTATTATTATTATTATTATTATTATTATTATTATTATTATTATTATTATTATTATTATTATTATTATTATTATTATTATTATTATTATTATTATTGTAATTATTGTAATTATTTTGTTATTACAGTGTCACGATTTCTTTAACAAAAGCGACAAGTAATAGAAGGAAGAAGAAGTTTAATTTTATTAATAAATTACTAAAATCTTATTATGAAAAGATGATCCTGCAAGAAGAAGAGCAAAAGAAGAAGGCGAATAAGACAAGTAGGAAAGGTATTTTTGAAATCTCTTATGTTCATTAAATTATGTGATTTTACATGAGAATAATATAGTTAAATTGTTATTATTTACAAAAAATGATATATATCTATTAATATGAAGATGGTGAAGTTTTTAGTTGTTAGGCAATAATTGTATTTAGTTGTTGGCAAGCTCAAATTACTCGCTAATAGTTAGTTTTACTTGTATCAATAGTCACTCGTTTTAATGATGATAATGTGGCGTGAATACTCAAATACTTGTATCGTGATCAAACTTAATTGCAAACTTGTTTCTGAATAATCATCAAAAGAATTCCTCCTTTACCCCTAATTATCGAATAACTTCAAATAACTAGTTATACTTTTAAATCTGGTTTGCCATAAGTTTAGGTCTAATGCTTACCATTGCGTTGATATATGTTAATCGATTCGTTTGCTTACTCTTCTTTGAGTCTATGGTCTTTGTTTTAGTCTTGATTTGAATTTGTGCACTTTTTCTTTTGATTTTGGACGGTTTCATGTTTTTATTCTTGCCTTGTTTACTAATTTTGCAATGTGTCATTTGCCTATCGATATCTTGGCCAAGCGTGATTGAATTTGTTGTTGTTGTGTGCATTTCAATTCAATTTTTGTAAATACATCTTAAGATAAATGACACATAAAATTATTTATAAGTACATATGTGAAAATCTTTTATGTTTTTATTTGGAAAAAACATATAACACATTTATCGATGATAACGATATATCAATTGACATCGAACATCTTGATGATGAAGAAGAAGATGAACCTAATGAATATGATCTTGCTGATGATGAAATACAAGTTTATAATGATGATGATGATGATGAAGAGGAAGAATTTAACTTTGATGAGGAAACTGATAGCGATGAAGAAGATTCTGAAAATGATGATGATGATGATGATGATGATGATGATGATGATGATGATAATAATGATGATGATGGAGAAATAGATATTGAGTATGACGCAGCTAAAGAAGGTAAAGATTGTGAAGGAAATGAAGCACAAAAAAGAATAGAAGATTTTGAATTTAATATAACAGAAGAGGAAGAACAAAGAAGTTGGAAAAATGATTCATCAAAGGTTAAACAAAAGAAGTTAGAAAGTATGAAGCATCAAGAAAAACTTTTGAAGGTGAATGTTCTACTCAAAATTGGTTAAAAGTAATGATGTGTTTAAGAGCAGGGGATCTCAACTCAATTATTTAAAGTCATTCGATTCTTAAGATCGGATGCTAATGCATGCAAAGTCTTAAAAAGATGGGATTCGAAAGTTTACTTGATTTAAAATTAATATCATTCCAAGTAGATTGGCACAACATGTAGTACAAAACTTTGATGAATCAACCATGACAATGAAACATTGGAAGGGAGATATTAAAATAACAAAAGAATCAGTTAAAGAAATCCTTGGTTTTCCATGCGGTGGTATGCCAATCCGACCACCAGATAGAGTGAAAAGTGAAGATAAATGTGTTAAAACTTGGAGAAAGCAATTCAAAGCCTTGGAGAAGGATACAAATAAGGTGAAACCAAAATCTGTTGTAGAAAGAATTAGACAAACAAAAAATAGAGGAAAAATCTTTATGACGAATATACTTGTTTTGATTGCTACTGTATTATTTGAGGCAATGAAAGACGGTACCTCAAATCAAAGGATTTTGTACTCTATTTCATCGATAATGGAAAGATTAATCAAATGGATTGGTGTGGATATTTAATCGATTGTTTAAAGAAGTGTAAAAAGAATGGGATCGAACAACGAGAAAATCATATTATTGTGGACCTTTGACATTCCTTACGGTAATTACTCTTCATTCTTTTTTTTCTTTCTTTTTTTTTTTTTTTTTTTTTTTTTTTTTTTATTTATTCATTTACGTTTTGCGACTATTTTATGTTCAAAAGATCCAATGCAATTTCATTGATATCGATTATTCTCTTCCACCATTGAAAACATGGGATCTTGAGTTACTAAGAATCGGAGAAGCATCGAGTTTGATTACTTGGTGGATAGAAGTCACCGTGATAAGAATCGTCTAATGAAAAGAGTTTGTTGAATGATGAGCCAAAAGATGGAGGAGAGGTATCAAAGGATAAGTGAAAGATGGAATAAATGTCTTAACGACTAAAGAAGTGATTCTGAAGAAAATAAAGATAAAGAACAAAAGAATCGAAACTTGAAGTTCAAAACACATTAATTTAAAGGTTTTTTTTTTTTTTTTTTTTTTTTTTTTTTGATAACTTAAATATATATTTTAATAAGTAAACATTTGTTGCTTTAAAAAAATTTGCATATCATATTTCTTTTGGTTGATTTTAGGAAACTTGGAAAATCTGAGCAGTTATTCTTTGGTGCATCACATGTCGCTTCGCATGCAACAACACAGGTGTGTTTCTTTTGTAGTTCTCTCTGATTTTAAATTTTGATATCAAATATTATATTACTCAACATAACTTGAATTTATAGAATAGGCAACCATTTTATAGGATTCCTCTTTTGTCTAACTTTACTTATTACTCAAGTACTCAACATACGTATTTACTTATTACAACTTGTAGATTTATTGTTAAGATCAATTGGAACTTCATCTTATTATAAGATGTTCTAGCTTCTTTCACATATAATACATGTTATACTTGTTTTTTAGGAAAAGATGGAAAATGCAAAAAGATTAATTGCTGGCGAATCAAATGTTGTATGCATGCAAAAACATGGTGTGTTTCTTTGTTGATTTGTTTGATTTCGAAATTTTATAAACTGTTTTTATATGAGATATTATATTAGTCAACATAGCTTCATCATTAATTTTATTATAATATTACTCACTGCTTATTTACAAGTTACAGGTATTTAAGGATAAACAAAGAAATGTATCAACGCGTACTTGTATCCAACGTGTTAATAAGCATAGTGAAGATTTTAAGAAGAAATGTATTGAAATGAAAGAAGACAAAAAAGATATTTTGAGAAAACTTGATGATGAAAAGGTATATCTTCAATACAAATATATTGTTATTTTTTTGTCTAAATATCACAAGTTTTACTTTTACATACATGTCAAATATAATTAATCTTATATTTTGATCATGATTTAACAGGCTTTGTTAGCAAAACAAAGAATAGCTTGTTTTGTTGGAAACTTTAATAATAGAAATGAAGGATTCACTTAAGAAAGGATTATCAAACTTTCCGAATTCGAAAGAAGTCGAAGGATTAAAAGATGAGTGGGATCGTGTGATAAATGGAGCAAAACAGTAAAGCTTAATGAGAATATTTAAGAATTCAAAAAGCGAATCTCAATCGGTTTCTTTGAAAATTGAAGAAAGTCAAGTACATTTAAGTCATCAACAAAAGAAGCTTGATTTTGAAATCTGAATCAAATATTCATGAAAAGAGAAGCAAACTTTTGATGAAATACCCTCTTTTGATTTGGGTTTTAAATTTTATTCAAATCCGGTGAAGAAGTAACACTATGTAAATCATTAGAAAATGTTAACTTAACACCACGGAAGAAAAACCAAATCTGGAAAATGTGGAAATTATCTCTCTTTTAACACCTCGGAAGAAAGTCAAATGATATTAGAATTTGACGAAATTCAACATCAACGGAAGAATTTAATGCGACCAATGCATTATTCGATATGAGCAAAACCCAATGTAAGTTTTAAAACAATATAACTTTTTAGTGTTTTTTTTACCAATATAACCTTTTTAGTGTTTTGTTTATTAATATATAGGAAAGCAGATTCCACTACAAGATTTTCCTTTTGGAGTAGAGCGTGTAAAATTTGAATCTTTTATTATGAACAATGGATATTTTACGATATCGTAGATATGTGGTGCATTTTGCTCAATTATAGAGAATGCAAACTATCTAGTAATGCTCCAAAAGATTATTCAGTAACACACAAGTTACGGTATGATTTTTTTTTTTTTTTTTTTTTTTTTTTTTATTTTTTAATTATCATAGATAAGTGAATTTTAATATATATATTTTTCTGACCTATTTCTTTGAATATTGAAAGTACATCAAAAGGCGATAGATATGAATCTTTTCAAGAAAATTTGTTTTTAATTTGGATGCGTTGAAGATGATTCTTTATCAAATTTGTTAAGCGTTGATTTGGTAAGTTATTTAGATTATTTTTTTCTCATTAACAAATTTGTTAAATCAAATAACTGTTTATCTACAATATATATTTTAAATGACTTATATTTTGAATATCAATGTAGGTGTTTTCAATATACTTGGAATCTCATTACTATATCATTTGTTTCAATCTAAAGAATGAGAAGATTGAGATAATTGATAATAGGATATGATCTGAAACTTGTGAAGGTTCAAAGTTTACGAAATAGAGTTAATAAAGAAATTATATGGAACTCTACCGCGGTTCTTGTAAGTAATCATATTTAGCTTGCATTACTTTAACCATTTACTTTTACATTCTTGATAGCTACAAATGTCAAACTTGTTTAGATTTTGAATTGTTAAAGTAATACAAATGTCAACTTTGGGAATTTATGTAATACTTGATAGTCTATAGATGATAGCTGAAAATACTAATCTTTACTTAGATCCTTTGGTAATTTTAAGTACTGCAAGTGCCCAAGTTTGTTAGGTTTATATTGTCACATAAAGGCTACTTTCTGGGGTTGGAAATTGCCATATGTGTTAAGCTTAGTTGAGCTATATTTTACTTTAATATAAGTATTGTTAATCTATCTTAAAGATTTATTGCTTATTTCATAAACTAACTAACAAAACCAATTTTAAAAACATTTTCAACATCATTTGATCTCTTCATAAGTGCGGTATATATATGTCGAACCTTTTTGAAATGAAATGTTGACTTTTTATTAAAATCTAGTTGTTACGTTACATCATAAATGCATATATATATGTCAAAATTTCATTGAGTCTTTGAATCTTCTTGTTCAAAAACTTTGAATCTACTTTTCAAAAACTTTGACTCTATTTTGAATCTACTAACACATATGACCCAAAACTTTGAATGTACTTGTTACATTACGTCATTGAGTCTTTGCATACTATAGAATAAATAAGTTTGTAATCAATATTTGTCTATTAATATTTATTTATATTCTGTATTTATTTTTTCGGACAAACTTCTTACTGCGAGTATTTGAAAAGAAAGAAACATCCAAAAGATCGATATATGAAGTTACGTAAACCAAGTATACTTAAAATGCCATGGAGAACAAGACAAAATTCGAATGATTGTGCAATTTTGCCATGAGACATATGGAGACATACTATGGTCAAAGTATTGAAGATTGGAAGTCGGATTTAAAATGAAAGTCCGAGCAACAAGGTCAAATCAAAACTTTGAGAAAAAATATCTTTGCTAAAATGCTTCTTTCGATAATAATATTCATAGAAAAAAATAATTTACGAATCGAATGAATTTTTAAGTCTTTCTGCGAGAAAAAAAAACAAGTTCGCCTAAAGATAAAATCGAGAAAAGTTCATGAAAATGAGGTTTTCTACTTTTGGAAAAATAGAAAAAGCAATGAAAAAGAATATATCTTTGATTCATTGTAATTGTAATAAGCAGAGATGTATACATTTGTTGATATTCATTAGAAATATTTATTTTTATTTACTTAATTTTTGTATTGGTATTTATAGGATTAACTATCTTCTCATATTTCTTTAGTAATCAGTAAGCTAGATCGGTTTAGGACCATATATGAAGAAGCAATTATTTTGACTTGACAAATATTTTGTATCGTCGAATTTGAACTTTTCATATGTGAAAATATTACATCCGGGATTTGTCTTGCTAGTGTCTTGATTGATCGTTCTGCGCTAATTTATTAGATCCTTCTGCTGCGCTTTATTGGTTCCTCTTGCTAGTATTTGTTACTACTTCTAGGTTGTGTTTCAACGGTAAAGCCGCCTTCTTAACATAACAAAATATAAATTCAAACATAATCACCAAAACAAAAGAACTACGTAATAAAAAGTAAAATACAAATTCAAACAAAGTAAGCGTTAAAGCGACTATCATTGGTTTAAACTTTTCTAAACTATCATTGGATGTTCCATTTGGATGTTCCTTTGCTTTTCTTGCTCGAAACATTCTTTGTCTTTTCATTGGCCTTGAAATATATGAATCTAACTCATTATTTGATTATGATTCTTTTACACCTTCATTTGGAACATAATATTTTAAAGGCTTATTTGAATCATCACGAAAAAAAAAAAAAAAAAAAAAAAAAAAAAAACTTAAAAAATAGATAAATTTTTAAAAATGAATATCATAAGTTTAGAAAAACAAACCATTGAAGGAGCTTTAACTTTCCTATAAGTATGAGATCTTTCATAACTTTTCGCACCCTTCTTTCCTTTAATATTCGCATTGGTGGTCCTTTATCTTCAATGTATTGAATATAACAAATATATTTAAAACTTAATTTAAAAAAGAAAAATGTATTATACATATAAAAGTTATATTAATCAAACCTTCGTTTAAGAGTCATCTACTTTTGAACCTCATAAAGCAAATCGAAGTCCGATATTCAATAGCGAGAACGTCGACCTTTTTATCTTTTGTTGTTTGTAGATTGATTCGACATACAACAAGCGTAAAAAAAAAAAAAAAAAAAAATAAAATATATAAAAAAAAGCAGAATGTAAAAATAAAAGAAAATAAAAATCATACCGATAGAAAAGTGATAGGTCCACAATAATAGTTTGCATCACTTGTGTATTTGTTCCATTTTTTTACTACCTTTCAAACAATCTAAAAGATATGAACACCAATCCAATTTTATGATATCATCATCGAATCTGGAATGAGTGGCGGTATCTTTGGCAAGCTACACTCGGTAAAAAAGGCATTTCGAAAGGACAACAAGAAAGTTTAACACAAACATTCGATCGGTGTTACCATTATCCAAAATATTATTAACAACCACGTAACACGAATATTTGTCTCTTTCGAATTTTTAAATCGATGAAACTGGTTTCTCCAGAGAATATAGTTGGGTTGGTTGTTCGTACTCTTTTAATAGAATTTATTTTTTCTTGCCCATTGGAAATCCCATAATTGCATTAACTTGTCTCTCTTTTGATTTCAATGTTTCCACATATCAAGTTCAAAGTCATACTATCTTCATCAAAGCAATCAACGACTTTAAATCCAAGCCTAGAAGGTATAACACAAATCTTCATTCCAAGCAAAGAACTAAATCCCATTTTTGAGACAACGGTAGCGTTCTTTGCCGACATATTAGAAAGAAGATAAAAAGTTGACTTGGAGATCCCTAGTTACGATTGTTAGTATACTTTCATTGACACAAACATGATCTTCAACATCAATATCACTAGAAATTGATTTTTGTTTATTTATAATCCTTGATGATGTTCTCCTTGAATTAATATGAATTTTTCTTTCCTAATACTCAACCTTTCGGATCTTCTAACTCTTGATTTCATCTTTAGAATAGTGAATCTGTTTTGTTTTAAAAGTTCTTGTTGAATTGACTATGTTTCTCATCATTTGAATTCTTTTCCTTGTCATTCATCTTCATATTTTTGAATTCACATATATTATAAAATCGCAAATATGAAAATTAAATAGTCATATCGAATAACAAAACTATCAAAAATAACAACCCTCATATCGAATAACAAACTTCAACAAATCATCATATCAGTTAACGAATAACAAACTTAATGTCGAATAACAAACTTAATATCGAATAACTATCGAATAACAATCAACTTCAAAACAATCTTCATATCGAATAACAAACTTAATATCGAATAACTATCATACTAACGATAAGAAAAATCAAAGTGTAATAATCTTCATACTTAGAATAAGAATATTAATATCATAATAACAATAACGAATAACAAAATCATGCTAAATATATAACATTAAAGATATTTATATATGTGCAATGTAATAATTCTTGTTTTAATCTACAAAACATAAGTGTCATGGAAGGTTACTTATTAGTCTTTTGGTTACTTATTAGTCTTTTGGTTTTCACGAAAATGATTATAAAAACTACAAGCGCAAAACAGTTACCACTGCATCATATTCAACTCAAATACACGTGATCTTTGTAGAATATTTGAACAATACAAAATTATATGCGCTTCAAACAAAAGATCAAGAAGCGAATGCGATTTAGAAGAAGAACAAAAGCGAAACGACGACAAGTATAACATGATTTTTGAATCGATTTTTCTATTACTTTAATTTTTATTCTTTATATGAAAACAAAGTGTTTTGTTTTATTGTTTGAAAACAATGCATTCAAGAACAAAAGCGAGATAACAAAACCATCAAAGAAGGTATGAGGACCGGTTTGCAATTTTAATAATTAAAAATGAATTAGGAAAGTTTTATTTAAAAATGAGTGTAAAATTGTTCTGTTCTTTCAATGTAGAGATTGTTGAAGAAAACAACAACAGTCTTTGCGGAAAAATATTTATGGTATCCAGACGATTGGTACTACCCAATCGAAATGGAGATGTATAAAGAAGATGAAAAAGGGATGAAGCACAAACAGATAGAAATAAACAACTAAAAGATAATCAAGCGAAAGAGTTTGCGACAATGCACAGAGTTTATCGATTCAAGAGAGATCTTCGGATGTGGAAGAAGATTTGGACAAAGAAGACATTGAAAGTTTCGACTATGATAATTTACATTTAGCATTTTCCAACGATGACTTAGATTAAGTTCATATTAATATCGAATAACAATATTAAAATATCGAATAACAAATGGAAGTAGCCTCTTTACATAATATATATAACGAGTTCGCCTAAAAGATACACCAAAACATACAAACATAACATATCACATGATGTTCTAAAAGTCATATAATGCTAAATCATTGATTCTATGTTTAACACTAATAGTTCAATAATTTATATGTTATGTAAAGTAGATACAAACTAAAGCTGTAAATATAGGAGTAAAAATTACCATTTTGATTCTTTGTTGATTCAATCTTTGATTTAACATTATATCGACAAATTCATCTCTTTGATTTAACATTGTGAAATCTGTTTTGTTTATGATCTTGACTTGTATTATTGGTGGTGTTATATTTGTGCATTTATTGACACGTTTACAAAAATATTTTATTGGGTTTAAAAATATTGACATTTGATATCTTTTGGGCTTTAAAAACAATTTGGGCTTTTAAATTTTTGCTTTTATAAACTTTGGGCTTCCTTATACTGATTTCAAATATATGTTTACCTACCTTCACGGCTCCGCTATAATCTATATCCGAATTATAATTCAAAAAGGTAAAAAAAAAAAAAAAAAAAAAAAAAGTATCTTATTTAATTGCTAAGTTTATTTAATTTTATTTTAACACTTATGCATTTTTCTTTGATGCATATTTAAATGGAAAAAAGTGTTCATCTAGTGGAAATGTATTGGCTAATCAAGATGAAAGGAAGTGTCGAATTTGTGGGAAAGTTGCAAATCATGATGCAAGACATTGTCCATTGAAAAAAACAAATTAATAATCGCGTCATGGATAATTGTGTTTTAAGATTGTGCTTATGATTATTTCCGATCTTAATGTTTGTAATGTAATTTGATGTTTATGTTTGTCTTTTCAAGCTTAATGTGATTTGATGTTTATGTTTGTGATTTGATGTTTATGTTTATGTTTCTTCATCTTCTTTTTTGATATTTTTTTTAATAAATTAAATTTGAGAAATTAAAAAAAAAAAAAAAAAAAAAACACTAAACTAATCCGTAATCCGCTATAAATTTTTATATGCAACTCACGAACCAAAAAAAAGCCCTATTTCTTATATTGCGACCAAATTGCGAAACCCAAAAATAAGCGGTACCAAAACTTTGTGAATCTCCTTCTTTATAACCCTTGCTAATTATCATCTTTCTTCCTCATCATCAATTATTGAATATTTGTGAAACTCCTTCATTCAAAATGACGGAAAGAACCTTTCATGAAAGTCACAATATGGTTGCTTTACTTAAAAACCATTACGAATCGGAAGGATTTCTTTGAGATCATTGATTTTTAAACACTTGCTCTATAAGGTATGCATTATCGATGAAATCCTACTATATATATTTCGATCATTAAGCAATTTTGGGCAACTGCTAAGTCGAGAACTATAGATAGGGAAGTACAAATTAGAGCTTTAGTAGATGATGAAGAGATAATTGTCACCGAATCATCGGTTAGAAGTTCCTTGAAACTAGAAGATAACAATGGTGTCATTGCCGCCAAACCCAAATATTTTCAAAGGTCTTGAAAAATGGGATATGAGAAGAAAACGATTCTTTAAAATTTTACAAAAGGCTATTCTCACCTCAATGGAAATTTCTAATCCATACCATCCTGCATTGTATAAGTCCTAAAACAATGGTGGAATGAGTTTAGTACGATTATAGCTTCGCTATAGTTTGCTTGACTCGGGATAAGATTTTAAATTTTCTAAGATGATTTTTGATGGTATGATTAAAAATTTGGATGATACAAGTAAGTGCTTTACGTATCCTAGGTTTATTCAAATTTTGTGGATAAACAAGTTTTAAAAAAAGGTTCATAAACAAATTTATAAAACTCCCAAGCTCTCAAACAAAGTTTTACCTTTATGAAAAAAATGGAAAAGGTTTTTACGGAAGTGTTACACCACTTTTTCAAAACATGATAAACATTCCACAAGCAGACGATGAAGGCGATACACACCCTACATCCAAAAATTTACACTCAACATCACAACAAAAAGACCTATACCCGTAGGAAATCGAACAAAAGGGTACTAAGCTAAATAAGACTCAACCCAAGGAAACATCATTTTATGGAGATGGTGTAAACCCAACAAAATGGCTAATATGGGAGGCTCAGATTCAAATATCGGGAAAATAACGATCCGAAAGTAATGAAGGTACAAATGGAACTAATGAATTGATGGATTTTCTTTGTACATAATAACAATTCCATTAATCCACCTCTGACTAGGTAACAAATCCCAAAATTTTGAGGATAGTATAGAACTCATAAAAGAATTGATTGCAAACTCTACAAAATTGACAAAAGATGTTCTTGCACTCCAACAAATCACAACTTCTCAAGATGCGAGATCGAAGTTTGAAGCGAGAGTTAGATATTTGGAAGGTGTAAAGAGACCAAAAACAACTAGGCGAGGAGGGTGAATATCGGCGAGAAGAATAACTTTGGCAAACAAGTTGTTTTAGAACAAGAGAGTCAAGCGAGTTGAATATACCAATGTTTTTGACGAGCGTGCTTCTAGTAAAATTTACCTCTTCTTTGGATCATTGCTACTCAAAAGAAACCTACTTGATGTTTCTCTTGATGAACAAAGTTTGAAAGAAAGTGACCATACCAAGACAAATTTTGATATATCTGTTGAAGGAACGGAAAAGATTTCAATGAAATTAACGAGTCTTGCATAACATTGGTGAAGATGTTGATATGTTAGAAGCTGCAGGATGACGAATGTCTTTGCTAGTAAAAAAGCGTTGGTAGTAGAAATTCACCTACTTGATGTTTCTCTTGATAAACAAAGTTTGCGAAGGATTTTTCAAAACAATCGTTGAAAAAAGTGACAATGCCAAGACAAATTTAGATATATCTGTTGAAGGAAATGGAAAAGATTTCAAAGAAATTGACGATGTACGGATAAAATTGGTGAAGATGGTGTACAACCAATTGAAGAGGAGAAAGGTGAAGATGTTGAGATGTTAGAAACCGAAGAAGACAAATGTCTTGCTACTAAAAAGAAAGTGTTGCTAGTAGACATTCACTTCTTCGTTGATGTTTCTCTTGATGAACAACCAATTGAAGAAGAGCAAAATGAAGATGATCGGATGTTAGATCTGCATACGATAGTTATGATAAGAATGGAAGAGTTCTGAGATGATGATGTTTTGGAGGCTGCAGAGAGAATGAAAATAAAGAGGGTCAAGAAGAAACAGGCCAAGGTGAAGAAGAACGTCTAAACAAGGAAACCGACAACTACATTGTTGACAATCGTTCAAACAAATCCAACCAATCTTAAGCAAGCACCTCAAGACACTTTAACCAAAGCAAGATCATGCATCATTTTGAATCTCCATATATGAACAAAAGAGTTGAGACTATACGAATTCAAATCACGGTGGAAAAACTATTCCGAAAATGATTCTATCCGATCTGAGAGAAAGATGTTATGTAAGTTCTTTAAACTATTCTTGTAAAAACTAAAAATTTATTTTTAATTTTCACATCTAATTCCTATATGCTACAATATAATTTCTATATGTTCCTATCTGAGGAGGAGATTTTCGGATATGGGAAAGTAAATAGTCTTTTAAGAATTCATATCAAGTGTCTTGCTTACGAGACGGAGATCGAGCGTGAAGTAATCGATAACTTTGTCGGTATCCTAAATTTTGAAGAAAAATTAAGAAAGGATACTTTAAAAGTTTTAGACATTACTTCAAAGCAAAGTGATCATTGTAAGTTAACATTTTCAAAACTTTTATTATTTTATTTACTTATGTTTAATTTTTCTTCTATTATACACAAATATGTTTTTGTAAGTTTGCACTTTATTTTTGTTTTAATAGCCAAAAGATCTGGATGAATATGAAAGAGATATGAAAGGCCATTCTCAAATGTTTGAAGCTATGTTGAAGATCGGTTTCAAAATGAAAAAAAGCTATGTCAATGGAGAAAATTGAGCGGTAATATTGACATTAATTTTTTAATCGGTTTTTTTTTGATGTACTCTATTACTAATAATCATGTTTATTTAATGTTAATTTCACTTTTAATAGGTCTTCTTTCCAATTCTTGCATATGAGCACTATTATGTAATAGTTTTCAACATTACAAATGGTCGTCTTTGTAATTTTAGACAACGATGAAGTCGGATGCTTCATATGATGATAAATACAAGCATGTTTTTGATTATGTGGTAAGAATTGCTTTATTTTTTGATTATGATTGTAATTTTAGACAACATTATATTTTTGTGTTGTTCTCATTAATTTCTTATTTTTACGAGAAAAGTCATTAACATCCTATTTGCTTCATCACAATCCTCAGAAAATTGAACTTTTCTTTGGATTCAAAGGTGAAGTACTTCCACTAAAATGGAGAACTAGGAAAGATAAAGTTAATTGTGGATTATATACAATGATTCATATGGAACTTTATGAGGATCAAGACAAACAATGGGAAACAGGTCTTTTAAAAGAAAATGACCGAAATCGTCAAATTCAATTTGGATGTGTTGAGAAGTAGGTATATAACAAAGATCTTCTTGCATGATATTAATATGCATAAAGAAAGTTTGATAAAATATGCGAGACAGTGGATAGAATCTTCAAAAGTTTTTGACGAAATTGCGGCGGATGAAAGTCTTGCTAAAGAAAATGTTCCTCTTGCTCATATTTCTCTTGCTTATGAAGCAAGTCCGAAGGAGAATGGTCAAAACAAGTTTCGAGAAAGTTTAGCGAGGCGAAAGTTTGGTGATAAGAATGACTTTGTAGTAGTGAATAAAATGGGTAAAGAAGTAGTTTTGGAGCACCAAAGTAAAGCGATTGAATATACACGAGTTGTTGAAGAAAGTCTTCTTTGGAGGCCATAAAACTATTTCTAGTGTCGAAGAGGTGATGATTGATTTGAAGAAATCAAAACCAATTGTTAAGGGTATTAGTATCCAACGACCTTCTTTAACACTGTTAGGGCTATAGAATCATCAACACAAGATATAAACAAGGGTAAAGGAAAACTTGTTGAAGATCTTGATCTTGAGATACACGAGGAATTAGGTGCTACATTTGAAGAAGATTCTAAAGCGGCTCGTGAATTAGGTGCTACATATGAAGCAGAGAATCAAAAGTTTCTTGAAAAACAAAGAAAAGATGCTGAGAAACAAGCTAAAACATTAGCATTATTAGTTGCTTGGAATGAGGAAAGGGTTCAATGTGATGCACATATGGTGCTTGCTAACAAGCAAATTCAGAAAGACATGCAAATGTACACTATCGAGGAAAAAAATGAATGGATAAAGAGGTACATGGAAGAAAGAAGGAACTTATATGTTGCTGAGAGACTTAAGAAGAAGCAGCTCAGACCACCTACTGTTAAGCAAAAAAGAATGTTTCATGAAACTTATTTAAAGAATATAAAGGGTTGCACAAAGAATCAATTGTCTCATATACCAGATGATCAAGTTGAGAAGATGTATAAGACAGCTAAGGAAGAAATAGATATAGAGGGACATATAAAAGAAACAGTGGAGGTACTCGATAAAAGCTCTAGCTCAGGATTGAAAAGATGCGCAAGTGTGTTAAATACTATTTGTAGGAAAAAATGAAACCGGATAAGTCTTAAGCATTTGACTTAATATCATAATGTTTGAAAAGAAAAAATTAATATCGAGTTATGATGTCTTAATATATTTAAATTAGTTAATATTAGAGTTATGATGTTTATCGGTTATGATGTTTTATTTCGATTATATTTGTTTAACCATTGTGAGATACTCTATGAGATACATATTTATATAGACTTTAATATCGAGTTAGTTGTTTTATATATGATATTACTTAATATCGAGTTAGACCTATAGCGTATACATATTAATATTATCTTAATATCAAAGTTATGATGTTTATCGGGGTTTTACTTATGATGTGTTTATCGGGGTTTTGTGTTTTATTTCGGTTATGACTATTTAACCATTGTGAGATCTTTGTATGACGTATACATATTTATATTGTCTTTAATATCATAGTTAGTTGTTTTAATATATGATATTACTATCATAGTCGGGCCTATACGTATACATATTAATATTATCTTAAATATCATAGTTTAGTTGTCTTAATATATATTGCCTTAATATCGAGTAATTAAATGATGTTAAACATAATAATAATATATGATATTACATTGATATCGAAATTAGGCCTCTGATTTCAAATATCATAGTTTAGTTTAGCCCTCTTGTTTAACCATTGTGAGATGTTTAACTTTAATATATACTTGAATTATAAATTTTAAACCATAAATTCGCACTACATAATCTGAAATTGCATAAAACTTCTAGAACAACCAACAAACAAAGCAACAACCCAAACTACAAAAGATCATTAAAACAAAAAGATTTAAACAGCCAAACCCCCCATCTTCAAACTTCTTCATCTTCATCTTCTCCATCATCTTCTTCATCTTCTCCGTCTTCTTCATCTTCTCCATTTTCAAACTTCTCCATCTTGGTGATATGCTCCTTCTTTTTATTGACAATTGCACGCATATCAATCAAAATGCCAACAAGCGAATCCAACAATTTATGCTCCATGACCTGAATGTCATTCAGGGAGTCATAAATCTTATCCGCAGCTTCTTCTTCATCGAAATTAAGAAACAATAGCTCAGTCATTGCCTCTATGCGCTTTTCAACCTTAGTAACCAACTCGGTTCTCGCTCGCCAAGCCACCGAATAATCCCTTCTTCATCGTAACTTCTTGATTAAATAAACACTTGAACAAGTTATGTAGTTGATTAGTTCCAAAAGCGTTTTGAGTTCATTGATAATTGGAGTTTGAGACATTTTGAGGATGATTAGGGTTAGAAGCGAGATGGTATCTTATTATGGCGAATAGACTTATTTATATTGTGGCGAATAGACTTTTTATTGCAAATAAACCCTCCAACTTAAAAAATGCGTTAAATTCTCAATTAAAAGTTTTCAAAAAATAAAAAAAGCAGCCTTTGTATCAGAGTAAGTTAATAATATCAGAGTAGTAATTAAGTAAGTTAATAATATCAGAGTAATAGTTTATCACTACAATTATTATTGACATAATATCAAAGTACTCCGTAATATGATTGTAATAATATATTGACATAATAAATGTTAAATTTTAAATTTAAATTTGTTAAAAATTTTTAGTAGTTAAATATTAATTTAAAAATAATAAGTGTTATATTTAATTTTTTAAACTGGTATTTTACGTCTCGAGGAATCTTTAATAACTATAAATAGTATCTGAGAAATATCTCATTGAAAATTACTTAACAAGCGGATACTCGAATATATATCGTCATAAACAATGCCCGACTCGATATTAAAGGAAATATTAATATGTAAGGTCATAAAACATACAAAATATTAAATTTTATTTCGTTTGTATGCTTCTTCTTTTAGACTTTGTAAAAGTATGTGTTAGGAAAGACAAAAACTTAATAATTACATTTATTTGTTTATTATAGTTAAACTTTTATCGAGTGACTTTTACTTATACTTCACAAACACAACTTTTAATATATGATATTGCTCTTTAATATCATTATTATGATATTAAAGAGGAATATGATATATTAAAACAACTAACTCGATATTAATACAAATATCATATAATAAAAATGTCAAAAAAATAAAAATAAATAAATAAATAAAAAAAGATATGTCAATATTCTAAAATATCATATATTATTTTATCTAAGTTTATTACTCCGTATAACAACTAACTACGATATTAATTTTTTTTTAAAACATGATATTAAAAAAAGAAATTTTGTGTCTCGATGTTATGATTTTTTAATTATGAAACACAAATACTTAAATATTTGCAATAAAAATTTGTTTATAATATTTTGTCTTAATATCACAATGATTTTGCAATATTTATTTTAACAAATATGTCTAATTTACAAATTTATTTTAAATATTTACTAAATATATTTTATTTTACAAATTTATTTTAACAAAATATATGAGAAAAAGAAGTAACTAAATATCTCGACATATATGTCGATATTTATTAACAGTTCTCTTATAGTCTTGAACATTACTTCCTCGACATTGATATTAATTATGTTAAATATGTTAAATATAAAATTAATTAAATATGTTAATATCACCATAGATAAAAATCAAAATCAAAATCAAATTTTTATATTTAAAAATACATATCATATTAGATAAAAAAATATTACATGACTTTAAATTACTAATATACCCTCAAACATTTATTTACAATTATAGATTTGTCCTTTTATGTCATTTTACATCTTATAATTACATTTAACGACTAATTTACCAAACACTTTTATTAAAAAAAATCTTATCGAAGATCACTAGCTCATGTTATGACTTTGCGGTTCGACTTTCGACTTCTGATTTCTGACTTACAACATAAACTTCACTAGTTTTGCCAAACATACATTTTGAGGACTCAAAACATTTCGATGGTGTTTTATGAGGAGGATGTTTTAGTTATTGGTATGTTATTGGGGGTTATGCGATGTTGCACAAAAGTGGCATACCAATAAAATGTTATTTGTATCTTATCCAAGTTGTGCTCTTATATGCATTGTCATCCTTCTCTTCCTTTGTGCTCAAATTTTATAGACGGACCATGAAGCTAACCAATATTGGTTGTCCTTGAAACGACTTGTTTGTAGTACAACCAATATTTTCTTCAAATGCCTAATATGTTACTCATGCTCATTACGATGGCATGGCGAAACATAGGTAGTTAAAATAATTAAACTTTCATCACGCATAGCGCCATCTTCATCAAGTGTCCCCAACTTTTTGTATTGTAGTTGGGGCTTCTTCTCTGTGTGACTATCATCGATATCTTCATTCGAGAAGAAAATCAATAATGATTTTTACGAATTAGATCATCAATTCCTTCACCGCATGTAGTTTTAGTACGTCTTGCGTGACTCTTTGTTAAGATACATACAATAGACAAAAAAGATAATTTCAAATGAAGTTATACAACTTTGAAATACCCCTTTTTCATCTATATAACTTTCGGTAAAATATCTAAGTTTCTATTATCAAATAAAAAACCATAGCATATACTCCGGGATCATGAATAACAATTTTCCAAATACATAATTTTTCAGTAATTTTTATTTTTGATGAACTAACTTTGTGAAGAAAGTTTAGAATCTGTATATGGTTGTAATGATAGGTTTTTATAACAAGAGTAAATTACTTTTTTGATGTGATTGATGGTTTGCATATCGAGGAAAAATAATAAATTAATCATTGAAAGAATCTAAACATATAATTTATATTTATATATTTATATTTGTAAAACTTATAATAATATTAATAACAATTATAAATTGTAAATTGTATATTTATATTAAATGTAACAATTATATTTTTTTACATTATTAATAACTTTTTTAATAATTAAATACATCTTTTTAATATTTGTTAAAATATTATTTTTTATATTTTTTATAGTTAAATAAATATATTAATAATTTTTTAATAAATAACTTATTATAAAATAAATTTTTAAAATTCAACGATCATCCCGCTCAGCTTCCATAAGAAAACATTTCAACGGTTAGTAATAAGCGGTTTAAGCACTTAGTTTGAACTAGTGTTAAGACATGTGTGAAAACAACTCTAATTTTACAAAGGCGTTCACTGAGTCAAGTGAGATAACGCGATGCAAGTACATCTGATTCGAATGATCGAGTGACATCACTCTGATACCGTTTGAGACAACTCGCGTAATCACGGGAGTTACATGACTCTGTCGAGCTTTGGTGTTGACCGCGAGTTTCCATTCAATCGAGATCGATTGAACCTCTATAAATGTTCTGAGAAGTAAGATCGTGAAGGACTCGATATGAACCGATGATCTTATTTGTTGATCATCAGTGATTAAGTGTCAATTACTAAGAGATCTTTTGATGAATCTGTGGCTCTAGACTCAATAGTGCTTTGGTTTTCTGGAGACAAGGGAGGTCTCCTTTTAACCACGATCTAAAACAATAGTTTATGTAGGGTTCCTGAGAATAAACAAGCTACATTGAGAGAAACTTAGTGGCTAAGAAGGTTTAGTGCATGCTCACTTGGGTCCATACTTTTAATCTTATACGTGTCCTAAGTGACAACCCGTATATAATTGAACGATTCCTAAGTTGAATAATGGGGCTATTTTTTTCACCCTTTACTTTACATTTCTTTTGATTCTTAATCCTTCTTTCTCGATTCTCATTTTCTCCTTTTATAATCATTCAAGGTTTCTAACACTAACTAATGGTAGTGTCCTTGGGTAATCTCAACTACTAGGATCATAGACTTATTCTAACCTTAGTCACCTTATAACCCATGACTAACCTATGTTTGCCATTATAACTAGTTA